>OY720453.1:27267623-27685123 GCA_963082715.1 Harpalus rubripes | reverse complement strand
CCATTTTAATTAATAATAATTCTTTGATTTTTACACTTCACCCAAATAAATAGAAACGTTACTATACATATGAGTATAAATAATAAATGTATGTAAAATTTTGAAAGATATGCAATACAAATGGACAAAATAGACATAGGTATCACAATTTCTATTATGTATTTACAAAATTATATAGAAGTAAGAATTAGAGTAAAATATATTAAGTGAAACATGTAATTTTGTTACGTGATGCCAGTCAATACATAGAGAAGAGAGTTTAAAGTTCTAAAATTTGTTCCTTTTATAATAATAGAATGGTCGCGCACATTTCTTTTGTAAACGATAAACAAATTCATCAGCTATATGAAATTTCCTGTTCACAAATCCATTTCTATCTCATCTCTCATTGAACCGCTGCCAAGTGTTCTCCAAATTCCTTCCCAATTGTCCAAATCCCAAAAGGCTAGTTTTTGAATGTAATAGCAGTGCGGGAGCTGATGCATCGGTATTTTTAGTGTGGCGTCTATAAATACGCCATATCGTACAACGCGAACATGTGCTCGCTCTAGTATAGTAGAGTCAGAGTACTCGCACAGGAATATAACGCCCAAAATCGACCACTCGGGTTTATCAATCGAAACAAGACTGTATTTTTGTCCAAGTTCGATGCAGGATATGTTGAACATCGGGCAAACAGCCAACAAGATTGTGTAATCATTTACTTTTCGTTCATTTATAGAGTGGCATGATGATTGTTCAAATAATTGGTTAAAAAGGAAGGTTTGCCTTTAAATAAATCTATATTTTCGTAAGCAAAATGTGGAAAATAGACGTATATGAAAACGTACGGTGCATAAAGAAAACATAAGCCTGTAGTTTTTAGTTATAAATGCACAGAAATCTGGAAACTATAAGGCCCAGTTTTACAGTGTCCGATTAAATTGTCTTCTATCTTCTAACTTAGTTGTCGTTAAAAGAAAAATATTGCATCAAAATTATTATTATAAATAAAAAATTCTTATAAATACATATTCCGAATACTGCTAAAGTTTCAAAAAACAATGGCCGTTAGTTAGTACGAATGAACAAAGATTGGTGAGCAGTTGACTAGCATTATATTTTCTCTGTCAGTCGTTTATGGATTATTTTGGAGTAAAATTCTTCAAATAAAATAGGCGTACAATTAATAATAGATGGAGTTCTAAGGTTAAATATAACTAAAACTAATAAAATTACCCCTTAACCTTAAAATAGATTTTAATAAAAACTAAATACGTATTTCAAGAACTAAGTTCTCATGTTCAGTAGTCCAACAAGAGAAAGTTAAACAGAGTAGTCAATATTACTCAACATGTCAACCATGCCAGAGGTCCTAACAACTCTGAAAAACAAGGGAGAGAACTGGGATTATATAGGGACGGGAGAAACAGGTGAATGATTACCTATAAACTAAGATAAATTTCATCCGATAATAATGCGTAATTAAATTTTAAATTGTCCAATAAAATTTAACTTTGTATTAAATCGAAAAGTTTTGAGTTTGGTATGGGACCGAGATCTGCGTTCATCAAATTATATATATATATATATATATATATATATATATATATATATATATATATATATATATATATATATTTATTATTAAACTCTCGCATGCATCTAAATATCTTTCATTATTAATATGTTTTAAAAGTTTGTTATTAGAATTGTTAACTTTGTGATATTAATGAACATATGTTGAGCTACGCTAGATTTTTCTGGATTACCGCTTTTTAGATAATAAAAATGTTCTTTAAACCGAGTGTCACTTTATCTTTTAGTTTGACCGATGTAAACTTTATTACAATCATAACAACTAATTTTATAAATAAGTACCGGATTTCTTTGTTAGTATCTATTTTATCTTTAGCGTTACCTAATAACGATTTAATGGTATTATTTGATTTGTAAGTTACGGTTAAATTTTGATTTTTATAATTCTGTTTAAACTTTTGGAAGCTTTGTCGTACTGGAGTGTTATGTATTTATTATTATTATTTGGTGTTAACGTTGTAAAATTAGAAATGGATTGTAGATTTTTAAATTTATGAACTAATTTATCGATAGTTTTGACCGGGAAATCGTTATACTTAGCTATTTCTTTAATATAGTTTAGTTCAGTTTTAAATCGTTTTTTGTTCAAAGGAAATTTAGTTAATCTGTTTATTAAAAAATTAAACGAAGCTAATGTATCTTGCCAAAATGATTGGAGTCAGCAGTTATAAATCTGTTAGTGTTTGTGGATTTTCTATAGATATCAAACTCTAGTTTGTTCTTGTTTCTAATAACCAGTACGTCCAAAAATGGTAATTGTTTACTGGTTTCTTTTTCGATCGTATAATTTAATTGATGGGAAAACTGAATTCAAACTGTCTAGAAGCATTTTCAAATCGTAGTTATTGGCACTAACTATGGCAAAAATATCATCTACATATGTAATCTAAACTCTAGGAAAATATTTGTTGTTTTCCTCAAATTTAATTTCGAAATTACTCATAAATAAATTAGCTAAAAATGGTGATAAACTATTTCCCATAACTGTGCCTACATTTAGGTGGTAATATTTATTATTTACTTAAAAATAATTTTGCTTAATACAAAATTCAGTAAGTTTTAAATATACTCATTAATTTTTTCCAACTTGTTATTTTTTAAAAATGTTTTTAAATATTGTAAAGTTTCTGGGACAGGTACACTTGCAAATGAAGAACTAACGTCACAAGAAGCCAATATTTCATTTTTATCTAATATAAATAATTTTTTTAACTATATCGATGAATTGTAATGAATTTTGTACGGAAAATGTTTGCAGTTGATTTGGAAAACTACTAAATTCATTGACTAACCATTTTGAAAGCAAATAAGTCGGTGAGTTTATGCCAGAAACTATTACTGAATTACCCGGTTTATAAATTTTTGGAAGACAATACTTTTTTAGAACTACTGGGTTTGAAACGTTAAGTTACAATTTATATTTTTAGTGATTAAATTTGGGCAGTTTTTAAGGGTGTTTTTATATTCTCTGAGCATTCTAGGTAATAGATTTTTCTTAACTTCCGTGTAAGGTCTGTTATTTGCTGAGAGAAACAAAAACAAATGCAGTCTAAAATAAATGCTTGCCAATTACCCTTAATCAGTTGTTCATACTAACGTATTTAATAATTTAATTCAGAGATGCATGACTAGAAATCGTAAAAAATTAAAACTTCACCACATTTCATTTTAATGATAATTTTTATTTATTTATTTATATTATTTAGAATAAAACTCGATTTATATCTCGTACATACGACATACCAATCAATTTATGTTTAACATCACCTTTTATTTCAAGAATTTACCCGATTTCCAATTTATAAATTGGCTTTAATTACAAAATATGTTCGAATTCTCATTGTTTTTCAATCAAGTTGTGATTTAGTCTAATACTTCTAAAATGTTTCTTACAAGAGAAGAAAAAGTTGAAATTCAACAGTGAGTAATAATACTTCAAAAGTTACATTTAAAACAGCTGTTAAAAATTTAAAAATACGAGAAGAAAAATGCATACAAGCAGGTGGACATGTAGAAATTTGATATTGTCCATAATAATTATTCAGATTATTTTGTTTTCTACATTATTTAATTAAGATAATATAAATATATAATTTCACTGTATATTTGTTTAAATTTATAAAAATATTCAATAAATGCTATAAATAATCTACTTATGACAGGAAATATATGAAGAACCCAGGAGAAAAACATTAAAAGACCATATTGATTAGTTTCGCAGGAGAGTAAAATGAAAGTTTCAAGCCTGATAAAAAGTTTGTGTTGAGGAGTTAAGAAAAATATTAATAAAAATTAAATTATACATGTATCTTCAATAACATTCACTTTAATAAGTTTTCAAAAAAAAAAAAAAAAAAAAAAAAAAAAAAAAACTAAAATGGTGAATAAATGTACAAAATACTAATTTTTGTTCAACCGGCCGCAAACTAAACATTTCGCACACCCAATGCAGTTCATGAAATTGAATGTAAACTAAAGTCCCTTTGATATATAATATATAAATAAATACAATAAATATTGTAAAATAGTTATTATAAAAATTATTTAATCTCTTTTCAACGATTTTTTACTAAACTAATTGTTTTGTTTATCAAATATCAATCTCTTCATAGCCGCCATTCTATTTCAATAAATTAAAATGTTTAAAAACAATAAAATTTGTAATTACATATTTTTTTTCAAACGTCGTAGAAATGGCATTTTTTGAGACTTGATTCACAAGGTAGAAGTTTCATTTTTACGTCGCTGGAAATCAAATAAATACATATCCATAAAAAGTACATAGAATTAGCGAATAAACAGAAAAATAGTGCGTTTAAAAAGAAATGTAATGTGTCATTCGGAATAAAAGTGTCAAAGTATCACTTTTACTCCTAATAACACAATATACTATTTTACGGTTTCACAGAAAATAATGTGTACACCTTGTCCGCGACATCCTTTAGCACCCTCGAGATTGTCCTGCCTCGGCCCCAAGCGATTATTAACGTCCATTTATATTTACTTTGGAAGTAAATTTATGGGTCGATTCTGATCACATCTGTAAGTCTTACAGATCTGTAAATTTGTAAAAACCTGACAAAAAACCATCTATTTTTGTTGATTAATATAAAATTATACATAAGAGTGGCAGCTTTCGTTGCGATTTTGTTCATTATTTATAAATTTACAGATCTGTAAGATTTACAGATGTGAACAGAATCGACCCATTAATTATATGAACAAATTATAACATTATTCATTGCTGTCAAAAAATCACGCTGCATATGTTCAATTTCTTAATTTACTTTGGTAGAAAAATTATTCACTTAGTTTATGAAATGGGGTCTAAATAAAAAAGAGTGGACTGCTGTACATAAGAAAGAATAGGTACATACAAAATTTATTTATATTTATATTATCACGTTATGAATATGGCATCTCTATTTATAAACAGAGCTCGATATATGATATATATTATTTTGAAACAATTTCCAGCCTATTGTTCAAAGGCAAGAGAAATCCAGTAAATATAAAATAAAACTTAAATATTTAGTGAGATGAAAAATGTCGTTTTCTGTAACATATTGTATAAAATAACTTTTCTCTTACCCATGTTATCTACGTAACATTATTGCAAATATTTTATTCATTTGTGGTAAGCATTTTCCTGTTGAATAAAATATAGCACTGTCCTAAGCAATTTTTATAAAAGGGGAAGAAATCTCCCCTCAATTTATACTGCATCACGATTATCTGCGCGGATAATCTCAAGAAGTCAGGAAAAACGATTTCCTACTTAAAGCCATTATCGTCTTTATCATTTCACTACATTTTGAGGAGCAATTTATTCCTAAAGCCTTTAAGGATTCATTGGGAATCTAATATAGGTTTAGATTTTTTTTTCTACCAACAAATCGAAAATAGCACATACATATTTAGTTTAATATTACACTTATGTATGCTAATCGCTAATTATGTATTTGATCTATATGTATTTACAAATAGTTTATGAACATACAATTAAAATAGTTATTACTGTTATTTGTTATTTTAAGAAAGTGTCATAACAAATGTTATTTAAATAAACAGTTCAGTTACTATAGCTATTTGTGTATTAAGAGCGCAAAATGGGACATTGTCGCGCGACGCAGGAGCGAGGCATTCTCTTGAAATCGACAATGTCCATTTGCGCTCGAAACACACACAAGATTTTTTCTACAGTCGCCAAAAATTTATTTTTTATTTATTTTTACTTATCGGTATTTTCCATTCTTCTTGAGCTATTGTTTTAATCTAATCTAAGCATTTTATACTTTCGTTTTTGTAAATGAATGCCCTATTTTATTTTCACAGCAGTGCGGCATTTTGTTTGGTTAGGTAACATACCGACAGAGCAGTTATATGTCAGATTGACTTGTTAAGTGGGTAATGTGTAACTACAGTGTCATTAATTCCTGACTAAACGTTTCCATTAAGAATGTAGCCAAGTAACATTTCTCGACATTGTATAGTTAGAAATTTGAGGAGCGGGCGTTTTTTCTACTTTGTCGCTCTAGAGCGGCAAAGTGACATTTTGCGTTGACAGAAGAGAGCGCAAATGGCTACTTTGTATATAGACTGTTGAAAAAATTATTATTATTATTATTATTATTGTTATTATTATATTCCTGCAAATTTATATTATTAATTAAATAAGTATTTACTTAAAAGAAACAATAAAGCATAATTTTATTTTTTTCATTATACTCGTATTTTACCTTAAAAATACAAACAATATTGAATTATAGATGCATTTAAACTTAAATAAATATTTTTGTTGATAATAAGAAGTAAGCGTAAAAAAGTATCTATTATTTTAAACATTTTTCTTGATTATTGATAGTTATTTCAAAGATAGAAAAACGACCAAAATCAGTTTTTCGACAGGATCTAGTTGCCTATGAGAAAATAAAAGCACATCTGCAGATGGTCTCCCAAAGACGTAGGTAACGTCCCATTGGGCCGAATTCTTAGGACATACGCACTCCAACAGTGCGAGCTGAAAATTGGACATACCATATATAGGGTGCCTATTTTATCTGTTTCCGCCTGAAAAGTCATAAATAGGCACCCATGTTACTTTTAATAAGTAACTTAAAAAAAACTTTAAATTATTTTTTTTGTTTTTACTTACTGTGATTTAAACTAATAATTTACACGAAGTGGATAGTGAAATGTATTGTGTGGCCTATTCTTAAACTTTCAGATGGGAACAAATAAAATGGACATCCTGTATTTACTATTCAGAGCCGGATTAGCAAAAATAGACACATTAATCCAGTGGCTAGGGCAGGTGTGGCTAATAGTTTCAGTTCTCGGGCCATTTTTTTGTGGACCAGACGAAATATGAAAATTAAAAAATCTGATGTGGCCATTTAATTTTTGTTAACTTATTTAAATACAATAAGTACCTTCCTAAATATTTACTAATGTTGGCAACTGCATTAAGTTCCTTTGCATTATATAATATAACTATATTGTTCCACTTTATAATGTATTACCTATAAGTATTTTCTTTTCCAGAATCTTAACCGTTATATTATTTTGTGATAGTGACGTTAATTTCTTTTCAATTACAATTACAAACGTACGACGATTAATTTATTGATTAGATATTTTGATATTTTAATATTTTCTTCTTACAAAAACTATACCATTATTAATTTGAAATGATTAATCGATTAATTTAACAGCTATCTCTTTCTATCGCTGTAAATAGTAAGTAAAATGGCGCCAACAACTGCCAGTTTGACTGTAAAACGAAACGTAAAAAATATTGCAATCACTAAAATACCTGTATTCTCGTTGAAAATTTACATCGTTAGACATTTTAGCTTCAATAAAAGCTTTTGTAACTTCTTTCGAGATATTTTTTAAAGTTGTCAAAGATATTTCTCACATTTTAAGTATTTGGAAAAACAAACGCCATGAATCTCAGCAAAGAAACAAGTAACCATGGTTCCCGCCAATTTGTCTTACTATGCGCAGATCCCACTGCGCATATTTTCTATCTCTTTCAATTGAAAAGATCTATAACTGACATAAATTTGAGATAACTGTGTAATCAACGAGACATGTATGTTTATCTATCTAAAGCATAGACTCCGGGATTTATAAAATAAATTATTTTATAAATTTATTCATAAAATATAGAGAAAAAGTATTAACGCATATCTGTAGAAAATTTTTAATCTTCAATTTTTATAACAACATAAACCGCGAAAAAATGTAATTTAAATATATTTTATTTAATTTTAACGTTTTAAACTGTCATTATTAACTCCATAGCAACAACTATAAAGTAGCTATTTATTTACTAGTGATTTATTTTTTTTAAATCACTCAGAATTTTATCTCACTGTGAAACAAATATGTAATACATTTAAAATATCATCAGGCACGAAAATAACACTCACCACAGTTTCTATAAATAGAGTTTGTTTATATTTTATAAATAAACCACTTGACGTCTGTCAACTGCCTACTAATTGATTAGTTATTTGTTTTTTGTCAAAATAAATATAATGGTTTTTATTATTTCGTCAAAATTGAATAAAATATTGTATAAACCACGTGATTTATGAATGTTTATGCTCGCGACTTTCTTTTCATGAATAAACGTTATCTTAACGCACTTGTGTATAAATATCTATTTCGTAGAAAACCAGTTTTGAGCTTCAAGTGCTATTTCCGATTATCTGATTTACACCAAAATCTAATAGCTTATTTCCATATACATAGAGTAGAGCAAGAATACACGGTTTAAAATTTTTCTGAGTGATGGTATTTGAGTTAGAGCGTAAAGACGACCTACACACACTCACAGACATAATCGTAAAAATGTTAAAATCTTATTTTAGGGACCTTAAAACGTGCTCATTTATTAAAATCTCAAAATGCGATTTTTAATTTTAGAACGATCCCTATTCCTCCCTTTACCAAGGATAGCGGGAGGTAAAAACGTGAAATACAAAAACGATTTATTTTATTAAATGCAATTTTATTGTAATTCTTTTAAAAGATTTTAAAGGATACTAAATTATTTAAAATATTATAAAAAATAATATTTTTAACAAAGTGACAGTTAAGCGTGGCCGTATGTTGGCCATGTCAAGCTTACCGAAAAGTTATTGAAACTGTGACGTATTTTCCATTAAGCTTCACGAGAAATTGTAGGCAGAGTAAATATTTTTTTCTAAATTTCTAACCAAGTGTGTCTAGGGCCTGCAAAAGGTCTAATCCGGGCACTGGTTCTATTTTATATAGGTATAAATCCTGCATCCATCATCTGTCAGTTACTTAATTAATTTAGCATGCTCTATAGCGGCAGGAATTAAGTATGAAAATAGGGAGTTTTTGCATGACGTACGAGAAGATTTTGACGTTCAAATGACAGTTGTTTAAATATCTGTCATTTTCATTGTATTTTGGTAAAGAAATCAAACACTAATGGAAAAACTATTTAATGTTTGCTAAATAGGTTTAAAAGGTGTTCTACATGTTTACTGACAGCTCTGAAAGAAAAAAAAATCGTGTAGTCCATTCAGGCTATTTGTAATGATGTTTCAACTATATATTTTCTTAAAGGTTCATCACTGTTACATTTCTTAGCAATTTCAAATTATTGTCCATGATAAATACTCTCAATTTAAGGAATAAATAAGAAAATGTCGAATTTTTATGACAGTTTTGATTACAAAACAAAAAGGTGCTGACGTTTTAAAATAAATGGTGGGCCTACTAGGTTATAGTTGACGTACGTCAACTGGCCCGTCTTTTACCCCTGACGGACGTATTACGTCTTCAAATTTCACGTACGACAAGTAACAAATATGATATTGCCTAGCAATCAAGACATTAGCGTATACGTCTTTCGGGAAAACGCTATGCAAAAAATTCCTAATGTCGAAAATCACCCCAAAAATAGCGATAGCCATTTATCTGTTTCAATTCCATGGCTATCGCTTTTTTGGGGTAGTTTTCGACATTTTCATACCACACTTTTGCCGTGATAAAGCTTGTAAAATTAATTTTGCTAATTGATTCAGTTGCTGAATTTTATATGAAGTATTTTTATCTAAAATATTTAGGAAATCAGGAAATTACGAAAATGATTTTATACATGTTAAAGGCCTATGTTCCAGTGTCGCGGTTAATACCTTGTATATACGAGCCCAAACTCATATTAGTTGGGCCGGTTTACATTTTCAACAAATTATAAAATCTGCACAAATGGTTAGAAAATACTACAAATTTTTTTCGGCTACTTTAAATATAGACTTAAAACTTAAAAAAAACTGTGGGCCGAATGACTGGTGATAATAGTTCGACCTGTATTCTTTAAGTCAAGATTTAGCTTCTACCGAAACCCTGTACTTTTGGCACAATGAAAAGCAAAGCAAAATTCAGCCGTACAGTAAAATCTACCTTGCAATACATAGGGGACAATACTCACAGGAAAATGTACAGAATCCAATGCCTAATAGAATTAAACTGATATTACTAATAAAGGCGATGTAAGCCAATATTAAATGGCGGAATACTTGAATAAGAAATTCAGTTTTTGTAAATATAAAATCTATATTTAAACTAGTCAAAAGAAATTTGTAGAAATTTCTCACCATTTGCGTAGATTTTATAATTTGTTTGTTGAAAATGTTAACCGGCCCAACTAATATGAGTTTGGGCTCGTATATATAGAATTAATACAAACCAGTACAAAATTTAATAATCTTTAATTTTTATAATAACGTAAATCGCGAGAAAAATTATAAACAAGAGCCCCAATTATCAAATTAACACCAAAATCTTATGGGTTCTTTCCATATTAGAATATAATAGGAATGCAAGATTTCAATTTTTTTAAATGTGCTTATTTACCAAAATCTCAATATGTGATTTTTAGTACGATCCCTATAACCCTATACCTCCCTTACCAAGGGTAGCGGGAGGTTGTTATCACCTATACCGTTAAAATTCAAAACGGCTTATTATAATTGAATTGTTTGTTATTTCTCCGTAAAAGTGAAGGAAATGGGCTACTTGCGTGTCATTTTTTATTTAATATTTTTGAAGAGACCGATAAAAACTTGCTACCCATATTTTTTCTTTTGGCAAAATTTTCATTAATTGGCAAGAAAGAAATTAATGAAATTTTAATATTTAAATTACCGCCATGTATGACGTAGAATTACGCCGAACCAATGAATGGCTGTAAAGCAATAACATCAGTACGTCCAATAGCAACGGCATATGCGAATAATTTAAACATGGCAGATCATCTGTTTGGCGTTTGAATTATAGTTTCGAGGTTAATATTTTCGTTTGTCATTTTAATCTTATATACGAGTATAAGCTAAGTTAAAATCCATCAAAATCCTGCTTAACAAAGCGAAATACGTAATAAAAGTAAAAGAAACCACGCAAATTGTAAATAATGTAGAAGAGAAACGGTGTCAGAAAAATGAACTAATGTCAAAATCAAATTAAAACTCGCTCTCGCTCGCCATCTACAGGTTACAGGTTACAGTATTAAATATGCATCCCTTTCTCCAGTTCAAAATAATGACGTCAAAGAAAATCTTCTATCTTAATTTATTACACAACAAATATTTTTTTTAAATAAAATTATATTTTTACATACATTTTCAACTTTACTTCAGGTGTTTAGTGATAGATAGATTTTCAGTACAACGCAAGTAGCCTATTATGGTAGATTCATATTAAAAAATACATATCGTAGTTTTAATGTACTCTTATAGCTTATAGGTTAAGAACTTACTCTAATCAATACTCTAATATTTATTAAACGTTAAAAAATCGATTATTTGAAAAAAGCCTACAGTTCTAGAATGTTTTATTTTACAAGAATAAATTATCACAATTACTTTTTTGTAATCCTTCATGTATGTCATGCATTATGATTATCAAATACGAATAAAACAATTCTGTGAATTATATTTGATTCCATACCTACCTTATCATGTTCATGTGTTCATTTTCTTGCATGATATGTACGTAGAATATTCACAGAAATATCAATAGGAAAGTTGACCGTGAATCAAGTAATCAGTTGTACAAATTATAATCGAAGGTGGGCGATAAAATAGTTTAGCTAACGAAATAATACTGTGTGTAACAAAGCCCTGACATGTGTCGTGTGTCACTGATACCATCTCATTGTTTGAAACACATCGCCATGGAAACGAGCCGAGCCAGTCCAACACTGGACGAAGATGTGCAATTGTTCTGCTGCTGACGATGACGATTCAAGGGCAGCTATAGCACTCGGACTCACCTCGCACGAATATATAGACAATTATAAATGTATATTATTTATGTGTTATGTGTGTTGATTTCTCATGGGTGTTTGTCATTATAGGAAAGATTTTAGCTAATACTGTAATATTATATAAATATAAGTATAATTATAACTTTTTGTCCTTTGCTGGGTGTGCCTGCGACTGATTTAAACAAATTACTGTAATAACAGTACATTTTTATTGAAAATGCTGTTTATTTCACTCACATATTGTTACAGAAAGAAAAATTTTAATATTTTAATTAAAAATTTAAGATTTTTTTCTAAAAAATTTTCAAGATTTTAAAAGTGCCTATATGCTACACCGGGTGCAAGAAAAGCGGGCCATAAATGTTTAACATGAGAAAACTGTTTCTCCTTGCACAAAAGTGGCTTATTAATTTTAGACAATGCTTCAAATAAATAAATAAATATATCATCACGGCATATTACCCACTGCTGGGTGTGCCAATCTGCTTTTGTATGCAGATATCGGTAATAATGATGACATATTTGTACCGTGCGGGCGTTTACCAGGCAAATAAATGCTGCATCCAATTCAATAATAATTACATTTTATTTTGCACGTTTCGTAACCGAGCTAATCAAATTTATATTTTTGGAAAAATTACTTCTTTATAGAGTTATCCATGGAATTCAAACAAAATGACAAACAAATGTAAAACATTTTTCTGACAAGTAAAACGTCTATAGCCCGCTTGTTGTGTTACACCCGGTATATGAAATTTGATTTGCTATTTATTTTTTACAATATATTCAACATATTAAAATTTGGAAAATTTAATATACTTATTTTCCGAGAGTAACTATTAAACAACAAATACTACTCTCTAAGTAGTTCGTAAATCACAGTAAACTATCTCTTGAAGATAGGTACTAAGTTAACAACTAAAACATTTTAATTCATAGGGATCTAAGTGCCAAATGATATTTATTAAGACTGTACATGAAAACGTTCTATATGCCATATCCAATATATTGAAAATGATACAAGTGTCATTAAATTCCAGAAATAGTTGAAATGTGAACCAGAGACGGAACTAATTTTCTACTCAATGGACTGAATGGGTATACAAGTACAAAAACTAAAAGGATCGGAAATTTTTAAGATGTCTTTAAACAAAATAGATAATTATATTAATAAAAAAGGAGTTACAGCTATCGTTATTATTATTTCAAGCAAAATATTTTTTGTTCAATAACTCTAAAACCTTAAAATGGTAATTAAATCCCTCTGAATATTAATACTTTAGTTCAAATACAAGTATAGCTTCTCAAAAAATAAGTAGAATTCCAAATTCTCGTTCTATAAAAGTGGCAAAATAAAATATTTTCTGTATATTTATAAATACATAAATATAAAAATTTTACCTAATTTGAATATAACAAATATAAATATGGGTATATTTTTGTGGACTGTACAGTATAGTCATACTCATACATCATTTATTCTTACAAAACCGACGTTTCGGTATACATTTATAATTTAAACCTTCATCAGTGTAAGAACTTAAAGATCATAAACACAAATTCATGTACGTACGTACAGGGTGTTGACGGTCAGGGGCGAACGTAGGGATTTAACAAGGGATTTTAGTTTTTTACTATTTCCTGCTCTCCTATCCATTTTACGACAAAACCTGTTGGGTGTAAAGTTGTTCAGAATTAAAAGTTGCATGTAAAACCGTTCTTATATTTTCATTATGTTTTTAGTTTCTTCACAATTTTAAAAAGAATTTCAAAATTTCGGTTTATAAGTAGCAATAGCCAGGCTATAGAAACTTATATGGTTGACATTTGGATCGTACTGCAATGCCATCTCTTGACTGCTCACGGAACCTTCATAATTTGAAATGTTTAAGTGTGCTGTGCTTACATAAATATACTGCTGATGCCCTATCTCTCACTTAAGAGGAGTCTGCTGCAAACATTATTGTCTATCCTTCTCAGTTAGTTTAAGAATTTCCCGCCCGCTAGTTCCCCCTTCTCATTCTACACCAATAAAATCAAAGCAATCTGGCGCTTGCGCGGAGCTATTCTTACAGACAAGTGCAGCTATATATGCAGACATATATGTCTGCACTCGTCCAATGTTAGTCTCACAAATCTCACTCCCACCAGCAGTATATTAGTTTTATAGGTATATTGCTTACATTCATATTTTTTTATAAGTTGTCAAAATCTTGTGAGCATTAGCATTAACCAAATTCTAACAAAATTTTCAAGAATTTAAATTTTCTTGGGGGAAGTTTGAATTGTTAAGATATATTTCATAGTGACTAATATTTTCTTTTACATATGTGTATGTGTAATTTAAGTTTTTTCTATTCTACTCATATTAACGCTAGGAAGTGATCTTATAATATGTTTTAAAATACAAACGCTTTTTGAGTTCAAGTTATCGTCATTAATGCCATCAATATCCTTTTGTACAGGTAAAGCATAAAAATTGTATTTATTTATTCCGACTGATTACTTCTAGTTTAATCAAAGATTTAACCTGTTTAAAAACACTACAAAAGCGTTTATATTTTCTTATAAGTGTTTATAAATATTATATAAAATAATTATTTGTATATATTATTATATTATTGTAAAAAAATATATGTATGAATACACATGTTTTATAAATATTGGTTTTCATTGTCTACTTTATTGATAAATATGAAACACGAGGCAGCAATGAGGATTCTATATTTAGATGTTATGGGGTTGCCTACATACAGAAAATAGTTCCGATAGCAACTAACAGCGTGGCGCTGAAGATGGTCCCTTCAAATAACATTGCAGTTTCCGATCTATTGTTATTATCAATCAAAACATATTTCTAATTTGTGGCTATAGCCATGACTCTTGTTATCGTTTTTCTGGTTTTCATAAATTATTTTATTCACAATCGGTGAGTAATATGACGATTTCTGACTTTTAAAAAGTTGGGAAGTTAGTTATTGTTAACCTCATATTCCAAGAGGTTGGAAAGTATAACGTGAAGATAGCTGGGGTTGGAAAGTTGACAATTTCCAACCTCAGCTATACTCACGCTATACTTTCCTACCTCGCGGCGGGAAATAGCTGCCCCCCGCTTTGAGAGATCAATGCGTATTAACGATGGGTATTTACATATAAACAAAGCATCTTTACAATTTATATGATAAAAATATGGAATAAACTTGTAAATAATACAAATAATGAATGAAATCAATATTTAAAGTTAGAAATCAAACTGACTGTTCATGTGACAAATGAACAATAGAACAATCTCAGACCATTCGTTTATTTATGTTAGGTTATTATTATTTAAATATCAAATATTAATTTTTTATTTTAGATTGTGAATAAAATAGTATACAAACCTCGGTGAAAAGTTTCATTGTCTCGGGCTGTAGTTAACCTCGGCGCTGCGCGCCTTGGTTAACTATCTTCGCCCTCGACAATGAAACACTTTCCACCTCGGTTAGTAATATACTATTTCTATTTTGGAATTTTGGTTCTTTAATATGTACTTTATGAAACCCATTTGAATGTCATAAAGTACTTCTTTATGACATCCAAATGAGTTTCATAAAGTACATATTAAACAACCGAAATTGAAATTCCTGGGCATAAAATAACGTACATTTTTTGAAAAAATTACCAAAATAGAAAAAATAGTATAAAATACACGTTTCATAAGACATTTCAGCTAAAATGATGTCTTATGAAACTTGTATCTTAATGTACTATTATAAACGTCAGTTTGACATGGAAAAGGAATGAATTAAATAATGAATGTTTATTTGATTGAGGAACGTATCTTTATTATAAAGGAATATTATGATGTAAATAGTAACAAAAGAATCGGAATTTATTTATCATAAGTCAAATTGACGTATATAAATAATTTATGAAAACCAGAAAAACGATAACAAGTGTCATGGCTATTGCTAGTTATAAACCGACATTTTGAAATTTCTTTTTTCAATATTGTGAAGAAAGCAAAAACATAAAAAATGTAAAAACAGTTTTACATGCAACTTTTAATTCTGAAGAACTTTACGCCCTACAGATTTTGGCGTAAAATGAATAGAACAGCAGAAAATTGCAAAAAAACTAACCCCATGTTAAACCCCTATGTTCGCACCTAACCGTCAACACCCTGTACATATAAATACATTCGTTTAAACCACGAAGTACATACTCGTATAATAACTAAGGAGTGGAAAAATCGTATATATTCGCTATTGAAAAGTGTCCCTCAAAATGTAACATGAAAGACAGACAGGGTAGAGAGAGACAGGTTGAGGCAGGCCAACATGGTCGCCGGTGGTTGACAACTGAGACGACATCTTTTCATGAGTGGGTATAAGAGTTTTGGGCGATAAAGTTTCTTTATTTTCAGTCCCTAAAGATGGGGAAATGGCAAATAAGTGTCTTCGTATTATATCATGAAAATACAGAGTTTTAAACGTGAAAGATTATGTTTGTGAGAGACATTTTAATGAAGACGACATTATAAAAGAATGGAAATCTGGAGATGTCAAGGTAAAAAAACATTTAATTTCATTTATGTACAGTATGTATAAATCACGAAATTATACTACGTCGTCAGATCCGCTCCGTGCGGGTGGGCAGATTGTGCCCCGCACAAAGGCGCCTGATTATGAGGGGCGCCATTTCAAGACGATGTATAAAAAATAATAGTAATTTTTTTGCAAACTGGGTTTATTTGTAAAGGGTTATTATCCTACCAAGCCGATATTTTTCGTTCATGGATATATTGAAATCATAATTGTAAAGGTGTTGATGACAACAAAGAATATTTAGATTATAGCCCAAGAATATTGATTACAAGAATGAATCCAACAATGAATTTAGTAGAAAAAAGTAAAATATATATATCTATCCTGCTAGTAGTAGTACGGGTAGTACGAAACTTCTCGGAATACGGTATGACTAGAACCGTAACTCAGTCGAATCAAACCTGCATAAAGCATATGAAAAAACTCATACTATGAATAAAACTGAAACTGTTAAGCAAAACATATCTATCCTGCTAAACGGATAATTTTCCGGAATTATTATGTTGCAAGCTATAACTGAAAAATTGTTGATTACAATAAACGATATAAAACTCAAAAACATTAAATTCATATACGAATCAATAATATTAATTTAATTAGTTTTAAAAATATATATTTAAGTATGTAAATAATACTTATAATACAATAACTACTCAATATAATGTAAAATAATTCGTGATTTCCTATATAATTGTGTATGTTGTGAGTTAAACGCGGCCTACCTATATCTATCTCTCTTCATTCGCCTGTTACATTATGGGTGAGGTTTTTTTAACCTCTTGTCCAGATAATCCTGATGAAGGTTTAAGCGTATACCGAAACGTCGGTTTTGTAAGAATAAATGCTGTGCGACTTATAAATGTAAATGAAATATATTTGCAAAATAATATTTGTTAATAATAATATTTTTAAAGGGTTTGTACCTTATGAATTTTTCAAAAATAAAATTTAATTTTAACAAAATATGTGGCGAACTTATGAAATATTTTGTAATTGTAACATATACATTTTTATATAATATTCAGAGTATATAGCACGATTTATATTATTTATGTATAATATATATCAGGATTAAATTCAGTACCTACAATACCATAAGCATAACGTAAATAACAAATAATAGTATGTTTTCTGTGACTATTTTATTACACGTAAATTATTTTTATTTTTTACGTCAATCCAAACTCTTTCTAAATACAAAATTACAATCTAACTTATTCTGTTAGAATATGGTCCATAGTCCACACGACTTGTCGTAAAAATTCTCAATTTTCGTAAAATGGAAAATATATGTTTTTCTTTATAGCATACATTCGATTTCATATTACAAATTCTAGATAATTTAATACACAACTTATAAGTAATTAAATCTATTAATTTCACATATAGACAGTTATGAATTTTTCATGTATTCGTTTAAATACAACGATCTATAGCTGTGTACATTAATATTTCCTAAAAGTTACGATTTATTGTTTCAGTTGAGCTCAGCTTATAATAAAAATAGTAATTTTAAGATAAGAATGTATCAATTATTCTCATATTCAAATACCAAGAGGAGCGAATTCTATTATTATTTGATATGAGAACCTTTTTAATATAAATGTGAGAATACACGACAAAAGTAGTAGTTAGAGAATATACATTTAGGTATGAAAGTTATTTTTTTTTTTAATAACTATACTTTTGAAATAGAAAATAATATTTAGAGATAAGTAAAATAAAAATTATCTCTTCCCATAATAATAAATAATTTCAACTAAGTATGTAATATCAAAATAATTTGTACATTTTACTATAATTCCAAAATAATTTATAAATAGATAACAAATTGGTTCCAGAATAAGTAAACTACATACGTGCTACATACTTTGGTTTTTGAGATTTGAACCAAGAACAAGTAAACTGATACATATATTAAATTTGTTTCAAGTTAATAACATTAAAAAAAATTAAGTAACATTTTATTTATGACATAAAAAATTAAAATTATCATTTCCTAATAAATGAAATATGTTTTTAAAAGATATCACCCCAATTCTGTAACAATATAGCAATATTGCTACAGCAAATAACAAATAATCGGGCCTATTCTGTAACTCAGTGGTTAATTTTGAGCAACTGGTTAAAAATGCTGTCCAATAGATATGGGTTTGACCATCAAAATTCCATTTTTTTTTTTAATTTATCGACATACTCATGATTTTCTTTATAAACATTCTGAGTCTGATGTGACGTAATAATTTTGTACACACAGCACGAGAGAGACTACATACAAGGACGCATAATTATGGAGCATTTTAAATTATTTTTGTAAAACTATACATGAAATATATATATATATATATATATATATATATATATATATATATATATATATATATATATATATATATATATATATATATATATATATATATATATACAGGGTGAGTCTGGGAAGACGCCGCTTTCTTTAACTTTTTTATTATAAGTAATAAAAAATGACTCATATAAAAGTTTTATTATTTTAAATATACTATTTGATGGCAGATGTAGATATTTTTTATAAAGTCAGGTTTACAAGATACGACTATCAACTTTTATTTTCCAGATGGCAACCTATAATTATTTTAATAAAATAGAAACCGCTATTTTTTTCTCTTTTCAACGATGTATTATTTTTTCTTAATGTATCCGAAAAACTTCGAGAAAAATGAGACAATTTAGAAATATTAGAAATAATTTTTAAACAAATATTATAGGTGGCTATGTGAAAATAAACAAAACGTAACAATGTAAAACAATTAAATTAATGTCAAAAAAGTATACATTTGTTTGTTACTTAATTTAACTTATTTTGTAAACAAAAAAAAAAAATATTTCGCGAAACATGCTGGCAGATGTTCGAACGTGATGTTCAACGCTTGAATTTTTGTATTACAGAACATGGTCGTAATTTTGAACATTTGTTTTAAGGTGTTTTTGTTACTAAATTTGTTGTTTTAGTTTGCTAAGTTGTATAGCACTGTTACGTTTTGTTTATTTTCACATAGCCATCTATAATATTTGTTTAAAAATTATTTCTAATATTTTTAAATTATCTCATTTTTCTCGAAATTTTTCAAATAAGTTAATAAAAAATAATACATCGTTGAAAAGAGAAAAAAAATGGCGGTTTCTATTTTATTAAAATAATTATAGGTTGCCATTTAAAAAATAAAAGTTGATAGTCCTGACTTTATAAAAACTATCTACATCTGCAATCAAATAATATATGTAAGATAATAAAACTTTTATATGAACCATTTTTTTCTATTACTTATAATAAAAAAAGTTAAAGGAGGGGGGGGGGCGTCTTCCCGGACTCACCCTATATATGTAAGTGTACTTTTCGAAAAAAATAAAGTTAGAAAATGTGGTATGATCCTAAAGGAGTGAAAATTTTTACGACTTAAAATTAACCAAGTTATAGAATAGGGCCAAATAATTGCAAACACTGAATGAAACATGAAAATAATGGAATTGGAATGATTATCATTTAAATTAAATTATTTTTGTTCAAAATTTAATAATAGCAACAAAATTTAGAACACAATAATATACTTTGTTAATAATCTTGTTTATTAAAAAATATATTGCAAATAACAACGAAATATTTATGAGTAATAAATAATGTATAATAGTAGCACTTAAACTATAAAGTTTATTTATTTACGAATTCAGAATATTGTTTAACTTTACTAGACACTCTTTAACTTTTTCGTTTATACACTGTCGATTCGATAAATTGTTCCCTTTTGAATAAAACCCTTAAAATCATATTCATTATTATGGGTAAGAGCTATAGAAAATATTCATAAAAAATCGATGTAACCGTCAAAAGTGAAAGAGTATAAAAATGAGCAGTGGTATGTGATTGTGTATGTCGAAGAGCATTGAACTAGTTGGGCTGGGGCGCTCGCTATCGATCGCGCACGAACGCCACTGGTTCCAGCGGCGGGACTTACGTGCGCCTGGGAGTATGTCACCCAATTCGCATCTCCAACACACGGGAAGTAAGTCTTACACAACATGGTATTTACATTGCATAGATTGTCGATCACGATTACTAACTACAGATACATATTGTAATAGGTACATTTAGTTAAAGCTTAGCTAAATACACTTCCCAAATTCAACACACAAAGAATGTAGAAATTGGAATAGATCATGTACTATTACATTCACAAAATATACAAGTATGCATACTCTGTTCCATTTAAGCCATTCAGCAGAAGTAGCCGAAATTACATCTCTTGTCTCCAATTTCAGCCAATTAGGGAGTTTAAAACTATGCCCTATTCTCTACAATACTGAACGGCTTAAATGGGACAATTTATTGATTGCGCGCGTAGCTTCGCCAATTTCTAATCATAAACAAATAAGGTGGTTTCACATTTTTTTAAATAATAATTATTATTTAATTATTGTTAACAGTAATTGAAAAAGAAATCTAACATATTTTTTGAAATATTAAAGTAAAAAATTGGGGTCAAAATTTTATGGTACAACAAAGTGTTAGGACAACCAAATATTATTATACATAGAACATTGATTTCAAATAAGAATATAGCGTTGATTTAGATAAAGAAATAAATTCTGCCCTCTGCTTGGTCAGAATGCACGCGCATCCAGTTCACAAAACCTAATAAAAATATCAGCTTTCAGGTCAGGTGTCAAATAATATCGGCAGAAAAAGTGTTATTTAATCATGTTTTTCATTTCGACTTTGTATTTTTTAATATTCAGATATTGTACATTTTTACACATAAAACGTTTAGTTTCACAAATTATTTATTTCAAACTGTCGGTTCTCAAACACCATCCGTTGTTTTCTTACCTGAAATGTGCTATAATTAATTTAGGTATTTAAAAAATTATAACTATAAGATGTCACAGGACTTTTTTATCAAGCAATTTATTTGAAAATATGTACATTTTTCAAAAATTGAAAACTCATTTTTTATGGTAATTATTAAAAAAGTAATGTTCAGGTAAGTAAAACTGCTGATGTATAATATTTTTATTATTATCTCAATTGTGGAAACCACCCTATTGTGTCAAATTTGCTGCCATAATATTTAAAAGCACGTGTTTTAGTTCTTTTGAATGCATTTTTATTTTTCATTTATTACTGCTCGTGAAGGTTATATTTGTTTTACATGTCAAACAAAGTATTTCATATGGATTTTTCAATAAACTAGTAATTTTTCAATTCTTTATTAGTTGTATATATTCGTAATATTCCAGCAATTTTCTAAGGAAATACCAAACATTTCTGATAAGAAATTTGTCGTTAAACCAGGAATTAAGTTTTATTAAATTCTTGAATGAATGTTTTTTATACCATTTTAAATTAAATTTAAAATATTTGTTAAGTAAATATGTACTTATTTTTAAAATAAATGTATGAAATATATTTTTTTTGTGTTAAAAACATATTCCTTTTAACAAATAAAATGGAGAAACTATAAAAATGTTGCAATTTTATTTTAAAATGAGTTTTGAAATTTGTTTTCATTCTACTATAGAAATGTTTGACGTATTATCACTCAAATCATATTTTATGTATTAAAATGATCTGCAATGGTTCATTGTGGACAACATTGAATACCTATAATGAAACGTTTATTAAACATTCCTTCTGTTAAAAAAATGTCATACAATTTTGCAAGCTATGCAGCAGAATGTAATATCTACCAATAATTGGTAAATTTGTAATATATATGTTTAAAAAATTTAATAAATAAATATTAATATAAATTTTAACAAAATATACAATTTCAAAACTCATTTATAAAATGTATTCTTACATCACTTTTGTGTAATTATTTCATTGAAGCATTTAAATTTAATGGCTGGTACTACAAGCCTTGTTTTAAAAGTCTGTTTTGAAAAATGTCTAATTTATCAAAATATTATTTTAAAGCAGAATATAGTTTGTATTCATAAAATATTTTGAAAAAAATCGTTCTGTAAACAAAAGGGTGAAATTAAATATTGAAATTTAGCATTTTTCAAAACATTTAAACCCAAAGATGAACAACGGTCTTGTCGATAAACACGTATAAGTACTAAAATATTTTGACTCATAAATCCAAAGGATCGTAATGTTCGGCATGTATTTATATAAAATGGTGTCGCCTGTTAAACGCCCCCACGGTACAAATATGTCATCAACATTACCGATATCTGCATACAAAGCAGATTGGCACACCCAGCAATGGGTAATATGACGTAATGATATATTTATTTATTTATTATTAAATAAAATAAATGACATATTTGTACCGTGTGGGCGTTTACCAGGCGTCACCTCACGAGCACTCATTGCTCATTTATTATTTATATTAATAAAGAAAAAGTTGTAGTTACCTATCGATATTGTTTCGTGCGAAATACTTTTTATTAAATAACAACATAAAAATGTAAATTTAAATGCTTTAATATGTATAATATTTTTATAAACAATATTCAAACTTGGATTTATATTATGTATAATGTTTAATTTTGTGATTAATAATTTGCTGTATAATATAATTAAACAATACACTATGGTTGACAAAAAAATTGATTCTTTGTTGTCAAAATGAATAATAACCATTTGTTAAAAATTAACCACTAAGATACAAGCTTGTATATAATTTTAAATTTTATAAAAAATTTACCCAAAAATTAAACCATTTAATATATATATATATATATATATATATATATATATATATATATATATATATATATATATATATATAATTTTTTTATTTATATTAGGGCCGGTACTTCAATCAATCTCATGGTAAAATGTCAGTTAATTTAACTGCCAGATTGTAAAATTCTGTCACTTTACGCTCTAATATTGATGCCATATTTTCATTAACCTGGCAGTTAAATTAACTGACATTTTATCAGGCGATTAAAGTACCGGCCCTTAGTTATATTATTTATTAAATGATTAAACATTTCGAAAAATATAAACATTCTTACGTTCGTTCATGTAAAATGAGTCACATACATTCGAAGAAAAAAGACTTAGTGGCCCCATGTTCCGAATTACGTTTACTATTCCAATTTCCACCTACAAATCTAGTGAGCGTTGATTTTAAGAAGCATTAATTACATGTATATGTTGCTCATGAATGGGACCTGAAGTTATCGATTGTAGTTCCCGCTAGCACTAACGACTTCCCATTGATTTGTCCATGACGTGGCTGTCAGGTGTGATTTGCTGGCGGGGGCTGAAGGTTTATACCCGACGCGCGACGTCGGTGGACAGTGGACAGCCAGCGAGTGTGGTGATGAGTGCTCGACGCCATGGGCTGTAACGGATCCAAGAGCGTCGCGACGGTGCTCGCCGAAACAGAGGAAGATGCCTCCACCACGAGACCTGTCTCGCCGCAACCACCACAGCAGATACGTGAGTCGGGAAGAGTGGATACTTGCACAAGAGTGGAGACTGCACTTCGGGAGCTTTTCACAGTTTTACAACAAATAATATTGAAGAAAGAACATATAAATATAATAATAAATAAGTAGCAAAGAAAACTATGGCCAGTTTCATAAATCAAAATAAACAATGATTAGATTTTATTTCCAAAATAAATTTAAAAATTTAACAAATGCGACGCGATTTTTTGACAGCAAAGAATTTAATTTTATAAGAACATGCAAACTGATTAGAATTTGTATATATAATTATATTTACATTGAAAATAAAATTAACTGAACGTTTATTAAACCGGCCCTAAATTAATCAAAACTGAAAATTTAAATTAGTTGCTAAATTTTTAAAAAATAAACTCAAAAATTCTAAATATTCGTACATAGAATGGTAGTACCTATTTACTTCTAATCAGGGATGATTAAGCTATGACTAAAATAACAAATTCAGTTGTTTTTTTAATCATACCAATATATTTTTAAATGGTAGACATGATAATTAGATAGTAAGGGTGACTGAAATTTTTAGTAAATAAAGTACTACCAGTCATAGTTTTGTATGACAATTTCTGTAAATTAAAACAAATTTTAAAATGTTTTGAATTAAAAAAAGTAATAATTTATTGAATAAAACACATAATAAAATGAAATGTATAATCAGGGCTGTACTTATACAAAAGCGCATAAAGCGCTAGTTGGGGATCCCTAAAAATTGGGGCTTCTCAAAAGTTATTTACATTTAGATACTTATTTAAACAAATGAGATTTATCTGTCTTGATATTAATATTGAATTAAATACAATTGATTGTTAATGAGTATAGAATATCTTTTTTTTTTAATAATTTACTTACGATGAGGTCATTTTATTTTTTAAGTTTAAAAACAAAATTTTCAAATTCGGAGAACAATAAAAAAGATTTGCATATATTTTTTATGATATTTATTAACGAAAAATTAAACCACACATATTTTATAAGCGAACTTATAAAAATAAAAGTTTTCATTTATAAAAAATAAAAGTGCCAAAGAACAAATGATACCTTGAAATGCAACGTTACCGAATTTGTTGCAACTATCTAAAATTAATAAATTACCAACTCTGTACCTAAATAGATATTTTTTTATTTAAAGTTACAAACATTCAATAAATACATTTTTCTGTTTCCACTGAGTTATAAGTTCTATCTATTTTTTATTACATATTCACCGAATTTGTAAAGAAAAATTTAAATTTGAAAGAAAGTTATTCATAAATAGAAGAAAAGAGATCCTGTAGCGCCTCGGGCCCCGAAATTATAAGTACGGCCCTGTGAGTAATACAAAAAAATTATCTCGTTCTGCAAACGTTTGTAAACTTTTCTTTCAATATTAAAATTATACGAGTATATCCAAATTTCTGAAGAGACAATATAAATTTATTTGGTTGACATTAATGATTTACATTTACAATGTAAAAGTTACTACCCCTATGTTGCATTCTCCACAAGAAATATGAATGCCTAGGTGACGTCTAATAATTTCATATTTATAAAAATTATTGCAATACATTAAATAGATAATAAATTTTGAGAATATATTTAAACAATTTTTTTTTTATTTAATAGGTAAATATAAATAATAAATTATTTAAAATAGTGTAACATACATTAAACTTTAAATTACATCTAAATTTGGAAAGTTGATAAAATGTAAACACAGGTTCATAAAATTTATGTTTCATTTGAAAACAAAGAAGATAAATTTTTGTTGTCCAACATTCATATTAATTTAATGTGTATAGAATTTTCCGAGTATGTTAACATTTACTCATAATTTAATTAAACTTTATTATGTAGAAATTACGTTTGCAGAAACATTATAAAATTAACAAAACAAAACAATTCCCATGATAACAAAAACAATTTATTTTTTAGCTCCCTCCATGGCTTTCGACATTCCTTTCGACGACGAACCCGACGAAAGCATCGTGAAACGTCACCCTCCGAAACGTCTTCAACGTCTCGAAGAACAACAACAAAACCAAGCTCCCGTGTCGCTGCAGGAGCTACAAGAAAAGCAGGAAGAAGCCGAGACGCGACGTCAACAGTTCCTGCAACTAAGAGCCCAGTCCGCTAAACGGAAGTATGCCATGCGCGCCCAGCAGGACTCTAAGCAGGAAGACGGGGAGGAACATCAACCAGAAAAGGATGAAGCAGAAGAAACTCACCCTCAATGAGCACATGTGGACCATAAAATATTCAAGCGAATTAATTACGAAATTACGTAGTAGATATATCTACATTTTATTGATTGGAGTTACGATGCACAATTAAGCTTTGTCACAGGGATTCGAACCAAGGAAAATAATGTTGAGTGGTTAAAATTAAAAGAGGCTGTGAAACCCAACTAGTGTTCCAATAGTTATTCATACAACAAGACTAAAAAGGGTTGCCTTATTTCACGAATAGTAAATTTTGATAGCGCGAACCGTAGGCGAGTGAGTTAATAATTCTTAAGAGTGAAATAATACACTTTTTAATGCAATTGCATACAATATTTTTATACGTCCTAAAATTTTTCACGTAAAATCGCGAAAACTTGTAACCATAGTTACGAGTACAAAGCAATGAAAAAAATCTGATGTGGTCAACAATGGACCTTTCCAATTTAAAGAGATAGAAGATATGCGCAATGGGGATCTGCGCATATTAAGAACAAATAAGATCTATGGCGTTTGTTTCTAAAAAAATTAGACGTAAAATGTGAGAATATCTCAGATAACTTTAAAAAATCTTATCGAAATAAGTTACAAAAGCTTTTATTGAAGGTAAAATGTCTAGCGGTGCAAATTTTCACCGAGAATACAGGTATTTTCATGACTGCAATATTTTTGATGTTTCGTTTGACAGCCCAATTGGCAGTTGTTCGTGCCATTTTCTTACTATTTGCAGCGATAGAAAGAGATAGCCGTTAAATTGAAAAGGTCCATTCACCCCCATTTTTTTATTATTTTAAGAACAATTTAATTGAATGTATAACCAATCAATCAATATTAATTTAAATGTACTTATTTTTGACAGTGATATTTACTTATCAATTTCATATGTATAATTTAATAAATTTTTAATTTACAAAATAATTAATTTCTAAAAATTGTGAAAAAATGGTTTTCAAATATACATTTGAAATATATATTTACAAAAATTTCAATATACAATTTTAGCATGATTCCGATATCTCCCTTACCAAAGGTAGCGGGAGGTAAAAATAACACATAATGGACTTTTTTCACTGTTCGCTTATTTCCTAAATATTTCGGTAAATGACATAATTAAAGGTGAAGGTAATATTATTTCGGACATCTGTTAGTTTTGTTTACTAGGTAAAAGATTGTTAAAATAGTCTATGGTATCAGATTTTTTTATTTTGATTAAAAAAAAATTATACCGTCTTTGAATGTAAAAGTAGTAATATTTTTACTTTAAATTTAAGCTAACCGCTTGTTTACCTAAAAATGTAATAGTTCTAATAGCATATATTTGACCAAAGTCGCTTTGGTTACAGTAATAATCAAACAAATGAAAACTCAACCCGTGCCTTGAATGAGTACTTTTGTATTTGATTCAAAACACGCACAACGAAAATGGTGGATCAAAGATATTTAAAGTTAATCTTCCAATTAATTCAATAAAAAGTTTGATGACATAACAAAGAAATCTATTTGTTGGTAGTATGACCTTAACAATTTGCTTCCTGGTTCGAAATCCTGCAGAAAATGTGATTGCTCAAAGAATAAATTTGTATTTACTGAGTGCGTGAATAATATGACAGAATGATGTAAGTTTTTTATGATCCACAATGTATATAAACAGCTAGTTTAGGATGATAATATGACGAAGTGTTGTCAATCGATACGTTAGTTTCGTTTAGCTGCGTGTCGTTTAGTGTGTTGTTATTTTATGTAGGGCACGCGAAGGCGAGTCCCCGGGTTTTTAATAATAATGACTTCTCGTTTATTACATGAGTATATAAAACAACATTTTATTTATTCAACATCGTTTTACAAACTGGTACCTTAAGTTTAAGTTTAGCTTTAGCGGCTGTATGGTCGCTGTTGCTGCCTCTGCTGAACCCTCGGCTCTGCCCTAGGTAGAGACTCGACTAGCTGTGGTTACTTTACGTGTTACGTAGGGGTTTACTTTATATCTTTACCTTATCACACAACACTCTTCTATCCCACTTCGTGTTTGGCACATAACTTGAGCATAAATCATCTTGTAAATTATTTGTACAAAACTAGTTTCAATTCCTCAATCATATCGATTAAACGTCAAAATGAAGTTTTCATAGCGCGTGGCATATACCTATGTAATGTACGTTACACTTATCGTAATGGTTTTGTTTGAATGTAAAACAATACCATATCGATTGGTAGTAAGGGTAGCGGAATATACAGCGAGTGTTGTGAGATAAGACACACAGACCTAATATTTATGACACACATCTTTCGTCTCGCTTACTACATATTGTCCTACAGGTACGAGTTACAACACACACAAATGCATGTTATATTGTAAAATGTCGCGACAAGGAAATAGGAGACTAGTACACCGTTATTATTTATTATTATTATTATTAGTATTATTATTATTATTGAGACACGGGACACACAACCTCGTGTCATCACATCACGTTGAGACTTATTATTAAACGTACGTAATTACTTTGTGCGTGTGTGTGTGTTTGTATGATGCTACATCCGATGAGTACCAACCAATCAGATCAGAATAGAATTCTTATTACTTAAACATGTCGTCCGCTATGGAATATTAGTAGATATACACAGAGAACAAAACACATCATATCATGATCATGGTTCACTACCATTAGCATAGTAGTCGACAAGTGAATTTGAGTTCATGTTCAGTTGTAGTAACCTCTGTTCATTGCCGCACGGTTGCGATTATGCCACTTGCACTTGAGGATCCGCAGGTAGGTGCGCCGGAACGAAGCGTTGCACAGCGCATAGCACAGGGGGTTGATGGTGGAGTTGATGTAGCACAGGTAGTAGAAGAAATCCCACACCTGTGGAGGAATCCTCGCACTACTCGCAGTCACCGGCTTCAGCAGCACCAGGATGTTATAGGGCGTCCACGTTATAATGAACGTCAACAAGATAGCCGACAATGTTTTCGCTGCTTTCTTATCAGCCTTCTTCTCCTGCGGCTTCTTCTTCTTCTTGTGTTGCTGGGCTGTTGCTCCTGCTCCTCGACCACACACTGCTCCAGCCTTTCCCGCCAACTGTTTTGGAATGATCTTAGCATTTAACGGGATTCTGATGTCCGGAATGGCTGAAGGCCGCCGGATCATCAGGTGGTTGGAAGTAGGCATGAGCTCATCGCCGGCATGGTGCGGCTGTGAAGGGTGCAGCAGGTGCTGACCGCCACCTGCAGGAGCTGAAATTGGACCTGGTGCTGGGATCATCTTGATGCTAGGCGCTGGTTGGTGGTCTCCCGTACTTGGCTGATCCGCCGGGAACCTGATGAGGATGGTGTACACACTATCGCTGGAACAAGAACGTGGACCAAGCCGCGCACTGGCGGGAAGCGAGCGCGAATCCCGTGCTCCACGTGTGGGTGTTACATTGACCGGCGGTTGCTGCGCGTATGGATCTCGGATGACATTAAGTGATGTACAGCGCGACACCGAGCTCTGCAGCGGCGTTTCCACGGACACGGGCGTGGCGTAGCCAAGGTTTTGTTCGCTCGGCGTGTCTTCCTCGGTATCGGAGTCCTCGCGGCCCGAATGCCACCATGCCACGCACCAGGCTCGTACTCGGCCCAAATACCCGCTCGGTGGCTGTGGCTTGTTACGGTGCGGTTGCTGCTGCACCGACCCTGTGTCCAGATACACGCTGTCAGTGTCCGCCGCGCCCGTGCTGGACTCGGAGCGCGGCCGCCCCCGCCACCCTACCTCGCCCTCGTCTGCCACCACGGACGCGCACTGAGCCGAATGCGTGTTGTTCACTTCGTCGCTTGAGTTACTACGCTTGGAGCTATCTTTCTTACCAGCCTGCAGGTTGGGCAAGTCTTTCTGGCGTTTCTTGGTGGTGCGCCAGATCCGCCAGTACAAGAAGCACATGACGGTGACGGGCACGTAGAAGGCGGCAATGGCCGTGCCGAAGGTGATGTAGTGATTGGTCTCGATGAACTGGATGTAGCACTCTTCGTCCGGTACGGTTCGCTCGCCCTCGATGTAGGGCCAACTGTAAATCCACGGTGGCCACAACAAGAGGGAGATGCCCCAGGCGCAGCCGATCATGATGGCCGCCTTGTTGGTGGTTCGCTTGACACGGTACGTGAGTGGTCTCGTCACGCTGAAGTAACGGTCGAACGAGATGATGAGCAGATTGAGCACGGAAGCATTGCTGGCCAGATAGTCAAGTGCCAGCCAGGTGTCGCAGATGTGCGGGCCCAGCGGCCAGTAGCCCAGCAGCGTGGACACGGTGAACAACGGCATGGAGATGAGGCCGATGGCAAAGTCAGCAACGGCCAATGAGAAGAGAAAGTAGTTGCTAATGGTCTGCAGCTGCTTGTCTATCTTGAAGGAAATCATCACCATGATGTTGCCCACGACGGTCACGACGCTGAGTATCGCGGCGAACGTGCCGATGAAGACCATCTGCGGGATTGTGTAGGTGGACTCGTGCACAGGCCCGGAGGCCGTGGCCGCTGTCTCGTTCAGCGTCGCCGCCGTCAGGTTCATCTCGGCCGCAGCACGCTGTCCGCCGTCGGCTCCGTGATCGTGACCACCCAGCGAGCCATCGCCGCCGTCGCCTCGCACATCGCGCGCCACTAGCCCCCACCGCCGCCGCCGCTTTCGACACTACCGCCCAGCACCGTCACCGTCATCATTCACATCTACTGCCACTAATCACCACTATCACCAACACCAACTATTCAACACCACCAGCAAATACAGTAACTCCACCGAACTCTTATATTATCCCTCTAACCTACTAGCTGTGCCTGTGGCTCGGCTACGCTTGACCGTGCGGCGTCCATAGGCGTTCACTGCCAGGGTTTGGCGCCTGGTCCAGCTGCCAGCGAGATGCGCGCAGCCCCGGGACGCGCACCCCGTCCACCCGCGCATCGATTTTCATCTTGCGCGCCCAGCCACCATACCACTGAAATGAGACACGCCTCGGAACTATTTTATCCTCTTCCCGCCATCTAGGCAAACATCTTTAAACCATTTATAGACATCTACCTTCCATTAGCAAACTTATTTAATAAGTATTAAGATAGCAACAAGTCATTTTATACGTCTACCATTTCAATAAAATTATCTTGAACTATAAATTTAAATCACAAAATATTGTATAAACATCAAGTAATATATTTTTATATTTTAAATCATTACAACTATTTACAAATTATTAGATAAAATTGGGTTTGCAAAGAACAATAATTTAAATTTTAAACTTTACTGTAATAGTAACCACAGAGATAAAAATGAAGGTAGAGACATAATACCCTACATAAATGCGACTAATGTAACACATGTGCTAGAATATTCGATTTCACTAATAACCGAACCGGACAGCGGCGACTATAAATTGTGCATAATTTTTATATATTGAATAAAAGTGACATAACATTAGTCATTTCAGTGATATTAATTAGTTCTTGTTTTATATTCTGTAATTTTACTTCAAGTAAGTAAATTTTAATATAAATCGTTGGTGAAATGACATGCCAGTAATATATTTATAGTCTTGACATTTGTTATTAATTTAATGTTATCATTTGCATTTATATGTATATTTGTAATGCAATATCATATTGTCATTATGTATTTCTTACATAATAAGAGTTTAAATCAACATAACCTAACTTTTTAGAACTTTGAAACACCATGGCTAAATGGGGAGAGGGTGACCCACGATGGATTGTTGAGGAACGGCCAGACGCTACAAACGTAAATAACTGGCACTGGACAGAACGAAATGCAACTCCTTGGTCTCAAGAAAGAATCAAGGAACTTTTCAAAAATTTAGAATTCCAAAATGATGTAGCAAAAATTAATGTAACGGAAATAGAGAAATGTGAAGGGGAAGCATCTGCGAATAACAGAAAAGGAAAACTAATATTCTTTTACGAATGGAATATAGTTTTAAAATGGCAAGGTGAGTTAGTCGGTGGAACTGGATCTTCGCATAGCGGCAAGATAACAATTCCAAATTTATCTGAAGAAAATAATGTCTCAGAAGTAGATGTAAGTTGTTTTTTTCTGTATTTTCTCTCTAGTTTTCTTTACAAACTGATAATTTCAGATTACAGTATCATTAAAAGATAATAGTGAAGAAGGAGAAATAATAAAACAAGTTATACGCGCAACGGGTAAAGAAAAAATTCGAGAAAAACTTGCCGAATATATAAGTGGTCTTAAAGAAGAATTTTCAAAAGGAATGATCCTTCCAAAGAAAGATGAAGTTAAACCCGATAACATTAACAATCTAACCAGCGGTTTTAATAAAAAAGTCAATATGACACCCATCGAATCAACTAAAAAATCCTCTGGAGTTAAAATAGACACTACAACGCTAACTCTTACTCAAAAATTCCAATGTCGCGCTATGGAATTCTACGATGCGATGACGAGAGTAGAAATGGTGACCGCGTTCACGCGGGGCGCGGTCAAACTTGATCCATCAAAAGGCGGGCAGTTCTCTTTGTTTGGGGGAAACATTCATGGTACTTTTGAGGAGTTGGAGCCTGGAAAGAAAATTATACAAAAATGGAGATACAAACAATGGCCAGACGGGCATTATTCAACTGTTACCATTAACATTGACGAAAAGGTGAGAAAGAAAGAATGTTTACATAGCGCCTTTTTAAATAATCAATATTAAATTGGATTGTAGATTTTTTTTCATTGTTTATGCTTATACTACTGTCATGATAGGTAATTTCTCGGAGGCGAATAATTTAGATTTTTTTCTATAAAAATATATCTATTTTATACTGTTGTCACAAATAAAACTGTGTTTAGAAAATATACAATAAATTTCTAGAAAAATGTTTTTCCGGAAATCTTGGGGCATATTCCCGAGAAAATAAAAAAAAAACTTACTTTTTAGATGGTATGGGTTGCATGATTAATTTGCTCTTATAATTAAAAATTATTTTAAAAATCAAAAAATTCCATCTCTATGTAGTTTTTTTTTATTGTGGTCTAGGTCTTGTACTCGAAAGTTAAAATAGGAATCACTACATTTTACTTCGTTCATTCATAATGAGAATAAGCACATGAAGTTACTATCATCATACGGATAGCACGCATCATTGGAAAACGCAAACACAATGCCCACTCAACAATTAACGTATTTTTCCCGTGCTTATTAATTTTTCTCAAAAAAATTAGTCTGGAAGAACCTTACTATTTTGGTCTGCCATTAATATTATCCGAGATGTCTTAAAAAAGCTGAAACATGATTATTTAATTTAAAAAATAATGTTAAAGTAATCTTAAAAGTTTTAAGTTAAAACACATAAATTGTAAAATATTTACCCGTAAAATTATTTGACAACAACATACATATGTTTATCAAAAACCTGAACATATAGGCCCGTATTCTCATCTAAATGTCAACTTTAATATTAAATATTAGAGAAATAAAAATAAGTTAAATTGTTATAGCACTTTTTCTAATATAGGTTTCATTTACAAAAATATTAAACCTATTCTTGTCTATGTATAAAATAAAATTTAAAAATCGAAAAAGCTCTCGAGGTGAGCGAGTGGGAATGTCAGTTTTTTAGTCCGCTTAATTTTAACATTAATTTAAGAGAATAAAATACTGCATATTTTTTTATGTTTTATGCTCTAAATTTATATCTGTAACATTTTTGGGCTACTTAAATTACTGCTTATTTTTATATTAAAATTTATTTACAAAATAAATATTTATTGAGTTCGTAGGAGTTGGTAGTTTATTAAATAAAAGTGTTTCTTTCAGAATGACCATACCGAAGTGAACGTAACCCAGACCGGTGTGCCTTCCTCAGAGGCCGACGTGACAAGAGGCAACTGGGAACGATATTACTGGGATTCAATGAAGCGCGCCTTCGGCTTCGGCGCCTTCTTCACGTAGGGTTTCATCATAACTCGTCCTGCCCGCAACGTAACTTAGAAATCTTTATTTATTATACGGAACTAGATAATGGTTTCTCATAGTATAAATTATTCCCAAATTTTTATGGTTGCATCTCCCGATCATGATTTTTAGGGTTGCTTAAAGTGAGTTGATGTTAAGGTGTTGTACAATCGAACTAATTATACACATTTTAAATGTAAGGCAGTATTTATTTAAAATATATTTACAATTTTAATTATAAATTTATAGAGTAAAATTTTGATAGTATAAACTAAATATAACTATTTACTATTTTAAAATATATTTCATTGTTTATTTGCTATAGGAGTTGAAAACTTTGGATTCATATACAGGTAAACTTTTTGTTATGCAAGGAAGAAATATAATATTTTGGGTATAATTTTTATTTAAAATGTTAAAAACTCAAATATTTTTACATTGGTTTTTCTTTACATTTGTTTTCTGTTGGACCTTATTTATACTTTTATAACTGGAAATTAACGTCTAGATTCAGCTCACTTGAGTGCAATCCAAATGATTATGAACAGTTAATGAATTATCTCTAAAAAGCTGTGCTTCTATAGAGATTTACTTGATTTACAAATTCATTCCATCGCAGTCTTTATTGTTTTTTACGATATATCTGTGGAATTCTTTTTCTTTTAATTCTTTTATTTGACATTAGCTAATCGCTCAAAAATAATTTGTAAATGTTATTGTAATTTATGTATATTTAAATAAAGAAGAACTGTCCCACAGATAAATAAACGAACTTTTCTCAAGATGTAATATTCTGGGTCTGGGTAAAAAGCTCAAGGCAGTTAGTGAAAATCTGTGTTTATCTTTTCCTCACGCCATGTATATGAATGTGTTAATGTCGTCATCGTCTCGACGCATGTATTTGTGTTCAATGAGCCATTCTAATTGTTCTTTAATCATCTTCTTCGATGGTAAAAACATATTCTTGAGTATATCCACCAGCTCTGCCTGCAAAGCGGCGTTCCCCAGACGTTTTCTCATTTTTAAAATCTTGATAATTGCTTCTTGAGTTCGCAGAATTCTTAATTGAACAATTGATTGATTGTCTTCCATTTGAGAACGTTCGGTGCTTAACTGCAATCTTCCAATTAGATTTACCTAAAAAAAGAAAAACAATGATAAATAAATTTAAAACAAAATTATAAATAATTCATACTTTTCCTCTTCGTTGTGGCTTTCCATTTTTGATAAGCGCGAATTCTTGGTTAATCCAAAACACAGTATTTTCCGCAAAATCCTTAGGAGCAGTAGCAACAGGTAGATGTAATAATAACTGCCGTTTCAGTTTAGGAAATGCTACCAAACTCCATAAAGTTCTTCTCAGCTCTCCATCCGGTAACTCTGTAGCCAGCCTAAGATTTTCATAACTAATTTTTTCTTGTGGTCGTTGATTCCACGCGAAAAGAACTGCCATTTGAAAAGTGGTTACATCTAAATCAAATCTCCCTACATTGTTTGCAAAAGTGATTGTTCCATTACTCATATGGTGATACCACTGTAATTTCCTTCCAGAATGTTTCTTTTTATAAAATTCTTCAACCTCTGGGATGTAATCTTCTAATTCTACGGGGAGACTAACACTAACTCTTTCAGAGCCTCTTGCCCAAGCACCAGCATTTAGAATCTTTATGTTTATTGCGTCGTGTCTAGTCGTAGACATACGGAAATTGGTATTAAGATCTTCACTGACCTTTATGTCCTGGAACATTCTAGCTAATTTGTTAACGTAATCAGCAGGCATACCGACTTCACGCAACCATTCAACCATATCTTCTTCCTTTTCACTATCCGCACTAGCATCCAGAATCAACCTCCTAGTAAGATGAGCTTTATGATACCGCATAAAAACGTCTTTATTACTGACGTATTTTAAAACCAATAAAACGTCGCGTAATCGAGATTCAATTTCCTCACTGGTGAGTCGTTTGCTTAGTGGTGTTCTTCTGAGAAGCATATCGCAATAATTAGCTAATAATTCCGGGCATTTACTCTCCGGTGCTACGGATTTAGCTCCAGGACCACGACCGGAAGATAATTCGAGTGAAAAAACTGTTGTATCATTCACAACAGCTTTGAATGCTTTATCACGAGCGGTTAAAAATCTAGGGTCATCTAAGAATGCTTTATGAACTAGGTCACTAAATTTCCTGAATAATTCTAGAAGCCTTTCGACATATTTTTCTGAATCTTGAGTAATTATGTCGGCAGCTGCAACCATGTCAGCTAAGCCGGCACTTATGATATGCGCTTCGAGTTCTTTTAACATAGGAACAACGCCATCAGGAACTCGTTCTAATAAACGAAACATTAGTTGAAGACGCTCCGTTTCTCCAGCCTTGATCAACGGCGCACATTCCGCAAGCAACACTGGAAGAGGATTACCTACTAGGACTTTGACACAACACTGAATCACTGCGTTGCTTCCAGCTTCAAGGTATTTTTTAGCACGAGCTTCCTCTTCTCTTAATTTGTTATCCGCGTATTGCATATAAGCTTGCACTCCATTGTTCTGAAGATACTGGGGAGCTTTAAGTCTATAAAAATTCTCTGTCGCTTGAATATAAGCAGCTTCGAAATTATCACGGTATATTTGCATTTTATCGTCTGAATTAGAACATAAATTTACATAACTTTCGCGAACACCAATCACAAGTTGTGAATCAAAAGCTTCGCCATTTCTTTCAGCATGTACTAATTTCATTGCAGATTCTTGAAGTCGATATTTAATATCAGAAAAGATGCTTTCATTCCAAGAATCTAGCATTAATTTCCGAACTATGCTTTCTTCCTGTGGTACTTTCTTCCCTGAACCTTGTACAGAATTTCCACTATTACTGCTGCTTCCGCTGGATGGTTTTCCTTGTAGCGAAGTTTCTAGCTGTCGGAACGGTGTTGGTAGATAGTTGCACTGGGTGAAGAACTTTCGCCATTCGGCTATATAAGCTTTGAGAAGAGCTTGCTCTTCTCTGTGGGCTAAGACCCTTGCTTGGGCCTCCTTGATAAATACAACTATATCATACTGGAGCGCATCTCTAATCTTGATCGGACCTTTTTCATCCCAGAGACAAACCAAGTGTACAGCGTAGAATAAATCTTGCCATTCCGCCTGAGAGACTGGTTCCTGTTGCAATAATTTCAAAACTATGGGTCGCATAGAAGGCCATTTGTCTTCGAAAAACAACTGCCCTTTTTCCTAGCATAAATTAACATTTAATTTTTGCATATCATCCAAAAAGTAAATAGTACACACCTTCAACATTGCTGCCATTATTTTTTTCTGTGGTCTAAATACTAATGATAGTTGCTGAATCTCTTCTACTCATCTTGCCATGGTAATTAAGATGAAAATATTCATATCTAAGTTACCGGTATGATGTATCCATGAAACGCAAAGATTACAATTAGCGTATTGTTATCAATTTGATTGGCAGACTTGACAATGTCAGAATGTAGGGAACTTTTTCCCCATAATAAAATTCAGGAACGCGCAAAAAGTTAAATACAAAAAGTTCCTATAACCACTGAAATTAGTCACTTAAAAGCCTTAAAAGAGACGGAATTTGATTCGGAAATTTTTAGGTTGTTAAATTAGTTTAACGGGAATAATACGAAAAACTTCATAAAATGGAAGGTGATATGAAACTAGATGAAAATCAAAAGTCTTATGCTAAAATACCAGAAGCATTCTTTGTTGTAAGTGATTTTTTTTACGTCGCCTTATAAGTGCATGTGCTACAATTTATGTATAAAATACATATTTTACTATTATATACCCCACAAATTTGTAATATACCGCTAGATTAGATTATAAATTAATGGTTTGATTGCAAATTGTAGGATGATGTAGATGCATTTATGGCATTACCCGAAAATGCCGGAAACGTAGATAAAGTTCTCAGGCGCTTAGACGAACAACATTCTAAATATAAATTTATGGAATACAATTTACTTTCAAAGAGGAGGAGGTTAAAAACTCAAATTCCTGATCTGTCTAGGTCTTTAAATATGATACATAAGTTACAAGCACAGAAAGAAGAAATGGAAACTGAATTTTTACTTAGCGATCAGGTTTATATAAAAGCTGTAGTTCCTCCTACACAGACAGTGTGTTTGTGGCTTGGAGCTAACGTTATGCTAGAATATACTTTGGGTGATGCAGAGAAACTGCTAACGTCTAATATTGCAGCTGCAACAAGAAATTTGGGCTATGTGGAACATGATTTAGATTTTCTTCGGTAATATTTCAAGGTAAATTTGTTAATAAATTATTACCAATTGTTTTGTTTTTCTCCACAGGGATCAATTTACTACAACAGAAGTAAACATGGCTCGCGTGTTTAACTGGGATGTGAAACGAAGGAAAGCTGCCAAGTCTTCGTAATGTTATATTATTGCTTGTTTTTTCTTTTATGACAACTTATGTTTCTCAACTATATCATCTTAAAACGTAACCAGAATTATGTTTTAGTTTAAAACAAAACTGAAATGTATTTATAAATTTTCATATTTATTATAAATAAACAGCTAATATCTGCACAATAAATTTAATTGCACAAATAGTGAAAGGTGACACACAGGTGTGCAGAAAGATTTACAATTAATAAACTTTCGAACATGGATACTTTATAAGTACAAACATAATATACTATATAAAAATATATTAATAACAAACATTAATTTAATAACATCTTTATTCGCCTGTCGGAGGTTCCGTTTCTCCTCTTAATTCAGCGTTTTCTTTTTCTAGACAAGTTACTCTCAGCAAGGCTTCTTCTAATTTAATTTGTAATGATTCCATACTTTCACCATCAGGTTGGAAACACAACTTTTTTCTTATATATCTAAAATATACATTAGCACATGCACCAAATGAATCATTTTTAAAGTGAAATACTGTAATACTAATGAAGATGAAACTTTATCATTTATTTTACGGACCGTGTATGTAAAACCTTTGATATGTTGGCCAAATTAGAGTTTGATAACAAGTATATATAAAGTTTTGCGTTCATTAGTCTTTCTACAATTTCAATAGAGGTTGTTATATCAAATTTTATATTAAAATACCTACTCCAGAGCATCTTCTGGTTTGTCAGGTTCCTCATATAGAGATACAAGCACTTTCGTTAGTGCATCCATTACTCCTGTACGCTCTAAGTACTTGCGAAACTCTTCACGTTTATTTTCGGATGGCTACATGAATGAAATGACATTACCAAATACGTTACATGTATTGCTTAAACAACATATTTACCTTCAAAGTTGACATTTTGGAAAATTATTGCCGGTTTTATATGTTTCTTGGTTTAAACTATAAAAAAATGTATTGCAAAGTATCACTATTAAAATATTAATGCTTTTTAACGTCAAAGTACATTCTTGGATTAAATTTGCACAGCCAACTCTTTTATCTAAAACATATGCAGTTGGAATTTCAAATAACCATTTTGGAATGCTACATATTTGTGGCAAACTTCGTGCAGCTTGTGATGTCAAGATAGGTTATCCTTGTCTTTATTATATTTACGTGTATTTAAGTTCTCTCTTTCCGGTTTATAGTATTGCATCAGCCTTTTAATTTTGAAAATAAAATTTGTTTTATTTATTATATAGATAAATTATTTAGTATTTTTCATAATTTAGCATGCATTCCTTAATTTTTTAATAATATAATTGTAAAAGACAGAATTAGAAAAAAATTAGTGACAACACCAGAGCGGAAATAAGCATGTTAGTCATTCAGAAAAGGCGCGGGCGCCAGTAATGTGATCATGGCGTCGAACGAAAGTGGAGTTGTTACCACAGGACAACCAAATTTACACAAACAGGACCTATCTAAGCTTGTACGTTTATTTATATCAAATTCTAGTAATTCTTATACTTAAAATTTTTCGTGTTTCTAACATAATTTGTAATTTCGATTGTTTTAACCTAAGAATTTACACTTGCATGTGTAACGGCCAGATGTGGCAAATTTTTATAAGGAAAAAATATTTATATTAATATTTTATTGTCTAGGATGTATCCACGTTAACACCATTGTCGCCTGAAGTAATCAGTAGACAAGCAACAATAAACATTGGAACAATTGGCCATGTAGCTCACGGGAAATCAACTGTGGTTAAAGCAATTTCGGGGGTTCAGACTGTCAGATTCAAGAATGAATTGGAGAGAAATATTACTATTAAACTTGGTAAGTTGGCTAACTTATTGTTTAAATTTGAATATATGCGAGCGGCTTATATGCGTATATTTTAATTTTTTTTATTACAAATGTTGCTTAGTATTTATTTTATGGTTTCGATATTTGGAATGAGTGCAAAATATATATAGGAAACTGCTGTGGTTTCGGCTGCGTTCATCTGCCGATCAAAGACCACTTATTGAGTATTTTAATAAACAAAACATTAGTTTTGGCCGCCTCGTTTCACTCTCGATGCCATACTAATGTACAAGTAATTTTAAAATGCTCAATCAATTGCAGAGCGGCTGCAGTTCGGTCCTGACGGCAAGGTAATTCTCCCAAAATCGCAGCTGAAGCCACAGCCTGACTCAAAAAATGAGACTGTGCGTAAAACGATCAAGCGACTGTATTCGGAAGAACAAAGACCTAGGCGCTCAAGCACGAGTAGTATTACATCTGGTGGTGAAATCTACAAAAAAGAATATATTGTTGAACGAATTCTTGCTCATGAAATTAAAAACAAGCGTCATATGTTCCTCGTCAAGTGGCAAGGATGGAGTCAGCAAAGCAACACTTGGGAACCTTTGGAGAATCTCACGCACTGTCAGCGAGTTCTAGAGGATTTCCTTGCGGAAAGTCTGGCGTTACCAGTATTGGAAGGACTTAAAAAGTGGTTGAATATTAGTGAAGTTGACATGAATATGCTTATGTCTTATCTTCCAAAAGGAGGCTTCTCGGCTTTGCCTTCAAAGGTTTTACTCCAACGGGATCTGTTAGCAATAGCTGCCAGACCTGCGGAAAAAAGATCTGATAGCATGCACGATAGAGGGAAGAGAACTATGATGTTGTACATGTTACTGGAACGCAGAGACCGTCAACTTATCGCTCTAAATCAGTGGCAAGAAGACATAAACAATACAGCCGTTGAAGAGGCAGTGTTGACAGTAGAAAATGAAGTGGACTTAGAAGATCCACCTGCTGGTTTCATTTACATCAATGATTACGTTCCTGGAGAGGGAATTGTTATTCCTGATGATCCACCTATTGGTTGTGAATGTGATAAATGCAACGGAAACAGCAGACATTGTTGTTCTTCTCAAACTGCTTTCGCGTACAAAAAAGTCCGCCGAATTAACGTTCCTAGAGGTTTTCCTATCTACGAATGCAACCGACGATGCAAATGCAAACCAGAAAATTGTAATAATCGAGTAGTGCAGCTTGGTCGTCGAGTTCCTCTCTGTATCTTTCGAACCAGTGATGGACGTGGTTGGGGTGTCCGTACAAAGAGAAAAATTCATCCGGGAGAATTTGTCTGTGAGTATGTTGGGGAGGTCATATCTTTTGAAGAGGCGGAACGGAGAGGAAGAGGCTACGATGCAGAAGGACGTACATATTTATTTGATCTCGATTTCAATACTAAGGACTTCCCGTATACTGTCGATGCTGCTACGTACGGCAACGTTTCTCACTTCATCAATCATTCTTGTAATCCAAATTTGGGTGTTTGGGCTGTTTGGGTAAACTGCCTAGATCCTAATTTACCGAGATTAGCTTTATTTGCAACTAGGGAAATAGACAGAGGTGAGGAGATAACATTTGACTACATGTGTCAAGTAGATGGGGCCAAGACAGATGAAGAAGTAACTTCGCCTGAAACTCCGTCTAGAAGTAGATTAGCTCTTCCAGATAGCAAAAATAATAAAATACCCAATCGGCCATATTGTAAATGCGGTGCTAAATCATGTCGGAGGTATTTATTTTAAAACGAAACAAAATATTTTTGCATCTTTGATATTAAAATAGTAACATGTAATGAAATTTTGATTATATACATATAAGTTTTATCTTTATAATAATTAGTTATAAAATATTTTGAATGTGAATTTTTGATTTCATTTTTTAATTACTTTTTGAGTATTATGAGAAGGGGATTTATTAAACTGAATAATTTACGGGTTTTTTAATATATATTTTATAGTAATTTGTTAGAAATTTATACTGTTCAACTATATACTGCCATTTTTAGTTTTATTAAATTTGTAATATTTATGAATATTTCATATTAACGTGAATTTTCTGTTAAATTTGATTGACTTTCAGCTAAGATTTAGTTCTTTTATATAAATACTAATGTTTAATGACATTTAATCTGTTATTCTAGTTTTGATCTATTTTAATTTACATGTAAGCTATTTTATTGTTATAGTTTTCTAGTTTAGTTGTAGTTTTATACAAGGTTTGTTTGGGTAATGTATGCCTGTATACAAAACATTTTATATTCGTTACATTAAAAATTAAATGTACGAAGAAATGTACAATACGTCGTATGAAATATATTTATACATAATTATTAATAGATTTCTATTACACCAGTTATGAATGTGTGGGCATCTTTAATTTATGGTTGCACTTTATTATCACTATCATTTTATACTGCTTAGTAGGGAGAGTAACTTGATAGAGTATTATTAATTTCAGGGTATGCAAACGCAAAGATTTATAAATGCGATAATCCAAAATGCCCTCGTCCAACTTGTTATATCTCTGGAGGTTCAAGCAAAGATGATTCATTCCCTTGCCTTCGCCCGGCATGTTCTGGTCGTTTCCAACTAGTCCGTCATGTTAGTTTCGTCGACTGCCCTGGTCACGACATTCTTATGGCAACTATGTTGAACGGAGCCGCAGTTATGGACGCCGCTTTGCTTCTGATTGCTGGAAATGAAAGCTGCCCTCAGCCACAAACCAGTGAACATCTTGCTGCTATCGAGATTATGAAACTCAAACATATTCTTATTCTTCAAAATAAGATTGATTTAGTCAAAGAAGGACAAGCGAAAGAGCAACACGAACAGATTGTTAAATTTGTACAAGGAACTGTAGCTGAAGGAGCTCCAATTATTCCCATTTCTGCTCAATTAAAATACAACATTGAAGTATTATGCGAATATATCACTAAGAAAATCCCTGTTCCTCTCCGTGATTTCACTTCTGAGCCGAGGTTAATTGTTATTCGTTCTTTTGACGTTAACAAACCCGGTTGCGAAGTGAATGATTTGAAAGGTGGTGTAGCTGGAGGAAGTATTTTGAGAGGAGTGTTGCGTGTAGGACAAGAAATTGAAGTCAGACCTGGATTGGTATCTAAAGATGCTGAAGGAAAGCTGACTTGTCGTCCAATCTTCTCTAGAATTGTGTCTTTGTACACTGAGCAAAACGAGCTGCAATTTGCTGTGCCTGGAGGCCTTATTGGTGTGGGAACGAAAATTGAACCAACACTTTGCAGAGCTGATCGTCTTGTAGGACAAGTTTTGGGTGCTGTAGGTGCTTTGCCTAACATCTTTATTGAACTAGAGGTATAAATTCAATTTTTATTTTAAACATATGAAGCAAGATTATTTATCTTCCAGGTGAGTTATTATTTGTTGAAACGTTTACTTGGCGTGCGTACCGAAGGCGATAAGAAGGCTGCCAAGGTACAAAAACTGTCTCGTAATGAAGTTTTACTCGTCAACATTGGATCTCTCAGCACTGGTGGCCGAGTAGTTGCCACTAAAGCTGATTTAGTAAAAATTTCGCTGACTAACCCTGTTTGCACTGAAATTGGAGAGAAAATCGCATTGAGTCGTCGTGTTGAAAAACATTGGCGGTAAGTTTTTCATATGAATACTGTAAATAAATATTAAATTCTATTTTCATTTAGATTGATTGGCTGGGGACAGATTCGCGGAGGAGAAACTATCGAGCCGACAGTTTAAATAAATTTGGTTTTGTATTTTGGTGTTAGATTGTTGTTGCAACGTTCAAATATTTAATTTATTCCCTTTGACCACAGAGAATTACAGTAACATAATTTTTATGTTTGTTTTGCGTTAAAATAACTATAGCTGTTGTCGATTGTATAACATTGTAATTATAAAAACTGGATTTTATACTGGAAGTATTTTCGTATTTATACATCAACGAATCCCTGTTGTCGCTTTGGTTACAATAGTAATCAAAGATACACACGAAGGAAGACGCGCAGCAATAAACAAAACATTATAGGTAGGAAAATAAATTCATATTTATCTACGACAGTGCTTTAATACGTAATTAGTACACTAACTTTAATGTCAATGGCTCGTACCACGAGCACGGTTTATCTAAAACGCTGTTTTAAGAAATGTCAAATTTCATTATTCAATAATAATAATAAATAATATCAAATTTATCAAAATATGATTTTAATGCAGAACATAGTTTATATTCAAACAAATATTTTTAAAAAAATCATTCTTTAAACATAAGGGCGAAATTAAATATTGAAGTTTGAATTTGACATTTAGAACAGCGTTTTAGTTAAAACCGTGCTTGTGGTACGAGCCATTATGACTTTCATAAATGCACTGAATGTCATTATGAATTGTTTATTTTGTAAGACAAATAACAATAGAAAGTTGATAAAAATTTATACTTATTATGAAATAATTTCCGATGGAACATTTATCTGACTCAGACTCACTTATTTGATCTTGAAACAGGTAAAATATGCCCGTTTTATAGAATGTAACAAAACTCGGCTACGTCGGCTCATCGCCTTGTGATTTAACGTCACATGCGTTTCATTATGAACGCCATATCAAACTTGTAACTTTAATATCTATAATGACAAAAATAGTTGTGATTACAGATTTATTAACTACAACTGTATGTAGTTTATAATATGAAATTTAGACAGCGGTACTGATGAGCTCGGTGTACTTCTTGATTTTACTAGCTACACTCATATCAACATATTTATCGCCAATATTGACAATCATGCCTCCAAGAATAGCAGGGTCAATTTTATAATTAAGCCGGATCGATTCTTTGCCTTTCACGAACTTCCTTAATGTGTCCTCCAGTCGTTTGCGCTGAGCTGGGTCTAATTCCTTGGCAGTTGTAACTTCACAAGTAACCTATAATATTTCAATTAGCTACAAGCAAAGAACATAGTAAATAACATACTTCTTCGCGATGTGCAGCCATAATGATTTTAAATGAGCTAATAACTCCTTCCAAAATCTTCAACCTGCCGTTATCAGCCAACAACTGCAAAAAGTTGCTGGTGGCGGCTGTCATCTTTAATCTTTCACTAAAGATTTTCAAAACTTGAGACTTTTCACTTCGGTTGTAAGAGGGATTGTCAATGAAATCGCGTAATTTGGGGTCAGTGTTGATTGAAGTTTGGAATTCAACAAGCTCTTTCTCAACTGTCTCAACTTGTTTCATTTTTGTAGCCGCTGAATACAGGGCAATGGCATAACGTCCTTCCAAACCGAATACCTGAATGGGAATTCTCGCCATCTGGGCAGCGGCCCCAGAGGTGCTGAAACTCCGAACCTAATTAATTAAAATTACAAGTATATTATATTTTTTTTTATTAGTCAGTTCTTCATGAAGTAATATTTACCAGCATAGAAAGTTGCGATGCAGCCATTTCGAAAACGTGAATTAGTTTTATTCGTGAAATGTGTATTATATAATTTGGACTATCTTCTAAAATGATGGAAATGTGTCATAAAAAAAACAATTTATTTTAGATTTTATTTGGAATAATTTCCCTTATGTCATGTGTCAATATTTTTGTTTTCATAATTATTGTTAGCATTCATTCAGTTTAATAAAGCCTAATTCAGGTCTATCGTTTTATTCTATTACAATTTATTAAACTGAATATCTTAAAGAATCATGGAACGAATTTTGCGTCCGGAAAGATTTAGTATTAATTCAAATGAAGAATGTGCTACTCAAGAATGGAAACATTGGTTCAAAACGTTCCAAAATTTTATATCCTTAGCTAAGATTGAAGAATCTGATAGATTGAAGGTACTGATGAACTTCATCTCTCCCGCGGTATACGAATGTATTAATGATTGTCAAACTTATAACGACGCTATAAGTGTTTTGAAGAATATTTATGTAAAACCTGTAAATGAAGTTTTCGCTAGACATAAATTGAAGACGCGACGTCAAGATCCTGGAGAAACTATTGATAGGTATATAGAATCTCAAACGTTTGTCAAAAGACTGTAATTTCAAAGCAGTTAGCGCGGAAGTCAACAGAGATGAATGTATTCGAGATGCTTTCATAGATGGTTTACAGTCGTCTCACATTCGACAAAGATTATTGGAAAATTGCACGCTCTTATTAGATGAAGCAGTTACTCAAGCAAGAGCTCTTGAACTCGCTCAACATCAGTCTCAGCAGTATTTAACGACATCGACAATTAATGCTGTTGTAAATAATGAACAAGAGAATCCTGTTGTAGTTAAAAACGAACCAGATCTAAACACTACAACAGAAAATGCTCTAGCTGCGGTCAATTTTAAATGCTACTTCTGTGGTCTGCAGAAACATAGAAGAACAGTCTGTCCAGCCAAGGATGCAGTCTGCAGAGGTTGTGGTATTAAAGGACATTATCAAAGGGCATGTAGGAAAAATAAATCCACGGGAACTAATCAATCTTCTACAAGATTTTCAAATTGTATTGCTTCTTTGTTACCAACCTGTTTAAGTAAAGCAATTGTAACCGTTTCTATAAATGGATTTATAGCTTACGCTCTTGTCGATACAGGGAGTTCAGCTAGTTTTATTAGTCAGAGTACAGTACAAAGGCTCAAAATACCTATAATTCCTTGTAAGAAAGAGGAAGTATCTATGGCATCTACAACTCTAAGATCATCCGTTAAGGGGCAGTGTAAAATAAGCATTCAATTGCAAGGATATAACTACAGAAACACTCTTGTCAGTATTCTCCCAAATCTTTGTGCTGATATTATTATTGGACATGATATATTAAGGCATCATTCAACTGTTCAGGTTCGGTTTGGAGGAAAGGAGGCTCCCCTAAAGATATGTAGCGTAGCGGTTGCACTGGTCGATCCAGCACATCTTTTTACTAATCTGTCTTCTGACTGTAAACCTATATCAATTAAATCACGTAGACATACTACGTCTGATCTAATATTTATTGAAAATGAAATAAAACAGTTGTTAAAAGAACACATCATCAAGGAAAGCGTTTCGCCTTGGCGAGCACAAGTGTTAGTGGTGTCTTCAGAGAACCATAAACGGAGAATGGTAGTTGATTACTCGCAAACAATAAATCGTTACACGGAATTAGATGCATTCCCATTGCCTAGGATCGATGATATCGTGAATAAAGTTGCTTCATATCGGATATTCAGCTCAGTCGATCTCCGTAGTGCGTACCATCAAATACCTATTAAAGAAGAAGACAGACCTTATACTGCGTTTGAGGCTTGTGGTAAATTGTATCAGTTTACGCGTAATACCATTCGGAATTCGAAATGGTGTTCCTGCTTTTCAACGAGCTATAAATAAGATTATTACTGTCGAAAAACTTGAAGGTGTTCAAGTATATTTAGATGATGTAACGATCTGTGGACATGATCAACAAGAACATGACAAGAATTTAAATAATTTCATGAAAGCTGTTAGGAAGTATAATCTTACCCTGAACATGAACAAGAGTTTCTTTTCATTAAAATCAATTCATTTGTTAGGATATATTATCAGTCATAAATCTATAAGACCGGATCCTGAACGTCTACAACCTCTTCGAAATTTGTGTATTCCTACGAATATTACTACTCTCCGTCGAGCGCTTGGTATGTTTTCTCATTACTCACAATTTATCCCTAAATTTGCTGAGAAAATACGCTGTCTCAATAAAAATTCATTTCCTCTAAACTCTGAAGCGATAAAAGCATTTGAAGAACTAAAATTAGATATTGAAAAAGCTGTTGTATCTTCTATTGACAATGAATCTACATTGACCGTAGAGACGGATGCCTCGGACTATGCAATTGGAGCTACATTATCTCAAGAAAATCGACCGGTTGCTTTCTTTTCCAGATCTCTTTCTAAATCAGAGCAGCATCATTCATCGATAGAAAAGGAGGCATATGCCATCGTAGAAGCTTTACGAAAATGGAGACACTACCTCCTTGGCAGGCAATTCCGTCTGATAACTGATCAGCGGTCAGTTTCATTTATGTTCAACGAAAAACATCTCGGAAAAATTAAGAATGACAAAATAATGCGATGGAAACTCGAACTCTCAAATTATAAATACGAAATTATATACCGGCCTGGTAAAGAAAATAAGGCTGCTGACACCTTATCACGAATATGTTCCTCAACGGGAGGAAATTTATATAGATTGAAATCTTTGCATGAAGCACTTTGTCACCCTGGAGAGACACGAATGTACCATTGGGTACGTAGTAAAAATTTGACTTTTTCACTAGAAGAAATTCGGAAAGTAAATTCTTCGTGTCGTACCTGTGCAGAAATTAAACCACGTTTTCACAAACATGAAGGTCACCTCATCAAAGCCACGCAGCCATTTGAAAGAATTAATATGGACTTTAAAGGCCCCCTTCCTACATCTTCCAGAAATCGTTATCTTTTAATTCTCGTTGATGAATACTCTCGATTTCCTTTCGCTTTCCCATGCCAGGATATGTCTGCTAGCACAGATATTAAAATTAAAGGCACTTTTTTCTCTTTTCGGTGTACCTGCCTAGCCTACTTACATTCAGATCGTGGTACGAGTTTCATGTCTCAAGAACTCAAGTCATTTCTCTGTACTCTAGGTATTGCCACTAATAAAACTACGGCATACAATCCACGAGGTAATGGTCAAGGGGAACGTTATGTAGGAATAGTTTGGAAAACCATTGAATTAGCCTTAAAAAATAGAAATCTGCAAGTATCGAAATGGGAAGAAGTTTTACAGGAAGCCCTACATTCAATCCGTTCGCTTTTGTGTACTTCAACCAACGCTACGCCACATGAAAGGATGCTCAAATTTACTCGCAGATCTGGCAATGGAACAACAACGCCTTCTTGGTTGATGAACCCGGGATTAGTTTTAATGAAACGGCCTGTTCGTAACTCTAAATATGAACCTTTCGTTGAAGAAGTGTATCTGCTAGAAGGTAATTCTGAATATTCACACGTGAGACTGCCTTATGGCAGAGAAACTAGACATCTTGCACCTGCTGGAATTACTCTCGATGATTCAAGTTAAGAATCTCATGCACAGAAATTCCCGGTTGCCCCTGTTGAAACCGAAGTAGAAGAAACAGATAATACTCATCCTCCAATTAGTTTAGTTGAAAACTAAGTAAAAACGAATACAGATAGTAATCATTCCAGTACAGCCCCATTAGAACAAGAACTCACAGCTCAAGAACCATTAAGACGAAGTACGCGACAACGACGTCCTCCATCTTATTTGCAATAGGTGGGGGGTGAATGTCATAAAAAAACAATTTATTTTAGATTTTATTTGGAATAATTTCCCTTATGTCATGTGTCAATATTTTTGTTTTCATAATTATTAGGTTTGTTCGTTCCGCTATGCTGCGTTTTACTGCAAAACACGGCGGTAATTGTCGCTGCGTTTTGCGATTCACTGCCAATCGCCGCGGTAATAATTTAAGTTACTAAAAATTATTTTTCTGTTCGATCCGTTTGCGTTAAATTATTTTCGAAGATACTTCAGACTATTATAATTATAAAGAATACTCAGTAAAAATATATTATTCCATTTTCCATTATTTTAATTGTTTACGATTGTTATCATTTAAATTTACCTTGTTACAAATCATAATTCATATGACATTGACATTTATATATTTTACAAATGTATTTCAATTTCTAAAACTGAAACATTACATAGCATACGCATACTTATTGAAAAATAACAATTTTTTCCTAATATTTAATTGTCATACTGGCACTTCATATGTAGACGCGAACATTACCGCCGATTATTTTGTTACCACCGAGTCATGCGTCACTGTAAAAATTATCACCGTCAGCTGCCGCGGCGTTTTACCGCAAGTTACTAGAAAAACGGAACGAATAGAATCTAGTGACTTTACAGTGAAACGCGAATCGAAAAAAACAGCAAATTTCACCGCCGCGGTTTGCGATAGACGCAGGGTGGCGGAACGAACAAACCTATTAGCATTCATTCAGTTTAATAAAGCCTAATTCAGGTCTATCGTTTTATTCTATTACAAAATGGAAAATATATCGGTATAGATCGACCCCGTATTATTACCCTTGCCGCCCCGAACATATGTGAAGACAGCATAAATAATGAAAAAGTTACTATATATTACATAAAATATTCAAAATTACATTTTTTATTTGGTTTCTTCTTGTTTTCAAATTATTGTAAGCCAATAGTTGTTCATATAAGATAAATACATTATAATATCTTACATTTTTAAGGAAATCTGTAGGGTTTATTTCTTTTATAATGTTGTAGGCATTTAATTTGGGAGTGGGGGGACTCAATAAAATGTAGAGAAAATTCACAAAGAACACATTAACTGCTAGAAGAAGAGTACGGAGGTCAGCTGTTCATCATGAAAATGGCGTAGAAAGAGAAGTACAAGTGTTCGTGGTTTAAGATAAAGAATTGTTATATTACATGTTTAACTTTGTATTATATGTATTTTAATACATAAACGAGATATTCAAGAAACATTTTAGTTAATTGGTAAGTATTTTTCATTCAGTTCTAACCAAAAATAGCAAGATTTGAAGAAAAATTAAAATACAGAATTCAGGATGTTAATGAATATGTGTTACAAATTTATACGGTATGTAGGGGATGCAAAATAGACTACATTTACTAATAAACTATTTGAGAACGCACGGTTTTCGAGCTACAGGCTCTTAAAAAAGTAATTACCTTAATTTTAGTTGGCTCTGATCTATCAAGTTATTAGTTTTTTTAATTTTTTTAAATAATTTCATTCTTTTTTGTAATACATATAATTATTGCTCACTCAAAATGACGACCACCAACTTCAATGCAAGCATAGCACCTTCGAAGCATTTTGATACATTCCTTCAAAAATGCCGGGATTTGTTTGCATTTCTTATGCCGCCATATACTTGCCGTACCTTAATACCATAAAAGCGTAATCGCAATTGCGAATAATATGCTCATTCATAATTCGTCTGCAATTCAATGCTAACATAGTTAAAAATTTTACAAAAATTATATTATTGGACGTATGTAACCGTTCCAGTGATCTGCAGATCATAGAAAGGCGTATAATTCTAGACGTCCATTGCCTAGTTTTTGCCTCATTTTAATTGGCGTATCAACCAATTTTCCAATATTTGATATAAGAGAGAGGCGTAAGTACTTAGTGGAACATACATTATATTGTTATACTCCCTTATGTTTGAATGTAGCTTTTATAAGACCTGATGCAATTCATGTTGTATAAAAGGGCGTATGAACCACAAATGCCTTCAATTATCCAATTATCGTACGAAATTTTAAAAAAATATCACTTGTCATAAAGACTCTTTATAAAATAGTTATTCACGATATAAGCGGGATATAGTAATTGTTAATTGTGAATTACCCTACGAGTTAGGGTAATCACATAGTGCGTTAATAATGTAGTATCCCACGAATATCGTACACCGTATACCATGAGTGCTTTAATAAACATTATTACCACACTAGAATTTCATTACCATGCTCATAGAGCTAACAAGGCCATTATATAACTAAAATGAGTGCGATATGGTGTAGCTTATGACACGGTGATATATAAAAAATATTAGCACTAAAACATTTTCATATTTCTACGTGTTGAGTATTAAATAGTTTTTTTCGTTCCCTCGATATAATAAATGAAGTGATAGGTCACAGCCAATTAAAATTAAGGTAGATTATTGCTATAGTCTGTACAGAATTCTACCGTTATTGCTTTGACTTACTAAGCCTGTGGTAGACCAGGCACAGCGGGATGTAGCACTACCTGGCGTAAGGGTCGGACTCCGAAAAATTTAAATTTGCTAATCTTTGTTATGCATTACGAAATTTCAAAATTGTTAGCTAATGAATTCACAGAATCAAATTACGTATTTGACCATTGTTACAAATTAGGAACAAATAAGATTTGTTGAAACATGCTGTGACCATATATTAAAATTAGGGAAAATAAGATTAGCAATGACGTACCAAACGTATATAAATGAGTTTTCAAAATTTTAAAATCAGTATTACTTTACTTTTCGTACTGAGAGCAATTATATAGACACTTACTATGTGGCGACCATTTGAAGATGATAATGATAGTTTACCCGTTGAAGAAGATCGCTGTGCAAAACTTAAACGTACGTGTTTGCCGCTAGAAGCGAAAGAAATAATTAAAAATGTGTATAACTATTTAAAAGATAATGAAGATGAAAATTCGGCCTTAACCAAAACATGTGAAATGACGAAAGTGCCGTATAATACTGTTCGTGATATAATAAGTGGTGAATTGAGACCAAGAAAGAAAAGACGTGACGCGGGTAAGTCGAGAGTAGTGAATTCTTTTGAAGAAGATATAATTCGACGTAAAATATACACGATGTATACTGAAAAAACGTTGCCGTCTGTACGTACATTGTACCAGAGACTAAAAGATGATAAATGCGATATAAATTGCTCTGTGGCTACTTTGCATTCGACCCTTTGTAATATGGGTTTTCGATTTAAAAAAATTAATAAACGGCAAACTATAATGGAGAGTAGAAGAATACGTGAATGGCGCTTTAAATTTTTACGTGATATAAAGAAATATCGTGCTGAAAAACGTCCGATAATATATTTAGACGAAACTTGGTATGATAGTCACGACACAGTATCAAAAAGTTGGACAGACGGTTCAAAGGATTGTAGTGTCAATGTTCCACCAGCACGAGGAAAACGATTTATTATACTTCATGCCGGAAGTGATCAAGGGTGGATAAATGGTGCGCGATTTTTAGCTGGCCATAACACAAAAAATATTTTGTTAGACTACCACGACAATATGTCTGCAGATATTTTTGAAAAGTGGTTTAGTGAGAATTTATTGCCAAATTTGCCAAAAAATAGTGTTATTGTTATGGATAATGCTAGTTACCATTCGCGGCAAAGTGTAAAAATACCGACAAATTCTTCTACGAAGGCCGAGATTCAAGAATATTTAATTAAAAACGATCTCTACTTCGAGGAATCGTACAGCAAAAAACAATTATTGGATGTTGTAAAAATTAAGCCTCCTGTAAAACAATACGTGTGTGACAACTTGGCAACACAATTTGGACATGATGTACTTCGATTGCCCCCTTATTATTGTATTTTTAATCCTATAGAATTGATTTGGGGGCAATTAAAAAGTAATGTAAGAAGGAACAATGCATCACCGACAGTAAGTGATAGTGTTATTGAGTTAATAAAAAGTGAAATGGACAATATAACACCGGAAAATTGGGCTGATAGTGTGCGTCATGTGATTAATATAGAAGATGAATATATTAATGTTAATAATGTTACAAAAGATTTTATTATAAATATTCAGGACTCAAGTGACAACAGTGATATGGACAGCTACAGTGAAGAAGATATTATTATCCATTAATTATGTATGTGTATATTATTTATTGTTACGTGCAATATTTTATTAAATGACAAACTGCCCCGCAGTGTATAATTTTAACTAACAATTTTCGTTTTTTTTTTACTATATTATGTATTTAATTTTGTTTTTTATGTATTGTTTGTTCCATTATTATTTAAAAAAAATAAAAAGATTTGTTTCATTATTAAATGACAAACTGCTCCGCAGTGTATAATTTTAAGTAAGAATTTTCGTTTTTTTTACTATATTATGTATTCAATTTTGTTTTTTATGTATTCTTTGTTCCATTATTATTTTAAAAAAATAAAAAGATTTGTTTCATTATTAAATGACAAACTGCTCCGCAGTGTATAATTTTAAGTAAGAATTTTCGTTTTTTTTTTACTATATTATGTATTCAATTTTGTTTTTTATGTATTGTTTGTTCCATTATTATTTAAAAAAATTAAAAAGATTTGTTTCATTATTAAATGACAAACTGCTCCGCAGTGTATAATTTTAAGTAAGAATTTTCGTTTTTTTTTTTTACTATATTATGTATTTAATTTTGTTTTTTATGTATTGTTTGTTCCATTATTATTTAAAAAAATAAAAAGATTTGTTTCATTATTACAAAATAATGTAAAATAAAACAGGAAAACATTTAATACGTACCTGTCCTTTCCCCGCTATAAATCAAGCTTAAATCCCTAACAATAGACCTGCTGAGAGGGTAATAACGGTAGATTTCTAGACAGACTATACTTTAAATGCCTGTAGTTCGAAAACGGTGCGTTTCCGGATTTGATTTTATTAGTAAAATTTTGAAAAACACGTATTCATTAACAGCCTGTATATATTGTTTTATATATTTAACACAATGTTTATATTTAGATTCATCACGAAAAAACAGAAAGAAGATTAGAGTTAGTGAAGATTTTAGTATTCGCACTGAATTAATATTAAGAAAGTTTATTTCTGATGATAGTTTAACAACTTACGAGTTTCCTAATACATTAACTAATGCGGAACGTGCATGGGTACATGATTTTGTTAAATCGTACTCACTGTCTTCTAGATCGTACGGTAAAGAACCGAATCGTAAATTGAGAATCATGAAACGTAACATTATGACAAACATAGACGTAGCTTCTATCAATTTAAGTAAAGAGAGTACACAACTAATTCAATCATTCTTGTGTAAGTTTCCTCTCGGTAAAGAAAAGCCTGAAGGAATTAACTTTGTGCGTCAGAAAAATACCAAAGGTTCAGCCAGTAGCATGGGACAGTTAAGTTTCGGGATTCCGCAGCTACCAACATTTAGCTTAAATAATCAGTTACTAAGTTTTCGAATGAACCTACCAATTTGGAATATGTGAGATGAAATCATGGAGCGTATTATCAGTAATCAAGTATTAATAATTCGAGGAGAAACTGGATCAGGCAAAACTACGCAAATTCCACAATTCATACTGGACTACAGTACTTCGTGCCAAGAGAAATGTCGAATCATTTGCACACAACCACGAAGAATATCCGCAATTTCAGTTGCGGAAAGAGTTGCTGACGAACGAGGAGAGAAAATTGATCAAACTGTTGGGTATCACATCAGATTAGAATCATGTGTTGGACCGAAGACAACACTTATATATTGCACTAATGGCATCTTACTACGTACTTTGATGAACGGGGATTCTAGTTTAAATTCATACACTCATATTATTGTAGATGAAATTCACGAGAGGGATAGATTTTCTGATTTCTTATTAATTTGTTTGCGGGAATGTTTGGTGAAATATCCTAAAATAAGATTGATTTTAATGTCTGCGACGATTGACGTAAAAACTTTTCAAAACTATTTCAATGATCCGCCAGTTATCCATATACCAGGTCGTGTATATCAGGTTTTCACTTATTATTTGGATGAAATTATACCTACATTAAATTATGAATCTGCTGGAATGAAGGTTGTAAAAGGCAAGGTAGTTATTGCTCCTAAACCCAAAGTAGAAAACCCTCCACAGCGAGAGGAAGTAGAAAACTCAGATCTTCGTGCGGAGTTGGATGAATGCATTAATGAATATTTCACAACTGGCGTTGAAGATATTTTTAACGTATTTTTACAATTCATATTAAATGAACACGTTCCAGTAAACTATCAACATTCTGAGTCTGGGTATACAGCTCTTATGGCTGCTGCTGTTCATGGACACTTCGACATTTGTACACAATTATTGTATTTTGGAGCTAATGTAAAGATTCGATCAAGCCATGAGAATCTATCCGCAGCTGATTGGGCATTTGCTAAACAGCATATCCACATTTATGAAATGCTTAAGGAGTATGAACAACGAGATGTTCGCAACGCACTGAACTCGACTGGCATGTACCTTGAAGATGAAGCTAGAATGAAGTTAGAATTATATCAGCAAACAATTTACGATCAGAACATTGACTATGATTTATTAATTCATTTATTATGCAGTATACACACTACTTCTGGACCGGGTAGTATTTTAATCTTCTTAGCTGGGTACGATGATATTGTGACCGTTCGCGAAAGGATCATGAACGACGGAAGATTTAGATTAACTCCGTTTGAAATATTCGCTTTGCATGGAATGATGCAAATGAGCGACCAACATAGGGTATTTAAATCTACAGGAGATTCAAGGAAGATTATTTTATCGACTAATATCGCTGAAACTAGCATAACTATTGACGATGTTGTATATGTAATAGATTGTGGAAAAGTTAAAGAAAAGACATACGATGCTGTAAGTTAATGACAAATTTAGTTGTATATTGTAATAATTGTTGATTTTATAGATGACCGGAATTTGTAGTCTGCAATGTTGTTGGATTTCTCAGTCTGCAGCTAAACAGCGAGCTGGAAGGGCAGGACGAACTAAAGCTGGATTTTGTTTCCATTTATTTTCCAGGAATAGGTATGAATCTATGCAATCGTATACAACACCCGAAATGTTGCGTATGCCTTTACATGTAAGTAATAATATATCATAATTCACTTCATTTTATTCATTGTTTTTATTTCCTTTTTAGGAGTTATGTTTGCAAACCAAACTTCTAGCTCCCAAAGACGTAAAGATCGCTCATTTTCTTTGCCGAGCATTAGAGCCGCCATCCACAATGGCTGTGAATCAAGCGATTAAGCATCTGCAAGAAATTGGTGCGCTAGATAAATATGAAAATCTTACAATCCTAGGACAACATCTGGTGGATTTACCCGTAGAACCCCGTCTTGCCAAGATGCTCATCTACTCTGTGATATTTAGATGTGTAGATCCTATTCTTACTATCGTTGCCTTCCTTAGCTATAGGTAAGAGAAAAATTTACTTATTATGAATATATTTTTGGGGAAACTACAACTTATAATGAGAACTATTTGATGATTACAGTAAAATGTTGTTTTTAATAATTGTTAATTATAAAAAAAATAATTGAGCCATTAATGTATTATACTCTCTTTCATTTAACCAATTCAGCAGATGGCGTTCACCTCACCGCCAGTTTTAAGTAGCCGAAATTACATTGGGTAAACTTGTCTCTTGTCTCCATTTTCAGCCAATCAGAGAGTTCAATACTATGCCCTATTCTCTACAATACTGAATTACGGTGGAACAAGATATAGGATAATATTTTTTTTCTTTGTAGGGATCCATTTATGTTGCCAAATTCTCCCCAACACAAAGCTCTCGCTCTGGCTACGAAAAAGCAATATTCATCGAATACATTCAGCGACCATATTGTAACGTTTTTATTTATTTGGGTGAAGTGTAAATATTACACAATTGTTATTAATGAAAATAAAAGTTTATTATAATGATAAATAGATATTAAATATAATTAAAAGATGATAAATATAACGAACACTACGATTAAACAAATATTAAACACTAATTACGACTAAGAATATTATAAAATACTTAAACACTAAGATTATTTATTTAAACAATATATAGATCACTTATTTATTTATACAAATATATTTATTTATATTCAACACTTGTCTACTATCTGTTTATATCACCAACTGTTTAACACGCAAACGAATATTTATATCAGACTGTCTAATGCCTTCGCGAACGGTGTTTATATACCCCGGCATTAGTGGCCGAGAACTCCCTAGAACATTCCAGATAAAACACAATAGGTTACATCAACCGCATAATTAAGCAGACGCCGGCCAGTCGGTTGCGTCATCGCTAACAATAGACGCTCGCTCGTCCCTGCGACAGCGGCGGCGACACCGACGGGGACAGAGGCGGTAACAGTGGCGGCGAGGGCAGGCACTGCACATTACAATATGATTCTTGTAACACCACTAGTTTCCCGCCTCTCCAGACAGCATCAGTAACTTAGGGACTTTTAGTTAATATAATATGTTGTTATGTTCAGTCGTTAAAAGACTTTAGTTCCCCGCCAAGTTTTCCCGCGCAAGTTTACACAAAAGCTGGTAGTTATATAAATCTGTAACAATATTCTATTAAACATATTTTATAAATACGTTGTTCAAATTTTCCTATAATAATATTGCTGTGTAATCAGCTTATCGGCTGAAGTACAAATAAATAATAGAACCTGTAACAAGTGGCGTCCCAACGTGAAGCCGAAAAAATAGGTTAGGTGAACAACGTAACACTAACGTTTTCGTTTTGAAAATATTCGTTTGTGTGCTTTCGTCGAGGAACGACGCAATTTCCACAAGTGCTGTTCAAAACAAAAAGAAGAAAATGTCAGACGATGAAAATGGAACACAAGAACAAACTACTGCACAACCGATCCTAATGATGACTCAAGAGATGATGTCTCAACTCATACTTGGGCTGCAAACACAAATGTCGCAAATCCACGAGCAGAGAACACCTTCTCCAACGTCAACCGTAAGTGAAATATTACGTGGAAATTTTACTAAATGCACGGCACGTTTTAGTGGAGCTGAAGATGACATCGACGCATTCATAGACGCAGTAACAACATACAAAGAGTGTGTTGGGGTTTCCGATGCCAACGCTGTTAAAGGACTGCCTATGCTATTAACAGGAGATGCTGCAACTTGGTGGCAGGGCATTAAAGATTCCACCCAGAACTGGGACGAAACTATTTCACTCTTGAAGGGTGCATTCGGGCCACTACGCGATTTACCGCGAACTGTTCGCAGGTGAACAAGAAGAAGGAACGCTTACAGAGTTCTTCGTGAATAATGCTAGAGCTCTTATATCACGATTAAATCCGAAGCCAACAGAAACCATTCAATTAGATATGGTGTATGGGCTATTGCACAGGAAGATTCGTAAGCGTATTGCAAGAGATGATGTTAAGACGTTCAACGAGCTGATCAAGCATGCAAGAGACATTGAACAAACAATGCTCGAAGCCAAAAAACAAAACCAGTAGAGAAGAATCATGAGAAATCGAACACGGGAACAATTAAGAAGAAAGAACGACCCCGATGTCAGTATAAATATTGCCAGAAATTCCGAAGAAGAATGTCGCACACGGCAACGACATGAGAAGGAAGCGAAAGATGGAAACTCGCCTTCAACAACCGGGACTACAACAGTCACCAGAACATCACCGCTTAGCTGCTATGGGTGCGGTGCACCGGGAGTAATCCGAGCCAAGTGTTCTAAATGCAGTCCTGCGCAGGAAAAGAAGGGAACTAGTGCAAGTACAGGTCCACTACACTTTCGAACCACAGAAATACAAGAAAGGCCATGTACTCGACCGTTTCTACCCATACAAATACGTGGAGCTAAGGGAACTGCACTTGCTGATTCTGGATCACAAGCCTGCATTGCCAGCCAGTCCCTGTATCAGGTTTTGAGGGAACAAAGGCAACAGTTTACGGAAGAAACACTTACGATTTCGTACGCTGATTCAATTCCGCAGCAGACAGTTGTATTAAAAACAACAGTCGGTGTAACAATTAAGAATTACGTTGTACCAACAACTTTTTACGTTCTACCCAGCAACTGTGACACAACTATTCTTGGTATGGATTTCCTGGAGCAAGCGGAAATCACGATTTGCCTGTCTAAAAGAACTTGGCACTTTGAGAATAATACGGTAACTCAGTTTCCATTTGAGGACGTGGAACATAGTACATCCAGTTGTACAACGATTGCTCAAGTAACATTTCAAGAATTGAGACAAGATGAAGGACCTAATCTGTCAGAGGCGCAACGCCAACAACTTCAAGAAGCGCTAACCGAACATCAAGATATATTCACAGCAGGGGGAGAGGCAACCACTTATGCAGAACATTGCATAGACACGGGTAACCATGTTCCAGTATCCTTACCTTACTACAAGTTATCCCAACCGAAGAAGGAGTTCTTGCGGAAGGAACTTGACCGACTTCTACAGGAGGACATTATAGAAACATGTGAATCGCCTTGGGGAGCACCTACTGTTCTGGTGCCAAAACAAAATGGTGACTTAAGGTTATGTGTGGATTACAGACGTTTAAATGCTGTTACAAAAGGTGACACCTATCCAATGCCGCGAATTGAAGACATTCTGCAATGTGCAAAAAAGACAAACTACATGTCCACGATTGACTTGCAATCCGGTTATTGGCAAGTGGCGGTTCGTGAGTGCGATCGTGTCAAAACGTGCTTCGTAACGTGTTTCGGGACTTCCCGATTCAAAAGAATGCCCATGGGTTTGAGAAACGCACCGGCCACGTTTCAGCGGTTGATAGATCGTTTTCGCGCTGGGATATCAGACGATGTGAATATATTCGCATACCTAGACGATATTCTTATTGTCTCAGATACCTTCGAACAACATATTAAAGACTTAATTAAAGTATTCGCGCGTCTAAGACAATTTAACTTAAAAGCACGACGTGAAAAATGTGTATTTGCAAGAACAGAAGTGAAGTTTCTCGGACATGTGTTGACACGGGATGGTATTAGCACTGACCCCGTAAAAGTAAGTGCCATTCGGGACATGCCGTGTCCACAAAATATAAAACACCTACGAACATTCTTTCAAACGTGTAGTTGGTATCGCAAATTCGTACCCAATTTCTCGAGAATCGCAGAGCCATTATCTAAGCTCACTCGGAAACAAGTACCTTGGACCTGGAGTGAAAAGGAACAAGCTGCGTTTGCCCAATTGAAAGAATTGCTGACGACGGCACCCATCCTTCGTCAAGCCGACCCATCCAAGCCATACATAATTCGGACCGATGCAAGCGATTATGCGCTTGGAGCAGTCCTTCTCCAGGGGGAGGGGAACGATGAGAGACCAGTTGAGTACGCGAGTCGATTGCTGACGCCCGCTGAGAAGAATTATTCTACGACGGAGCGAGAAGCTCTGGCGGTGGTGTTCGCCATAGAAAAGTATCGGGGATACATCGAAGGTGCAAAGGTTCGTATCGGTACTGACCAACAACCCCTGCGTTGGTTGCTCTCACTAAAGTCTCCAACTGGACGCTTAGCGCGATGGGCGCTATGCCTGCAGGCGTATGACCTACAAATAGAGTTCACACCCGGAAAACTCAATGTAGTAGCAGATACTCTGTCAAGACCAATATGTACAACACCAGCAGAATGCTCCGTGTGCACAGTGATGGTAGAGATGCCAACAAGGACGGCCGAAGATATAAGAATTGAACAATTAAAGGATGTTGAGGTAAAGAAAATAATAGAAGCGCTAGAAGACATGACCTCCGAGGAAGCCGTTCGTTGGGCCGAACGAGGGTTCGTTATGTCAGCAGGAGTGCTTTACAGATATTTTTCAGATGAAGAAACCGCACAACGAGTAGTACCACAGCAAGAACGTGCCCAAATATTACACGATTACCATGATGTTCCAACAGCTGGCCATTATGGAGTAGAAAAAACCTACCAGAGAATAGCAGCAAAATACTATTTTACGGGCATGAGGAAATTCATCGCAGATTACATTAGTAAGTGTCTACCATGCCAAAGGTACAAAATTTCAAACAGGAAACCAGTTGGACTTCTCCAGACTCCAGTCGCGGAGCAAAGATTTGAAATAATCGCTGTCGACTTATTTGGACCACTGCCAACAACTCCTGAAGGTCATAGATGGATCTTGATCGTAGAAGATACCACATCCAAATGGATTGAGCTTTACCCCTTAGAGACTGCTTCAGCAGAAGATTGCTCAAAGATACTAATCGAAGAGTTTCTCCTCCGCTTTGGATTTCCAAGGAAAATAATAAGCGACAACGGAGTGCAATTTGTGAACGCAGTTATGCAGAAGGTTGCATACTGTTTTGGGATTACGCAATCATTTACGCCCCTGTACCACCCCGCCAGTAATCCAGGAGAAAGAAAAAACCGAGATATGAAGACCCAACTCGCCATATTAGCGGGTGAAGATCATCAAAGTTGGTCCTCACGTCTCCCACTGATCAGATACGCAATGAACACTGCAACCACGGTGACCACTGGGTGTAGCCCAGCCTATCTCACGTTTGCCAGAGACCTACGGTCGCCCGCAGACGTTACTAATGATTTGAGAACGATAATTGACGCAGAAAACTACGTCCCACAGATTACACCTTACCTTCAGACTTTTGCTAATTCTTTTTCAGAGATCCGCGAACGAATAGAACAAGTTCAGGACCGCAGCAAAGCGAAGTGGCCGACGGGAAACGACGAAATGCACCCCAGTACGAACCTGGAGATCTAGTGTTGGTAACATCCCATCAACTCAGTAACGCCGCCAAGGGCTTTACATCTAAGTTTGCCACAAAGCGCGACGGCCCCTATGTCATTGACAAGAAAGCCTCATCAACTTCATACGAAATATGTGCACCGGAAGGGGATCTCCTTGGCAAGTATCATGTCGCTGACCTCACCCCTTTCAGGAGCTCTGAAAATGCAGATCCCGTTATCCCTGTAAGGAAACTTAGGAAGCGAGGGCGGTCCCGCAAGACGACTGTGGTCCCTACTGTTCCAGAGGTGCCAGCCCCATCCGCGCCAAGAGTTCCCAGAGAAAGAAGGCCACCACGCCGCTACTGTTGAAGTATCACCGGGTCGGTTAAATACTTCCAAGGGGGAGACTGTAACACCACTAGTTTCCCGCCTCTCCAGACAGCATCAGTAACTTAGGGACTTTTAGTTAATATAATATGTTGTTATGTTCAGTCGTTAAAAGACTTTAGTTCCCCGCCAAGTTTTCCCGCGCAAGTTTACACAAAAGCTGGTAGTTATATAAATCTGTAACAATATTCTATTAAACATATTTTATAAATACGTTGTTCAAATTTTCCTATAATAATATTGCTGTGTAATCAGCTTATCGGCTGAAGTACAAATAAATAATAGAACCTGTAACATTCTGTTAAAAGTTTTCCAAGCATGGCAGGTAAATACTACGAACCGGATGTCTACCATTTTTATAGACCATAGGAAATACAACCGTAAAATTTTTACATAACTGTAAATTTTGCCCTATTAATTTTAGAACTAAAGTGTAAAAACAAATTATATTCATAATTAAATACCGAATCAAATGAGCCTAAATTTATTGATATGTTCTTGTCATGAGATCAACATAAAATTAAATATCCATGCCATGCAAGACAAAACATGCAATTAAAATAGTCGCATTATTTGAATTTGAGAGATAAAAGTTTATTAATTGATATTTAATTGTTCCACTAAATTTTTTCTGCGATGGTAAATGTATCCATTCTTACTGACAAATTAATTATTAACTAGGGAAATAGACAGAGGTGAGGAGATAACGTTTGACTACATGTGTCAAGTAGATGGGGCCAAGACAGATGAAGAAGTAACTTCGCCGGAAACTCCGTCTAGAAGTAGATTAGCTCTTCCAGATAGCAAAAATAATAAAATACCCAATCTGCCATATTGTAAATGCGGTGCTAAATCATGTCGGAGGTATTTATTTTAAAACGAAACAAAATATTTTTGCATCTTTGATATTAAAATAGTAACATGTAATGAAATTTTGATTATATACTTATGTTTTATCTTTATAATAATTAGTTATAAAATATGTTGAATGTGAATTATTGATTTCATTTTTTAATTACTTTTTGAGTATTATGAGAAGGGGATTTATTAAACTGAATAATTTACGGGTTTTTTAATATATATTTTATAGTAATTTGTTAGAAATTTATACTGTTCAACTATATACTGCCATTTTTAGTTTTATTAAATTTGTAATATTTATGAATATTTCATATTAACGTGAATTTTCTGTTAAATTTGATTGACTTTCAGCTAAGATTTAGTTCTTTTATATAAATACTAATGTTTAATGACATTTAATCTGTTATTCTAGTTTTGATCTATTTTAATTTACATGTAAGCTATTTTATTGTTATAGTTTTCTAGTTTAGTTGTAGTTTTATACAAGGTTTGTTTGGGTAATGTATGCCTGTATACAAAACATTTTATATTCGTTACATTAAAAATTAAATGTACGAAGAAATGTACAATACGTCGTATGAAATATATTTATACATAATTATTAATAGATTTCTATTACACCAGTTATGAATGTGTGGGCATCTTTAATTTATGGTTGCACTTTATTATCACTATCATTTTATACTGCTTAGTAGGGAGAGTAACTTGATAGAGTATTATTAATTTCAGGGTATGCAAACGCAAAGATTTATAAATGCGATAATCCAAAATGCCCTCGTCCAACTTGTTATATCTCTGGAGGTTCAAGCAAAGATGATTCATTCCCTTGCCTTCGCCCGGCATGTTCTGGTCGTTTCCAACTAGTCCGTCATGTTAGTTTCGTCGACTGCCCTGGTCACGACATTCTTATGGCAACTATGTTGAACGGAGCCGCAGTTATGGACGCCGCTTTGCTTCTGATTGCTGGAAATGAAAGCTGCCCTCAGCCACAAACCAGTGAACATCTTGCTGCTATCGAGATTATGAAACTCAAACATATTCTTATTCTTCAAAATAAGATTGATTTAGTCAAAGAAGGACAAGCGAAAGAGCAACACGAACAGATTGTTAAATTTGTACAAGGAACTGTAGCTGAAGGAGCTCCAATTATTCCCATTTCTGCTCAATTAAAATACAACATTGAAGTATTATGCGAATATATCACTAAGAAAATCCCTGTTCCTCTCCGTGATTTCACTTCTGAGCCGAGGTTAATTGTTATTCGTTCTTTTGACGTTAACAAACCCGGTTGCGAAGTGAATGATTTGAAAGGTGGTGTAGCTGGAGGAAGTATTTTGAGAGGAGTGTTGCGTGTAGGACAAGAAATTGAAGTCAGACCTGGATTGGTATCTAAAGATGCTGAAGGAAAGCTGACTTGTCGTCCAATCTTCTCTAGAATTGTGTCTTTGTACACTGAGCAAAACGAGCTGCAATTTGCTGTGCCTGGAGGCCTTATTGGTGTGGGAACGAAAATTGAACCAACACTTTGCAGAGCTGATCGTCTTGTAGGACAAGTTTTGGGTGCTGTAGGTGCTTTGCCTAACATCTTTATTGAACTAGAGGTATAAATTCAATTTTTATTTTAAACATATGAAGCAAGATTATTTATCTTCCAGGTGAGTTATTATTTGTTGAAACGTTTACTTGGCGTGCGTACCGAAGGCGATAAGAAGGCTGCCAAGGTACAAAAACTGTCTCGTAATGAAGTTTTACTCGTCAACATTGGATCTCTCAGCACTGGTGGCCGAGTAGTTGCCACTAAAGCTGATTTAGTAAAAATTTCGCTGACTAACCCTGTTTGCACTGAAATTGGAGAGAAAATCGCATTGAGTCGTCGTGTTGAAAAACATTGGCGGTAAGTTTTTCATATGAATACTGTAAATAAATATTAAATTCTATTTTCATTTAGATTGATTGGCTGGGGACAGATTCGCGGAGGAGAAACTATCGAGCCGACAGTTTAAATAAATTTGGTTTTGTATTTTGGTGTTAGATCAGTGTTGCCAACTACATAAACTTTGAAAATCGTACCATTAGGAACAAAAAATCGTATTTAGCTGAAAAAAATCGTACATTTTTTAATTTTAGAATAAAATAGTAATATTACAAATAGGAACAAAATTTTTGCAATAAAATCGTATTTTTATATTATGTAGAAGAATTAATAAAGAAAAACAGTATTTTTTCAGAACTTTTGATTTTAATAATAAAGTTTAATTTAACTTTAACCGGTTTATTTTCAAGAATGGCGTTCACTTCGATTTGTTGTTTGTTTTTGTCGACAGTGAAGGCGTCACTCACTTCGCCAGCTACAAGTCAGCAACCGTCACAGATATGCGCAGTTACATAAAAGCGTTCACAGAGTCACAAATGGACCTTTTAAATTTAAAGAGATAGAAGATATATGTGCAATGTGGATCTGCGCATGTGCGCATAGTAAGAACAAAAGGCGGAAATCGAGATCCATGGCGTTTGTTTCTAAAAAAATTAGACGTAAAATGTGACAAAATTCTCAGGTAACTTTAAAAAACTTCTTGAAAGAAGTTACAAAAGCTTTTAATGAATCTAAAATGTCTAACGATGCAAATTTTCACCGAGAATACAGGTATTTTAGTGACTGCAATATTTTTGACGTTTCGCTCAATAGCACAACTGGCAGTTGTTGGCGCCATTTTATTTATTACTTGCAGCGATAGAAAGAGATAGTTAAATTGAAAAGGTCTATTTCAAACTCAGACTGCTAGTTGGTTGTTCACAGATGTTTTCGGACTGGTTAGTAAATGAAATTTGTTACGACGGAATTGCGGGAAATTTGAATTATTAATTTTATTAATAAATTATTATTACTGAAAATAATCGTATTTTAGCATACGATTATGATAGTTAAATCGTACTTAGATTAAAAAAATCGTATGAATACGATTATAATCGTACGGTTGGTAACACAGTGTTAGATTGTTGTTGCAACGTTCAAATATTTAATTTATTCCCTTTGACCACAGAGAATTACAGTAACATAATTTTTATGTTTGTTTTGCGTTAAAATAACTATAGCTGTTGTCGATTATATAACATTGTAATTATAAAAACTGGATTTTATACTGGAAGTATTTTCGTATTTATACATCAACGAATCCCTGTTGTCGCTTTGGTTACAATAGTAATCAAAGATACACACGAAGGAAGACGCGCAGCAATAAACAAAACATTATAGGTAGCAAAATAAATTCATATTTATCTACGACAGTGCTTTAATACGTAATTAGTACACTAACTTTAATGTCATTATGACTTTCATAAGTGCACTGAATGTCATTATGAATTGTTTATTTTGTAAGACAAATAACAATAGAAAGTTGATAAAAATTTATACTTATTATGAAATAATTTCCGATGGAACATTTATCTGACTCAGATTCACTTATTTGATCTTGAAACAGGTAAAATATGCCCGTTTTATAGAATGTAACAAAACTCGGCTACGTCGGCTCATCGCCTTGTGATTTAACGTCACACGCGTTTCATTATGAACGCCATATCAAACTTGTAACTTTAATATCTATAATGATGACAAATATAGTTGTGATTACGGATTTATTAACTATACAATATTATCTACAAATGTATGTAGTTTATAATATGAATTTTAGACAGCGGTACTGATGAGCTCGGTGTACTTCTTGATTTTGCTAGCTACACTCATATCAACATATCTATCAGCAATACTGACAACCATGCCTCCAAGAATAGCAGGGTTAACTTTACAATCAAGCAGGATAGATCCTTTGCCTTTCACGAACTTCCTTAATGTGTCCTCCAGTTGTTTGCGCTGAGCTGGGTCTAATTCCTTGGCAGTTGTAACTTCACAAGTAATCTATAATATTTCAATTAGCTACAAGCAAAGAACATAGTAAATAACATACTTCTCCGCGATGAGCAGCCATAATAATTTTAAATGAGTTAATAATTTTTTCCAATTTCTTCAACCTGCCGTTATCAGCCAACAACTGCAAAAGGTTGCTGGTGGCGGCTGTCATCTTTAATCTTTCACCAACGATTTTCAAAGCTTGAGACTTGTCCCTTCGTTTGTAAGTGGGATTGTCAATGAATTCGCGTAATATGGGGTCAGTTTTGATTGAAGTTTGGAATCCAACAAGCTCTTTCTCAACTGTCTCAAGTTGTTTCATTTTTGTAGCCGCTGAATACAGGGCAGTGGCATAACGTCCTTCCAAACCGAATACCTTAATGGGAGTTCTCACCAACTGGGCAGCGGCCCCAGAGGTGCTGAAACTCCGAACCTAATTAATTAAAATTACAAGTATATTATATAACTTTTATTAGTCAGTTCTTCATGAAGTAATATTTACCAGCATAGAAAGTTGCGATGCAGCCATTTCGAAAACGTGAATTAGTTTTATTCGTGAAATGTGTATTATATAATTAGAACTATCTTCTAAAATGATGGAAATGGAAAATATATCGGTAAAGATCGACCCCGTATTACCCTTGCCGCCCCGAACATAGGTGAAGACAGCAAAAATAATGAAAAAGTTACTATATATTACATAAAATATTCAAAATTATATTTTTTATTTGGTTTCTTCTTGTTTTCAAATTATTGTAAACCAATAGTTGTTTATATAAGATAAATACATTATAATATCTTACATTTTTAAGGAAATCTGTAGGGTTTATTTCTCTTATAATGTTGTAGGCATTTAATTTGGGAGTGGGGGGACTCAATAAAATGTAGAGAAAATTCACAAAGAACATTAACTGCTAGAAGAAGAGTACGGAGGTCAGCTGTTCATCATGAAAATGGCGTAGAAAGAGAAGTACAAGTGTTCGTGGTTTAAGATAAAGAATTGTTATATTACATGTTTAACTTTGTATTATATGTATTTTAATACATAAACGAGATATTCAAGAAACATTTTAGTTAATTGGTAAGTATTTTTCATTCAGTTCTAACTAAAAATAGCAAGATTTGAAGAAAAATTAAAATACAGAATTCAGGATGTTAATGAATATGTGTTACAAATTTATACGGTATGTAGGGGATGCAAAATAGACTACATTTACTAATAAACTATTTGAGAACGCACGGTTTTCGAGCTACAGGCTCTTAAAAAAGTAATTACCTTAATTTTAGTTGGCTCTGACCTATCAAGTTATTAGTTTATTTTAATTTTTTAAATAATTTCATTAATTTTTGTAATACATATTATAATTATTGCTCAAAATGACCACCACCAACTTCAATGCAAGCATTACACCTTCGAAGCATTTTGATACATTCCTTCAAAAACGCCGGGATTTGTTTGCATTTCTTTTGCCGCCGTATACTCGCCGTACCTTAATACCATAAAAGCGTAATCGCAATTGCGAATAGTATGCTCATTCATAATGCGTCTGCAATTCAATGCTATCTAATAGTTAAAATATTTACAAAAATTATATTATTGGACGTATGTAACCGTTCCAATGATCTGCAGATCATAGAAAGGCGTATAATTCTAGACGTCCATTGCCTAGTTTTTGCCTCATTTTAATTGGCGTATCAACCAATTTTCCAATATTTGATATAAGAGAGAGGCGTAAGTACTTAGTGGAACATACATTATATTGTTATACTCCCTTATGTTTGTATGTAGCTTTTATAAGACCTGATGCAATTCATGTTGTATAAAAGGGCGTATGAGCCACAAATGCCTTCAAATATCCAATTATCGTACGAAATTTTTAAAAAATATCACTTGTCATAAAGACTTTATAAAATAGTTATTCACGATATAAGCGGGATATAGTAATTATTAGTTGTGAATTGCCCTACGAGTCTGCAGGGCGAGTTAGGGTAATCATATAGTGGGTTAATAATGTAGTATCCCACGAATATCGTACACCGTATACCATGAGTGCTTTAATGAACATTATTACCACACTAGAATTTCATTACCATGCTCATAGGGCTAACAAGGCCAATATATAACTAAAATGAGTGCGAGCTTATGACACGGTGATATATAAAAAATATTTGCACTAAAACATTTTCTTATTTCTACGTGTTGAGTATTAAATAGTTTTTTTTCGTTCCCTCGATATAATAAATGAAGTGATAGGTCACAGCCAATTAAAATTAAGGTAGATTATTGCTACTTTAAATGCCTGTAGTTCGAAAACGGTGCGTTTCCGGATTTGATTTTATTAGTAAAATTTTGAAAAACACGTATTCATTAACACCCTGTATATATTGTTTTATATATTTAATACAATGTTTATATTTAGATTCTATAATGGCATCACGAAAAAACAGAAAGAAGATTAAAGTTAGTGAAGATTTTAGTATTCGCACTGAATTAATATTAAGAAAGTTTATTTCTGATGATAGTTTAACAACTTACGAGTTTCCTAATACATTAACTAATGCGGAACGTGCATGGGTACATGATTTTGTTAAATCGTACTCACTGTCTTCTAGATCGTACGGTAAAGAACCGAATCGTAAATTGAGAATCATGAAACGTAACATTATGACAAACATAGACGTAGCTTCTATCAATTTAAGTAAAGAGAGTACACAACTAATTCAATCATTCTTGTGTAAGTTTCCTCTCGGTAAAGAAAAGCCTGAAGGAATTAATTTTGTGCGTCAGAAAAATACCGAAGGTTCAGCCAGTAGCATGGGACAGTTAAGTTTCGGGATTCCGCAGCTACCAACATTTAGCTTAAATAATCAGTTACTAAGTTTTCGAATGAACCTACCAATTTGGAATATGCGAGATGAAATCATGGAGCGTATTATCAGTAATCAAGTATTAATAATTCGAGGAGAAACTGGATCAGGCAAAACTACGCAAATTCCACAATTCATACTGGACTACAGTACTTCGTGCCAAGAGAAATGTCGAATCATTTGCACACAACCACGAAGAATATCCGCAATTTCAGTTGCGGAAAGAGTTGCTGACGAACGAGGAGAGAAAACTGGTCAAACAGTTGGGTATCACATCAGATTAGAATCATGTGTTGGACCGAAGACAACACTTATATATTGCACTAATGGCATCTTACTACGTACTTTGATGAACGGGGATTCTAGTTTAAATTCATACACTCATATTATTGTAGATGAAATTCACGAGAGGGATAGATTTTCTGATTTCTTATTAATTTGTTTGCGGGAATGTTTGGTGAAATATCCTAAAATAAGATTGATTTTAATGTCTGCGACGATTGACGTAAAAACTTTTCAAAACTATTTCAATGATCCGCCAGTTATCCATATACCAGGTCGTGTATATCAGGTTTTCACTTATTATTTGGATGAAATTATATCTACATTAAATTATGAATCTGCTGCAATGAAGGTTGCAAAAGGCAAGGTAGTTATTGCTCCTAAACCCAAAGTAGAAAACCCTCCACAGCGAGAGGAAGTAGAAAACTCAGATCTTCGTGCGGAGTTGGATGAATGCATTAATGAATATTTCACAACTGGCGTTGAAGATATTTTTAACGTATTTTTACAATTCATATTAAATGAACACGTTCCAGTAAACTATCAACATTCTGAGTCTGGGTATACAGCTCTTATGGCTGCTGCTGTTCATGGACACTTCGACATTTGTACACAATTATTGTATTTTGGAGCTAATGTAAAGATTCGATCAAGCCATGAGAATCTATCCGCAGCTGATTGGGCATTTGCTAAACAGCATATCCACATTTATGAAATGCTTAAGGAGTATGAACAACGAGATGTTCGCAACGCACTGAACTCGACTGGCATGTACCTTGAAGATGAAGCTAGAATGAAGTTAGAATTATATCAGCAAACAATTTACGATCAGAACATTGACTATGATTTATTAATTCATTTATTATGCAGTATACACACTACTTCTGGACCGGGTAGTATTTTAATCTTCTTAGCTGGGTACGATGATATTGTGACCGTTCGCGAAAGGATCATGAACGACGGAAGATTTAGATTAACTCCGTTTGAAATATTCGCTTTGCATGGAATGATGCAAATGAGCGACCAACATAGGGTATTTAAATCTACAGGAGATTCAAGGAAAATTATTTTATCGACTAATATCGCTGAAACTAGCATAACTATTGACGATGTTGTATATGTAATAGATTGTGGAAAAGTTAAAGAAAAGACATACGATGCTGTAAGTTAATGACAAATTTAGTTGTATATTGTAATAATTGTTGATTTTATAGATGACCGGAATTTGTAGTCTGCAATGTTGTTGGATTTCTCAGTCTGCAGCTAAACAGCGAGCTGGAAGGGCAGGACGAACTAAAGCTGGATTTTGTTTCCATTTATTTTCCAGGAATAGGTATGAATCTATGCAATCGTATACAACACCCGAAATGTTGCGTATGCCTTTACATGTAAGTAATAATATATCATAATTCACTTCATTTTATTCATTGTTTTTATTTCCTTTTTAGGAGTTATGTTTGCAAACCAAACTTCTAGCTCCCAAAGACGTAAAGATCGCTCATTTTCTTTGCCGAGCATTAGAGCCGCCATCCACAATGGCTGTGAATCAAGCGATTAAGCATCTGCAAGAAATTGGTGCGCTAGATAAATATGAAAATCTTACAATCCTAGGACAACATCTGGTGGATTTACCCGTAGAACCCCGTCTTGCCAAGATGCTCATCTACTCTGTGATATTTAGATGTGTAGATCCTATTCTTACTATCGTTGCCTTCCTTAGCTATAGGTAAGAGAAAAATTTACTTATTATGAATATATTTTTGGGGAAACTACAACTTATAATGAGAACTATTTGATGATTACAGTAAAATGTTGTTTTTAATAATTGTTAATTATAAAAAAAATAATTGAGCCATTAATGTATTATACTCTCTTTCATTTAACCAATTCAGCAGATGGCGTTCACCTCACCGCCAGTTTTAAGTAGCCGAAATTACATTGGGTAAACTTGTCTCTTGTCTCCATTTTCAGCCAATCAGAGAGTTCAATACTATGCCCTATTCTCTACAATACTGAATTACGGTGGAACAAGATATAGGATAATATTTTTTTTCTTTGTAGGGATCCATTTATGTTGCCAAATTCTCCCCAACACAAAGCTCTCGCTCTGGCTACGAAAAAGCAATATTCATCGAATACATTCAGCGACCATATGATTCTGTTAAAAGTTTTTCAAGCATGGCAGGTAAATACTACGAACCGGATGTCTACCATTTTTATGGACCATAGGAAATACAACCGTAAAATTTTTACATAACTGTAAATTTTGCCCTATTCATTTTAGAACTAAAGTGTAAAAACAAATTATATTCATAATTAAATACTGAATCAAATGAGCCTAAATTTATTGATACGTTCTTGTCATGAGATCAACATAAAATTAAATATCCGTGCAATGCAAGACAAAACATGCAATTAAAATAGTCGCATTATTTGAATTTGAGAGATAAAAGTTTATTAATTGATATTTAATTGTTAATATTGTTCCACTAAATTTTTTCTGCGATGGTAAATGTATCCATTCTTACTGACAAATTAATTATTCATTAATTATTAAAACTCAAACAAAACAACTGTTTAAAATTTAAATAGCTATAAATTATTACTTTTATTTTGCCTATCTTTCGCAAACGAAACGCAGGTAAACAATAATTTTGGACTTGTTAGATGCAGTTTTCACTTCTGAACATTTTTTGTATTTTCACTTTTGTTCTATAATCAACAGGGCAGAATTTACAGCAATATAAAGATTTTACCATTGTATTTCCTATGGTCCACAAAAAAGTAGATACCGATATGTTTCAGTATTTGTACAAAAATATTTTTTTATAAAGAAATTACATGTAAGTATACATACTTAACTACATTTTTTTAAAGAAGTTCATGCTTATATTTCACAAGTATATTTATAAGTAATTTTATTCTATTGTTAAATCATATTAAATGGTAAATATTTTTAGGTTTGTAATCAGTATTCAACAAATAAGTGAAAGGTTACTACTAATTTTATAAAACATTTAAAAATAGTGCAACAATAAAAAGGTTTTGTTTGAGACCATTAACGTGTTCTACAACGAAACACAGCTTAATATTTGGATTACATTTTCTATACTATTAATTTCAAAAATATCAAATTTATTAAATATATACAAAGTGTATACCGTGCGTTTTATTTAACTTGAAACATGGGATTTGTCATATCCATAGTAGCCGAATAACAGCAGTGTATATTATATTTATATATTTAATATGTTGAATGGTTGACTGTTACCCACAACCTATTCTTGATGGTTTTAAAAGTGATAAGATTTAAAATGTTCTTTCCTTAGTAAACGATGTACACTGGTTTTGCTTACACCCGCAGCTTACCCTATCGTTTTCGTAGATAATCTATTATTATTTCGTACGAGTGCAATAATTTCGGCCATTTTCACCTCCGTTAAAACATTATTTCGTCTTGTTTTCTTTACATGTTCACGTATAACGCATCCATCTCTCTTAAAATTGGTAACAATTCGTAATATAGTTGAAGCACTTGGTGTTGGTCGATCAGGAAATTATTTACGAAATAAATCAGATACCTATCTGGGGTTAACGCCTGCATTATACCATTGAATTATATGCACGTTTTCTTGAACAGTATACATTATTTTTAACTTAAAAGTAACAATACAACCCTAATTGACAAATAATATTCACTTGACAATGACAGCCTATGTTCTATTTTAAATGGAACGCTCTTATACATAGCTGTCATTTAGTTACTATGGAAATTGAAAATCCTGTGTTTCACGTTAAAAATACCCACGGTATAATTTTCTTTTTTGCAGAATTTTGTTTGTTTTAAATTCTAATGCATTTGTACGTGTATTTTTAAAATTTACTTACAAATACGGTTTATACTTGAATATATCCTTATTATTCTTTTGCCCAACTCTGACTCAATCATATTTATTTTTTTAGTATTTCACTATGTCTGTTTTATTTAGGATGCCCGACTCGCGTCAGAAGAACGTCTTTTCTGCACTAAAAATTTCATAAGTTCAGCAACCATGGAAATGGCTGTTAAGATTCGGTCCCAACTCTTAGCTCAACTTCGCGCCGGTGGTTTTGTCAATACTAAACCTCCAGGAGATATTAGAGAACTCAATGAAAATTCAAATAATTGGGCGATGATTAAAGGTATTTTAACTGCTGGATTTTTGCCTAACATTGCATTCTTAGATAAAAACCAAATGAAACTTCGAACTAAGAAAGAAAAAAAAGTTGCTATAAGTATTTTGTCTTGTTTACGATCGGGGGAAAAAAATAACAACGCAGATAATATTCAGAGTTTAAAAAATATTCCTACTGATTGGTTAATATTCGAAGAATTGTCTCGTAATAATGCCCTGTACAACATCAAATCTGTAACTTGTGTTACTTCCATTGCTGTTGCTCTTTTCTCGAATGATACCATTCCTCAAGTCGAATCTGATGAAACTGATTCGGATGATGAAGCAAGTCCGAAACATTGGATTATTTTTGACGAGTCAAATCCTGCAATGAATATTATTCAGGATTTGCGCAGTAAAATGAATTCTTTAATCGAAAAAAAGATTACAAATCCTCATAGATTATTCTCGTGCCACGACAGTTCGCTCTTACAGACAGTGTCATCTGTACTTTTAAAAGAAGACGAAGTGGTTGGGTTACACCAACCAGCTGGTATCGGACAACGGCCTAAAATCATGAATTGTAACAACGGCTGTAACCAGGAAGAATCTCCTCAGAATAGATTCAGGATGCAACAGCGTCCTCGAAAAAACGAAGAATGTTTGTATCAAGTGTTAACATTCAAGAAATTTAATCCTCGTTTGTACTGTAAATTTGTCCCGCCACAATTTAATATTCCTGATGATGACGCTAATACGTCGAATGTCGCATCTGATCTAGAAATGGGTAGTCTCGTAAAAAAGTTTGAAGAGTTTAGTGTACAGAAATCGCCGCATGAACATACTTTACAAAATAGTAGTCTGTTTGAAGAGGATGATTTTGGACAAAATGGAATTAATGTTGAATTAGAAGGAGCTTGTTCTTTAGAACCAGTGTACAAACCTCTTTGGATGGATCAAGTTATGAACCCAGAATGGACGGTTTATTGTATGATACGAACAGGAACTGCAAGAAGTATCGACGTTTCCATTGGGAAGAAAGTTTGGGTGTTCCCTCCTTATATTGAGAAGAGATTGAAAATGATTTTTGAAGTAATAAAATATTATTTGTTAATAACGATGTAAATTAATTTTTTTTATTATTTAAGACTGGAAAAAACATTTTATTGGTCTTCACCGTTATAAATTCTCGCTCCTTCCAAGCAATTGCCCGGCTAGTAAAAATGCCAGCCATAGAAGAAAGTGAATACAATATTCAGAGTTCATTAGAATGGATCAGCAGAGCAGATATATCTTTTGAACATGTACAGTAAGTAAAATTGAATATTATAAATTTAAATACAATTACAGAGGAATACAATTTATAGAGAGTTTTTCCCGGATCAATACAACGATGGAGATCAACTGAACCATATATTTGGTGTGAAACTTTGGCAGCTATTTACTAACTTTGCCCCACCGAGTATTCAGCAGCTAGAACCGATGTTTGTCGTAGGAGGTAGACCAATTACTAAAAAACCTTATATGAATTAATTATTCTTGCATTAACATTTTATTTTATTATTATTTTTTCGATCAATCGGTTTTTTTTTATTATTTATAATCAGTGTTTTACTAACTATCTTCTGGAATAATTATTCTTCCAGAATTTAAATTTTATTTTCGAATGATCAGGTTCCAATTGGTTAATTTAGAAATTTTAACAATATTTTTTTAGGTTTTTATTTTGTACATATAGTTATTTTAATGTGTGCAATCATTTGTGATCAATATGTGATTATTAGATTTACACAGGGTACGATTGAAATATTTGTGTGTTTTATACAGACAAAATATTAATATTTGCTCGATACTACAAATTTTACTGGAGATTTGGATGTAATTATATAGAATACTTTTTATATCTTATTTTAATGTAGCTTTTTTCTAAAAAATAAAAAGTATTTTTGTAGTATTAAACAGAAATTGTTATTATATTGTCATAATGACAATTTTTTGTTAACTTAAATCGTACGGTTATTTATTACATAATGTAATTTATTTTTGTTACTTATTTGTAACTGTACAATATTGAATGATATTAAAACGTTTTGCATTTATAAATGTCATTTTATACTTTGTAGTAATGGACCATTATGCCTAAATCCTTTTTTGGTACATATTTGAGGTGTTTGCCACTATTCTTATCAAGTCTCTTCTTTCTGCTTAGTATGAAGGTGTGTGGTGCGCATTGCATGTAAAAATGGCGAGTTTGAAAGAAGATTATTGTAAGTTTCTTGTGTTTATATCTTTATGTTTATAATATATTGAAATGTAATGAGTATTAATAAAATATTGTTAGCACATATAAAAATGGTCATTAAATTAGTTCCAAAAGAATGTTTAATTTCACATGATTTTTTTATTTGTTTACAAAGCATATTTTATTAAATTAATAATTAATTTCAGGGACTACAGAAACTATCAACTTGTTGGTAGAAAAAAGGATTGCAAAAGATGCAATCTTTAAACAAACGAATTCTGATAGGTTAGGTTGGTTGTAAGTATTAAATATTTACTTTAAAACCAAATATTTAATGAAATATTATTGTAGACAAGTTGTAGCAGATATGAAGAAAGAAGGAGGTTCATTGTTGCTAAATAGAATTAATGTACGGAAACAATGGTTTAAAATTTGCGAGTTTTATAAGGTATTTTAATTAATAAGAAACCTATTTTATATTTTAATACAGAAGTTCATTTTTTATAGGTAACATTAGAAAAACAAACAGAAGAAAACATGAAGCAACAATTGTCTGAAACACCTTATTTTGCTAAGTTAAAAAAGTTTTTTGATAAAAATATAGTGCAATCACACAAATCAAAGAATTTGAATCAAGGTAAATTGTTACAAAAATGTATTATTTTTACCTAACAATGTAATTTGCAGAATATCGTAATAAAATGACCGCGAGGATGTTAAACATGTCGTGCTATTCAGATCGATGTAAGTAAATAAGTACCTCCTATGATATAATATTAAAGAAAAATAACACAATGTTGGTTGGCACAGACTCAAATGCAACAATAATTTTTTATCACACATTCATTTCCAAACATTCTCTTTCGCCTTATCTACATTGATTCAAGCTTATATTCACTTACATACAGGACTTCCACGTAAGCGTACTTTCAATTTTATCATGCTAAATGTTAACTTGCCTACATAGTTATACCATCTCAACTGACTCACTCTTTCTTTTTCAACAACATTATACACAGCTGATTTGTGTGTGGTTGTCACTTCGACAAGAACAATATTTTGCCTTATTTAATTTTGAACAGTTAATAATTATTTATGTACCAAGAGTGCAGTTTTTCGGTCGAGAATGCAGTATGCAACCAAGGCCTGTAGGACAGAGGTGTTGCAACCATTCGAGATTGAAAATTGCACTGTACGACTTGAGGTGCTTATGAGATTTTTCGAAAATATGTTTCAAGAATACAAGAGGTGGCAAAAGCAACCTCCCATATTTTATTACCTACAAAATCCGAACAAAGGTATTTTTGTCCGCTTGCCTAGAAAGTGACCTATTTCGTGCCTGTTTTGCGTGCGCAAAGTGGTTAATTTCTTAACAGTTCGACAGAACGTACACACGGCCTGTTCGCAGTGTTAAGAAATGAACCACACGCAAAACGGGCACTCCAAAGGTCACTTTTTGGGCAAGATCGACAAAAAATATTGTTTATACCACGATTGCAAAATGACGTTGAAGCTCTAAGCTGCGCTTCGAGTTTCAAACTTCATGCTCGTGAGACAATGTAGCATTTTGGACCCTTAGTAAACAAATATCTATTGTAGACAATTTACTTTTTGCCCTAGACACCCAATGAAATATTTCAACCCGTTGCTTATGGTTACTAGCTCTTAAATGTTACTGTCACTTACTTCAACAAAACAATGACATTTTCTTAGTAGGAATTACGAAAAAAGTTATATTATTTTTAATTTCACCTGTTTTACTGCCTGAAATTGTAAAATAATAACATTTTTGCACGATCGGGGGGTTTTTTAATGTTTACTATACTAATAGTGTTTCCAAGACAGTAGGTTTTATTTACAAATTACTGAACACCGTTACTGAACGGTAAGTAATGTGAATCACATCGGTAAGTGATGTGATTCACTTATCGTTTGGAGGCGAGACGATACATTAATAAAAACAAAAATCAAAGCTTACTTCAAAAATGACAAATTATTTTAATGTGAAAATAATTTTCATACTTATTTTTCTTTTAAATTTCGTGCAAAAAATGGTATAAGCATCACGACCGTTAAGGAATTACCGATCTCAGACAAAATTGGGACCTTCTCTTCGCTTAGTCCCCAAACATTGTCTTCGATCGGTAAACTGTACTTACCGTTCTTAATATTTAATATACTAAGCAATTCAAACTTAAAATAAGCCAAAACATTTTTTTTTGTCAAAGTGACACTTGTACACAAATCGGCTGATTCCAAGTACTTCAAGGTCGCTCGCGTCACGTGTCTCACCACGACCTATTCAAAAAAAAATAATATATTTTAATTTAGGGACTGTGGAGAAAACAGACGCATTAATCGATTCAAGAATAGCTCGATATTCTATGTTCAAGGGTAGAGGATATGCTGCAAATGCTTGGAAGTAAATTAAAATTACCATTTAAACTAGCAATTTATTTTAAAATTCTATATTCTTCTTTAGGGCAATAGCACTAGACGTAGCTGAAATTGAACCGTCAGATTCCACTATGTCTGTTGCTCAAGTTAAGAAAAAATGGGAAAACTTACTCACTAAATATAGAAAGATACTACAGTCAAAAATTTATACCAACTGGCCGCATTTCTCAAAGATGAATTATTTCTATAATGAAATCTATAATGGAAGTGAAGAAAATGATACTGTTGATGTAAATTCTTCTGAAAAAGTAGAAAATGAAATTTCTGCCATTCCTGTTGCGAGTGCTGATAAATGTAAATTTTGGAATATATGTATTTTATTTTGATGATACACAAGTATGATATATATTTTCAGGGCCTCCCGATAGAACATATTTACTTATAAACAGAAGAATTGCCAGGGATTCTATGTTTGGTCGGGGAACATCAACCAAAGGATGGCAGTAAGTAAGGATGTGCATTTTTTTTCACAACATACTAAACCGATTATAATCTTAGATTAAAAGTATATTTTAAAAAATAGTATTAACGTTTGCTAAGTTCATTATCATTACTAAAATTTACCTTAATAGAGTTGACACTGTTATTATAAAAAAAAATATGTAGCGATCAGAGCCGGATCTAGGCACAGGCAAACCTAGGCAGTTGCCTAGGGGCGTCAGTCAAATTGGGGTGTTTCGTAAATCATAAACTTTTTTAAAATCTTTATTAGTAAGTTGAAATTCGTAAAATAAATAAACCTTACTGAAATCTCACATGTCATGTAATTTACATGTGAAATTGTGCCTGAAATGTATAATAATATAAATTTAGGTATGGTCGTTCCACGAAATGAACATTTTTTTAATTTCAGAGCTGTATTGGATGATCTTATACTTGGTGGTGCTCCTAAAGATTTAACGATAGCTAACGTAAAGAAAAAATGGGAAAATCTACTTACGAGACACAAAGTGAGTAATTTTTTTTTTCTATAGCAGATTTTAAAGTGCCTTTTTCTACTCAAAATAGTGAATCAAGTAACATTTTAACTGCAAGGGTATAAATAATACTTACCAGCGTGCGGAGATAAGGGACTTAAATTTATATGATATTAAATACATTATATAACTTGACGGTTTTTGTTAATAACAACTTCAATTGTGCAATTAACGAAACCAGAAAGATCTATTCTTGGAAAAATACCACAACTTATATTAAATTTTAAAAGTATACTTAAATAATAATTTAATTTATAATTTATATACTTTTTCTTCTTTAAAATCTGCTAATAAAAAAATAGAATTTTATACACGACGATAAAATTTAATTATCGATTTGCTAAAAATAATTCACTCCACGTTTCGTTGCCTATAGGTTCACACTTTTCGCTCGTCGATAATATAGAATTTTATCGTCGTATAAAAAAAAATAAGTATTATTTTTATACGAGTATATTAATTTTTTTACCCAAAGATTATAAAAGACTCTGGCACTAAAGATATAAAATGGCATTATTTCTCACATATGGAAAAATATCATAATATAAAAAAGGCACGTAGAAATTCAAAAATAACAATTAAAAAGGTAAAAATAGAAGATTTATTATTCAAAGAATTAGATGAAGAAAATGTAGACGAACCAGATTCTATAATAGATTACGAAAAGTTGAACAAATGCAGATTATGTCAGCAAACTAAAGGAGATTGCTCTTTAACAGAAGATAAATACCTTTGTGACCAAATTCTGAAATGTACTTCAATAAATGTTTGCGAAAATATAGACTTATTTCCATCATCAATCTGTGAATCTTGTAAAACATCGATAGAAAACTTTCACAAATTTCTTTTGATGTGTGAAGATGTTAACAAAGATTTAAAATCTTGTATAGAGCAACCTGGTAAAATAAAAATAGAAAATAGCGAAGAAAATATTTTAGAATCGCCTGCAGAAGATAGTGAAAATAATCTAGACGAAGTTGTAATAGATGTGCAAGATACGAAAACTTTAGAATGTCCAGAATGCCCTGCGTCTTTCACATGTGCAGAAACTTTTGAGACTCATCTGAACAGTCATAAAAATAATAATACAAAATTTCATTGCGATATTTGTAGCATGGAATTTATCAAACAATCCAGTTTGTTTGAGCACATAAAGCGTCATTTTGAAATAAGTAACATTGAAACCGCAGACATTGATATGGAAGACGTAGAAATAGAATTTCTAGACGAAGATTATAATGAAGTAGATGCCAATGTTATTGTAGAACCTGGTAAGAACGTTATAAAGTATAATATGGGATACATATTCCTAAGTGTGCCACAATTTTAGAGGAATTATTTCATTGCGAATTGTGTTCAAAAACTTTTATTTCTTCTACAAGTTTGAAGGAACATTTTGATACACATTCTAGAATAGAACATCATTGTCCAAGAGAAGATTGCAACAAGAAATTTACTTCATTAAACTCGTTACGTCAACATGAAATGAGACATTTAGGATTAAATTCTTTTCTGTGTACTGTTTGTGGTAAGTAATAAAATAGTTTCCTCGTTTCTAGTTAAAGCGCTATTATAATTGGTTGGTTCGGAAAATGTTCTCAAACTGATTTTCAGTTATCTGATTTACACCAAAATTTAGTGGCTTATTCTAGAATAAGGTAGAAATACAAGGTTTCAAAATTTTCTAAATGGTAGTATTTGAGTTAGAGCGGAGGATCCACACACACATGCCCACAGACATCATCGTGAAAAGGTTAATATTGGATTCTAGGGACCTTAAAACGTGATTATTTACCAAAATTTCGATATGCGATTTTTAGCACGATCCCTATACCTCCCTTTCCAAGGATAGATACAGAAGGCAATTGAAGCACTCGTTCGTTCACCCACTCGCTGCTTCGCGCTCGTGAGCGAACTTGTAACTCGTGCTAGAATATGTTGCCTTCTGTAACTTATGTTTTAATATACTATTATAAAACCGCTCCTAAGTATATTTTTGTCACGTCTTTAAATTAAATTTACTCGGTCACTAAAGCCGTTAATTTTAACAAAATACTAAAAAAATCAACTATTAAATTGTTTTGCTAAAAAATAATTAGAGAAGACAATATTTGAACATTTCAAAATTAACATATCCGATGCTCCAGCCTGTATATGTAGTTTTCGTTGAATTGCAATATCTCTCCGCGAAATTATCAATATAGGACGGATTCTTTTCGGACAGAGATCATGAAACAAATGAACAAATTATTACAACTGTAATAAATGTGTGGAATAGAACCAGAAAAAATACAACTTCATGAAATATGTTAATATGTTTTAGGGAAAGGTTTCGTGACGAGCAACGCTCTAAAAATGCATGAAAAAATACACGCGGCAGTAAAAGAACACATTTGTGAGATTTGTTCTCGAGGATTTGCTGTTGCGAGTAATTTGAAAGCTCATCAGAAGAAACACCATGAGGGACATCGATTTTATTGCTCACAATGTCCAAAACAATTCCTTACTAAAAGTAGTCTACAAAGGCATGAGTTGGTTCATACAGGTGTTAAAGAATTTGTGTGCGATATTTGCAGTTCTGCATTTTTTACTCTTAAAGAACTGAAGAAACATAAGCGCTATCACGAAGTAAGAAATTATTGATTCATTTCATTGTAAGTTAAATGGACAAAAGATTGAATTTTTATTTTTCCAGGGCATCAGACTATATCATTGTCATGAATGTTATAAAACATTTTTCGAGAAACATCATTTAACAATCCATATGCGAACTCATACGGGAGAACGGCCATACGAATGTAAAATTACAGGATGTAAAAAGGCATATAAAGAAAAGCAGAAACTGAATCGGCATGAGAAAACTGCACATTTTTGTAAATAAGTTTATTCAATTACCAATACATTATTATAAATGAGTAAGTTTTATGAAAGAATAGTAATTATGTATATGAAAATTAAGAGTGGTTCATTAATTCCTATAATAGTTGCAACAACAAGGCTTAAATTTTATGTCCATTTTAGGTTACGTAAGTATCAAACATTATTGTACATACAAATAATTCTAATTATACCTATTCTTTTTTTCTTTCTCCTACTGTTCTGAAATGTTCATTGTTCAAGATTCTTCCAATTCATTGACGGGATTAGCTATTTCTTATAAAATATATGTAATATTAATATAGGTACCTATAATTTTAAATAATTAAATATATGTTATACAATAAGCATTTTATTAAATGTACTCCCCAGAAAAGTTTTTAGTAATTTTTTCTACTCCCGTAACTAAAGTACCTTGTAATACACTGTTACGTCGTTTGCTAAGTAATGTATTAAACACTAGTGTTTAATGAGTTCATTAGTCACGACTATTTCGGTATTTTAAACACGACCCGAAGTTAGCTTTCGGGTATGTTCGTATTCTTGATATATGAACAAAATAACATTATTTAATACATTTTTCTGTTTAATTTTAATAAATAAGTACTAAAAATCAACATTTAAAACCTATTTTCATAATCATTTCATTCTTATTTGACAATGCAAACATCTGTCAAAATGAAATCTGTATTATCAGTATACATAATACCTGCATTACCGACAGAGTTTTGTTTGGTTATGCGAAACAAAACATTTGACGTTTATTGACGTGTTTGAATTCAGTGCAGTGTTCGGATCTTTGGTAAAGAAGATGAACCCGAATAGTGAAAGTGAAGAAGAAATTTTAACTCCAGAAGAAATTAAAGAAGCCGCAGCATCAGCTACCGCTAATTTATTACCAAATAAATCGAAAAATCAGTATGAGCGAGCTTATAACCTTTTTATGAACTGGCGTAAAGCAAATCAAACAAATTCATTTTCTGAAAATGTGCTATTAGCATATTTCAAAAATCTTTCTGATAAAATGAAGCCATCGTCGTTATGGGCAATCTACTCAATGCTTCGTTCAACAATAAATATAAAAAATAATATTGATATAAGTAAATATCACAAATTATGTGCTTTTTTAAAGCGTACATCAGATGGTTACAAACCTAAAAAATCAAGAACATTAACTCCTCAACAAATTAAGGAATTTTTGACATCTGCACCCGATTCGGAATATCTCTTTATAAAAGTGAGTAATTTGAAACAATTGTAAGTTTGACTAAAAATACGTAATATATTATTCATTTTTAGGTTGGATTAATATTTGGAATAATGGGAGCGTGTCGTCGGGAAGAATTGATGAAAATTGAAATAAAACATGTTGAAGATCTCAACACAGCACTTCTTGTACACATTCCGGACACAAAAACCAAAACAGAGCGTCAATTTGTTATTGGAGGTAATTTCTATAAAATCTGTAAGAAATACATGGAACTCCGGCCTCAAAATCTGCAAAATTGTACACGTTTCTTTTTGAATTATCAACGAGGTAAATGTACTAAGCAGCCGATTGGAATAAATAAATTTGGTAGCCTCCCCAGTCAAATTGCCAAATATCTAAAGCTGCCAGATCCGGCTTCTTATACAGGACATTGTTTAAGAAGATCGTCTGCAACTATTTTAGTTGATTCTGGTGCAGATATTACAGCCCTAAAACGCCACGGAGGATGGCAATCAACTTCGGTCGCAGAGGGTTACATTGACCATTCTATTAACAATAAAATTCAAACAGCGAATAATATATTACATACTGTTGAAAACTCGACAAATGGTAATTTTCAAATGGAACAATGCGATAATTATGAAATTACAAATAACACAAACATTAATTTTGAAGTTAATAAAAGTGCAGATACAGCAACAACTAATTTGAATAATACTGAAAAATCTTTAATATCATTTCAGAATTGCCAGAATTTATCTGGTATAACAATTAATGTACATTTAGCAAAATAGATTGTTTATATTTATGTATTAATTAAGAAATTAAATATTAATATAAAATTATTTATAAATTTGTTTTTCAATAAAATATTCTGTTTCGAAGCGTATAATATTTTGTTTCTAAACGTTGGTTATAAATAAACTTCCGCTCGTAGAAAAAGTATAGTATACAACACGTTTTAAAACTTCTCTAGACACTCGTAATATTAAGCACTCGCTTCGCTCGTGCCTAATAAACTCGTGACTAAAGTGGCGTTTTTAAAACTTGTTGCATAATATACTATTTGATATTGACATTTTTCTGTCAATTTTAATCATTTGAATTTGTTAACCCAGCGCCTGCTAAATTCATTAATTTATGATGCAGATACGAATAAATAAAATCTATAAACGTACTGTTTTTGGCGCCTTTTGCATCCTAGAGATGGTAGTCATGCTTTCATAACTGACAGATAACCTCGAAATGGTAAATTGTTTGTGTTAAAATATTATTTCTCATCGAGGATTTTTATCCTTTCTCTAGGTGATAGGACTAGAAAGAAAAGAAATTTATAGCTATATCTGTGTTAGTTAAGAAAGAATAAGAATCTGTGAAGTTAAAATTTCAAGATTTCAACTAAAAAATTATGAAACAAGAAACAATGCGCTCAGGTTTACTATGTCAAAATAATTAAAACGGTAAGTTTTATTTATTACAATTTACATTTATGGTAATGCAATTTTGAATTGAATGTATTGTTATTCCATGCAGGTTATGAAATGTATGATGCACGTTACTTGAAAATGTTGACACTGTCTATTCAATTTGTGGCGGCTACTAGCAAACAAATATGAAAAGTTGACGTTTTAATCCATGATTTCCAGTTCCACGTTGTGCCATATATGTTTTGTATTAAAAAGTGTAAGAACAGCTGTTGCCGTTATCTGTGCAACTGAGCAGTGAGTGTTGACAAAATAGTGGAAAGTAATTAATAAATAATAAATTGTTCATTAAAGTATTTCATTATTTAAAGAGTTTTATTTATGTTGTTTTCTCAATAAAAAGGCTCAATGGTCCACATAACGTCCTTCAATCCCATATTCAAGTTTTATTTATGATAATAACTAACACAAACCACCGATATCTCAAATCAGGATGGTTCATTAATAAACCTTGAAGTTTATTGTATGTATTGGTTTTCCTCTTTAATAATTGTATAATGCTTGATACAATGTTTTAATGTAACCAATCAGACAAAATCTCAAGATACACAAACTGTCAAAATGTGAAATTTCAATTTTTAGCGGGAAGCGCTACCAACATAACTGATAAAAAACACCATATCATACTTTTGACAAGTCCTTTTTTTTAAAAAATTAATTGTAAAATCACCTCAATAGAAAAAATAGTATAAAAAACATGTATCATAAGGCCTGTTGACGCACTCGTCCTTTGTAAAACTCGCCTGGCGGCTCGTTTTCCAAACTTGGACTCGTACGTTAACAGATTGCCTTATGACACTTGTGTTTTAATGTACTATTCTAAACGTCGTGTTTTCAGTGAAAAACAGTGCTTTTATAGAAACATAAGAACACCGAAATAGAAAAACTAATTTCCTTGGAGTTGTGGGGGCTGCACGATTTTTTACAACAGATTATATTATATCTTGTATCTCTAAATTTGTAGGAAATATAAAAAATTTAAATGTCTCAGAAGGAAAATTTAATGTTCTTTATTATTTGTTAGAACAAAAAAAAAATTAAAAATAATATTTAGAAGAATTTTTAAAAGAAAGTACTACTTCCGGTTGCTCAATGAGACCCTTAGCACAAAGCACGGTGTATAAATATATAGTATGTTCCGTAAATATTCAATTCCTGAAAAGATTTGATTTATGGAACGCGGTGACCTGAAATTGGTGAATTTTGTTAGTTACCAAACTCTTCGCGCTCAAAGCACGATGACTTCGGTTGTTTGCAATTTGCATCAATTTGACAGATAGCATTGGCGCTATTTGAGGTATACAGGATGAGTTTTGCATCAATTTGACAGAAAGCATTGGCGCTATTTGAAGTATACAGGTGAGTCTGGGAAGACGCCCCCCCCCCCTCCTTTAACTTTTTTATTATAAGTAATAGAAAAAAATGGCTCATATAAAAGTTTTATTATTTTATATATACTATTTCATGGCAGATGTATACTCTATCCGTTTTAACTATAGAGCGTTGGGTGAGATAGGGCTTAAGATTCTAGCAGTCTGATTGGTTGAAACGTGAACCGAGTTTACACAGGAAAATAATTGACGCGAAATTTGCTTGACAACTATATCAATTATTTTGTCGTCTGAAATAAAATATATAAATGTCAACATAGTTAATAGTACACGATTTATAACATAGTATCAATTTCTGTTCAGTTCTGTTTGTTTGTTTTTTTCGTTTATATAATTTTCATAGTGTTTTGTCGTTATATTTCGTATTACATAGTTTTCATTGTGCGCGTTTTCTTAGTTTTTAGTTAGTAGTTCGTTAGTTTTGTTATTGTTCTCTTCGTTAATATTATGGATAAAAATTCTGACAATTGCGGACAAAAAAAAGTGGCGTATAATTTATACTGCGCATATCATGCCACGAATGTATATTCCAAATTAGAAAGTGTCCAAATTGTAGCATCAGAACTGGGCATAGGACGATGTAATATTTGGAAAGCTATAAACGAACATGAGGAAAACGGGTCATTCGGATCACCCCATGAACAAAGAAATTAGTTTGGAACATTATTTTGTTCATATTTAACGGTGTATATAGTTTGTACATATAATGTATATATTTTATAGTGTAAATATTTGTATTTCAAAGGTGAATTATATTTTTATTTTACGTTGTTTTCTTAAAAAATTATTTAAATAATGTGGTTTTAATTTATGCATGCTCCTTTCGCCGAAATGTAGAGAAAGGTACGGAGATTATAAGTAAGTATATGAATATATGAACGTACAAGACAAAATTACTGAAAAAATGTCAATTGAAAGAATTTCTTTAAATTCAGGAATGGCGCCAAAATTTGTTTTATTTAATACATGTAAAAACGGCCGCGCTTGAAACGCCATCTAGTCTATAGTTAAAACGGATAGAGTATATATTCTATCCGTTTTAACTATAGAGTGTTGGGAAAATAGGTGCAGTTTGATTTTGGTTTTCGATTTGTTAATATCCCGATATTATCCAATCAAACAACAAGATCAGACTGCACCTATCTTCACACCACTCTATAGTTAAAACGGATAGAGTATAGATATTTTTCATAAAGTCAGGTTTACAAGATACGACTATCAACTTTTATTTTTCAAATGGCAACCTATAATTATTTTAATATTACTCATAATAGTTTATATACAGGGTGTAAATGAAATAACTGCATTAAATTTAACCAGTAATGTACCTCGACGAGAGCAACAATATTTCTTAATAACTTTTTTTTCTAAGTCTTGTAGATTTTGAGTTAAAATTCTTTAAAGATTTGTTGCATATTTCGTTACCCGCCTATGGAGAACAAAGAGACAAATGACTGCGCTGCCGTATTCAAGTAAGATACAAGCAGCTCAAAAATTCTCGGTTATCGGTAACACTTACAGTCACAGTCATTAATAAACGAATCAAGGGAAATAACATTATTATTAATTAATACGTAATAGCACAATTTTTAAAATAAATAAATTTAAATATTGGATAACAAAAGTATAAAGTTGTGTATTGAACCAGGTTTTTAATCACGTGAATAGTGGAAGACAAGGAGAAACGAGGTAACGAGACGAAGACCAAAAGCATAGTTATTAGGTTATGAGATGATTATTTATTGTCGACAAATCATAATAGTTTAAATTCGTTATTCAAAAAATGTAAGTACAAACTTTTGTCCATTTAAAAGAAGTACATGAGTACCAATAATTAGTCGTCCATTTATTGTTCCCCAAACATTTTTTAATGAAAATTTTTACAGCATTTTCGTCTGTCAAGATGTGTATTGTGCATAATAAATACACCTTCCCAAGTAAATTCAGTCTCATAAATGAACATTATGAGCCATTCCCAAAATTGAAGTCTGTTATGTGCTGAAAACATTGAACTTTTTGCACATGGTATGGATACAAGTGTTGATTTTTTAAAAATTGTCATATGTGACACTCCGTATTGTGATAAAGATGTACAAGATTAACAAATGTGCGAATATTAAGAACAGAATGATTTGGTGATGATTTGGAAACGCTCCGTGTAAATGCGTTGGCAACTCCAATATACTTGTCTTTATGTGAACCGTGATGTCAAGTAAAATGTAGTACAGATACGAGTAAAAAATAAATAAATAAACCATAGGTAAGTAATTACAATGTCTGTGTACTCGCATTTTGACAGAATTTTACCTTATAAACAAGTTTATTACTGTCAAAATTTAATTGCAACAATTGACAGGACTGTCAATTGCTAAAACAAAATTTTTCATAGCTATTGCTGCTGCATTCAATTATCACAAAAATATTTGGAACGACTCGTCAATTTACGGGGTGGTAAAAATGCTAAAAAAAATATGCGATTTCGAGAAAAAGTTATTAAGAAATATTGTTGCTCTCGATGAGTTATACTACTGGTCAAATTTAATGCACTTATTTCATTTACACCCTATATATATATATATATATATATATATATATATATATATATATATATATATATATATATATATATATATATATATATATATACCGTGTGTCTGTCTTAAAGGTGTACATAGGAGATTAACATGGGAAATCAGTTTTTTGCAATTTCCTGCTCGCCTAATTATTTTAAACAAAAACGCGTCAAATAAAAGTTTTAGGGCATAAAATTCTGCATCTAAATCAATAAACAAAATTACTTTTACATGCTTTGTAACGACAGAAATTAATTATGAAAATTTCAAAAATTACGTTGAAAATATCGACAGCCATGGAATTGAACAAAAAATAAATAAATGCTTGACGTTTTATCTGTCACAACGTAAGTGACGATATGATAAAACGTCAAGCATTTATTTATTTTTTGTTCAATTCCATGGCTATTGATATTTTCAAAAACATTTATTTGACGCGTTTTTATTTAAAGTAATTAGGCGAGCAGGAAATTGCAAAAAACTGATTTCCCATGTTAATCTCCTATGTACACCTTTAAGATAGACACACGGTATATATATATATATATATATATATATATATATATATATATATATATATATATATATATATATATATATATGATGTAAACTAAAACTTGTAAGCAACGCAATCGGATATGTACATCGTTGTATAATTAATATTATTTGTTTGAAAGAAAAGAAAAAAAAAAGGGAGCTAAGGAATATCAACTTCCAACATCTTCATAGTTCTTCACATAACTCATTTAGTCGTAACTTTATGAACGATATTGTCAGCTTTTACATATTACTGTGGATTTTGTTCTTTGTGCGTTGGTTCCTTTCTTTTCTCATATAGAATTCTTCCGAAGAATGTTCAACAGGATATTTATCACCTAATTTGTAAGTTTCGGGAAGTTCTATATCACCTAAGTTATGGATATTCGATATACAAGCATTAAGAATTTGTTCTCCATGAAATTCTACAGAAACATATGTAAGAAAAGTTTATAAATATTGTTATATAAAAAGTAATTAATGTTCATAAAATACCTTACGAGTTCTCTGTATGTTTTAAACATATAAAAATTCAAATTATGTGGGTTCATAAATTATGTATGTCATGTCAGCTTTTAAATTTTTCAGTTTGACGTTTAAATTTTCCATTATATTGTTTTGCATTGCCTTCTATGTTGTCTTCGTAATTTTTGTGATTTTGCTGCCCTCTGAAGAAATATGGAAGTAACTATTTTCCCCGTGCTCCGTTTACCCCTCATCAAAACACTTTGTTACAAGGCTACCCATAAGTCTGTCCAATCTCTCTTTTGATAGGTGTAGGTCAACCAGGCTGGCGGGTTGCCTAGATCCAACCACGTGCTGCACGCGCCCTATAGAGGCGCTACATGTAAGATTGCCTACTGATCGCCGACGTCGTTCTGTAAACAAAAATTGATGAGTTGTCACACCTATATTTATACACCATGGCGCAAAGCTTAGCGTAGATGGCAACAAATGGATATTCTCCTAAGTACGTATTACAATGTATAGACTTTTGTAAGAATACATAGATATTATTGTGTGTAATCGTGACTTTTCATGGTTGTGGCACATTATATAAACACAAAATATAGAATAATATACAATAGGTACAATAAAACAAACGTTTTTAACAAATACGTAGTCTAAATTTATTATTTTAACTTTAATTGTTATATTTGACGCTCGTTTAATGTTTCAAAGTCTTTTGAAGGTTAAAGTAACTAACCGACTAGCGAACCTGTCGGGAGAAATATTGTGCTAAGGCTCTCATTGTTACCAAAGCCTATTCGACTCCTCCCATTAAAGTTAGATTGAGGAATCCTTAGTTAAACAGGTCTTTAGTCTTATAGAATTTGAGAAATCGTACCTCCAGCATCCACACACACAGACATCGTAAAATGTTAAAATCGGATTCTAGGGACCTTATTCACTAAAATCTGGATATACAATTTTTATCATGAATCAATACCTTTCTTAGCGACATATGTATATCTAAATTTTGATAGCAATGCATAATACAATGGGCTATAGGCGATGTGCACATTTTGAGCGTCAGCGCATCTAACGGCTACTTTGGCGTTTTTGGGTACCTAATAAATTTTGACATTTCGAGAAAGTGATACAATTTACAATTTTATTTTGAGTTTTTGCTGTTGTATATGAATATTATACGTCATAGTATATTGAAATGAATAAAGATATTATTTAAAATGTTATATGTGAATCAAAAAAGTCAAAATACAAGCGAAGGTACTGTGACAGAAAATATAATTTTTCTCATAATATATGTGATTTCTGTAAACTATTTTATCATACTTAGTTTTATATTATAATTTATAATATTAGTTAAATATTATAAAATGCAGAATACATGGAAATTGCGATTAGAGTTGGAAAACTTGGATGATTGGAAAGAAGAAAGTTTCTGCATATCACGATATCAGTGGATGATGTTAGCATCTTTCTTTTATATTCGCAATAATTGACGAATATTCTTCATTGAAAATATACCACTATACCGGCTCTAAATGGAATCAGTTGCACAAGCTCGGAAAGGAGAATACACGAAAAATACGAACCATGCGAATTTTTACTTTTAACATTAACATTACATATATAATAAATAGACTAATTATGTCAAAAATAGACCTATATGATACAACTGCAAGTATTATACAATTTTAACATAATTTTCTGATTCTTTTATTATATTTTGTTCAAATTTTAACTTAAACACATTTTTATATAATTCATTGTTGCAATCATACGACCATTGTTTGAATTTTATTCCTACGATAATTGTATTTTACAAGGAGAAAATAAGTAAACCTAAAGGAATTCTTCATGTAAGTAGAAGATATCTGTTGAAAAGTTATTTTCTTACGCATATATTCCTCATATAATATTCTACGAAATTTAAAAAATTTCATACTTCAATCGATAATTTTGTCAGATTTATTACATCTTCCACTGCATCACATAATATTTGACGTCCTATCATTCGCATTCATTGCAAACATTTTATAAAATAGATATTTTAAAATTATTCTGACATAAAACATAACCTTGTTATGTTTCAATGAGTAACCACTTTTGTCATTTTTGTGCACACCGCCTATATGACCATTTTCGAATTGAAAGAAATAAAGTATAAAATTTAAAAATTAACCGTTGTGACTATCAATAATAATGGTAAAAACGATATATAATCTTATAATTTCACTGAAATCAGTATTTGAAATTAAAATGTATCTAACGGTGCCATATTTCAGACGTCACATAGGAAAATGAGAGAGCAGTTTACAAAGCTAAAATGGACCTTTTACATCAAAAGAGAGAGAAAGACAAAAATGACATATATGTAGTGCGTAGTAGGTTGTGTGCGCATTGAGAAGGCCAGTTACATTTCAAATAAAATTACATATGGCGCAAAGAAAAAATTCTGGCAAAACTTAACTTTATTAAATAAATTCACACATCTATGCACGATTATTTTTTTTTGGGGGTGCATATATACTACCTAAAAGTAGCATCTATGCACGATTACATTTTTTCAGGGGTGCATAGATGCTACCTGAAAGTAGCATCTATGCACGATTAAATTTTTTTAGGGGTGCATAGATGCTACCTGAAAGTAGCATCTATGCACGATTAAATTTTTGTAGGGGTGCATAGATGCTACCTGAAAGTAGCATCTATGCACGATTAAATTTTTTTAGGGGTGCATAGATGCTACCTGAAAGTAGCATCTATGCACGATTAAAACTTATTTGGGGGTGCATAGATGCTACCTGAAAGTAGCATCTATGCACGATTAAATTTTTTTTGGGTGACGCAGACCATGTCTTCCTCCTCATAAATTTCTGTTTAAAATGTATGTACACAATAAAACAATTTTTTATGTTCTGTTTATTTTAATTCAAACCCATAACATTAGTTGTACAGTAGGTAGTTTTAGTAAAAATTGTATTTATTATTCAGCATTTAGACGCGGTCAGGGTTATGTTAGATTTTAAGTATTTATTGTAAATGAAGCTTTGTATTCATAAATATTATATACTTTGGTAAGTGGGCGGTTGGGTGATAACACTAAAAAAATATATAATTTATGCAAAGGTTCGCAAACGGTCTAAAACTGAATAAGAAATCTTGGTACATTAACAATGGGGACAAGAAATCTTATTTAGGGACCCCAAGAATTAATTTGTTAAATAGTCTATAAGTTTTGTAAACAGAACTCTATTAATATATTATATATTGGGTAGTAGATACCCTAAAGATATATAACTAGAGTTTTGGATCAGTTATAAAACTAAAATGTTTGTTACCAAATGAAATTATTACGGTTGTCTTATTTGTTATTAATTATGTTGCATCTTTACTCTGTAAATTAAAGTTTTATTTTCAGATAAACTATATTTACAGAATAAAGTTGCAAAATAATTAATAACAAATAAATATAACCATGATATAATGGTAATTTTATTTGGTAACAAACATTTTAGTTTTTTTTTGTTAACAAACTTAGTAAGAAATAATTATGAAGAAAATTTTTAAACACATATGTCTTTTACGTTTCATTTGTGTTATAATTCTGTTCATAATTGTCACTAAATTTGGTTATAAATCTAATAACAATGTGCAATGGTGACAAACATTCTACTGTAATACAAATAAAATATATACATATTTATTTAAAAAGTCTTGTATTTTTGTAATATATATTTTTATATTTAAGAAATCTGATGTGGCCAGCACATTACCTTCCGTCAGTTCTATGTATTTTGTACAAATTTCATACGGAAAGTTCCTTGCTAAATTAAATATTCTATTTCTTTTACATTACCTGCCGGCAGTTGCATGTATTTTATGCAAATTTTATACAGAAAATTATTATTTTGTGACGTTTTCTATATACAGTGTAATGTATCTGCAGAAATAAAAGATTTATTATTATTTCTTGTACATTACCTTAAAGTAGTTGTATGTATTTTATACAAATTCCATACAGAAAGCAAAAGATCCTATACCTATTTCCAGTAAAATTATAAGACAAACACACTATGTCAATTTCACTTGACACTGACATCTTTCAATCAAAATTTTCTTAATATAGTAGCTGTTTCCACAGCTATGACTACTTTATGAAATTTAAATTCTTTATAATTTTTTAACTCTATATCCATTTAATATTAGGTATAAAATGCAGTCAAATCGTATAGAAAATAAAATATTCTTTAATATTTATAATAACATTAAATGTGAAAAAATGATATTTAACATAGTTTTTTCAAGAAAAACTGTTAAAATCTTCAAATGAGGGTACTTCCGGTTGTCCAATTCTAACCAAAATCTAATCAGCTCTTCGCATGGATATAACGAAGAGAAATACGAAAGAATTATAATTTTTAGAATTGTAGTATAGAAGTTATCGTAGACGAAAATTTTGTTACACACACACACACACACATACATACACACACACACACACATACAGACATCATCGTAAAAATAGTAAAATCGTATTCTAGGGACCTTAAAACGTGCTTATTCATCAAAAACTCACCACCGAATTTTTTGACCAAAGACAATACCTTCCTTACCTAAAGGTGACGGAAGGTAAAAAGTGACTTTTATTTCTAACAGGTCTATTCTACTAAAAATATGTACAACGATATCGTTACCATACGACTGTCGCTAAGCATTTGGTTGAACGACTTTAATAACGACAAATGCCAAAAAGGTATTCTACTAATCATATCGTTATCGAGTTATCGTTAAGATGAGTTTAACGATAATATCTAACTTCATGTTGATTTTGACAGAATAAATTTATATTTGTTTTTCAATTCAAATTTGACATTGATTCAAATTTGAAATTTTCATCGTACATAAAATACACGCTCCATATCTACTTGCGCCGTATGAAATTTGATGTAGGTATATGTCTATAAAATGATCAACAATAATATTGCAGATTTCTATTAATGTTATGATTATTAATGATTGACTGAATACCACATATGAATCCTTTTCTACTGATATCCTCCTTGCTACTGATTTCTGAATGCAAAACTGCCATCATCTGAATTGAAAACAAAATATTTATTTGCATTCATATGTAATGTAATGTAATACGCATAAATAATAATTTATAAATAATCTAAAAAAATTTGGCAAACCATCCTTTCAACGAGTTCCTCATATTTGGTGATATTTGCGTAAATAAATCTCTACATGCTTCTTTATTCTCAAATTTTCCTCCGGTACAGTAAAAGGACGATTATATAAAATGTCATATTAAAAAATGTAATAATAATATAATAATAATATTATCTTGCTCAGCTATAATTAATACTTTTATTTTCAAAATATATCTAACTTTACGGTTTCAACGAGGCATGTGAACTTGTCGTTCATAAACGACATAAAATAACGATAAGTAACGATACGTAACGATAAATAAATTAGTAGAATAGGGTTTTGGCAAAAATCGTTATTATAACTACATGTCGCCTGGTAACGACACGTAACGATACATATTTTTTTAGTAGAATAGGCCTGTAAGTCCTTATACGTATGTAGTTTTTAACACGGCCACAAGGGGGCAGCACCTGTCAATAAACGTTGAAATTTAAGTAAAAAATCTGATGTGGCCAGCACATTACCTTCCGTCAGTTCTATGTATTTTGTTCAAATTTCATACGGAAAGTTCCTTGCTAAATTAAATATTCTATTTCTTGTACATTACCTTCCGGCAGTTGCATGTATTTTATGCAAATTTCATACAGAAAATTATTATTTTGTGACGTTTTTTATATACAGTGTAATGTATCTGCAGAAATAAAAGATTTATTATTATTATTTCTTGTACATTACCTTAAAGCGGTTGTATGTATTTTACACAAATTCCATACAGAAAGCAAAAGATCCTATGCTTATTTCCAGTAAAATTATTAGACAAACACACTATGTCAATTTCACTTGACACTGACATCTTTCATTCAAAATTTTCTTAATATAGTAGCTGTTTCCACAGCTATGGCTACTTTATGAAATTTAATTTCTTTATAATTTTTTAACTCTATATCCATTTAATATTATGTATAAAATGCAATCAAATCGTATAGAAAATAAAATATTCTTTAATATTTATAATAACATTAAATGTGAAAAAATGATATTTAACATAGTTTTTTCAAGAAAAACTGTTAAAATCTTCAAATGAGGGTACTTCCGGTTGTCCAATTCTAACCAAAATCTAATCAGCTCTTCGCATGGATATAACGAAGAGAAATACGAAAGAATTATAATTTTTAGAATTGTAGTATAGAAGTTATCGTAGATGAAAATTTTGTTACACACACACACACACACACACACACACACACACACACACACACACACACACACACACACACACATACATACATACACACACACATACAGACATCATCGTAAAAATAGTAAAATCGTATTCTAGGGACCCTAAAACGTGCTTATTCATCAAAAACTCACCACCGAAGGAAGGTAAAAACAAGAAAGGGTAGATTTTTTGAATTTTTATTTATTAGTTTTCATTAATCTATAAAAAAGATGGGCACCCTTTTTATTCAGTGAATCGTGCATAAATTTAAACCCAGTAAATCGTGCAAAGATGCTACTTTCGATGTACCTATTGGGAATTTTAATTTATTGAAAAAGAAGCATCCATGCACCAAATTTTTTAAAATATCGTGCATGGATGCTTCTTTTCTAAACGCAGTGAATCGTGCATGGATGCTTCTTTCGATATACCTATTGAATATTTTAATCGAGTAAAAAAGAAGCATCCATGCACCAAATTTTTGATAAAATCGTGCATGGATGCTTCTTTTGATATACCTATTGGGAATTTTAATTCACTAAAAAGTAGCATCTATGCACGATATTTTAAGAAATATGGTGTATAGATGCTACTTTTTAAATTTATGGTTGCCTATGTTTTAGACGCAAAAAAATGTAATAAGCACCCTTTAGAAATCGTTCATGGATGCTGCTTTTTTAAACACAGTGAATCGTGCATAGCGGCTGATATAAGAACTAAGTCACGTAATACGTTCACGACTCTGAGGGTATAAAAATTAAAACTAAAGATTAGAAAATAAGTCATTTTTAAATCAATTTTAAAGTTTATTAGCATATATAATTACAAATATTTTTAAAATATATACATTAACATTTTATTACAATTTTACAATATAACATTTCTCTTCTACTGCCTTTGGGGTCCTGCTAGTTCACATGTTGACAATCTGCACAGAAAAATTAGATTATTAAACATAAATACAAAATAAGAAGGTAAACGAAAAGGGGTTGATATTACTATTGATGGGATTAACTACGGATTCCTCAATCTAACAATAATGGGAAGAGTTGATTAAATTTTGGTATATATATACAAGAAAAATATCATCTAAATATTATTTATCGAAAATTTATGTAAATATTTATATTAAAGAACGTTAAATTCTTTATTCGATAAATATAAATTCATTATTGTATCTTCTATAGATTTAGAGATAAAGAAATGCATATAAAATAATTTGATGTAAAAATTCACAGATCAAACTACTACAAGGCAAGAAATTCAAATGTTTGTAATTGACACATAAATGTCACTGTCAAAAATATTTGTATACCACTGTCAAAAATATTTGTACATTATTATGAAGATTATGAAAATAAAAAAAAGTCAACAACGCAAAAGAATATACGTAAAAAAGAATATAAAAGAATATGCGAAAAAATGACGAATATAAAGAAAAAGAAAAGGAAAGTAGAAAAAAAAAATTCAGGATATTGAATATAAAGAAAATGTATGTATTGTACCTAATTTATATTAAAATATCCCATAGATTTTGCAAATATATGTGAGAATTATTTTGTAGTGAGACATGAATATATGTATTTGTATTTAAAAATATTTTTCGTTTTATGCGTACAACCAGGTAAAATATCTGGCGAGAGGTTATGTGCTGGCCACATCTGATTTTAAATATAAAAAATCTGATGTGGGCACCACACGACTTCCTTGTACACAAGACTAATATGAAGTATAGACCCAAGTATAAAATTACACGTATTTGACGTATTTGACATTAGCATCTATTTTTTATTTTTTTACCTGGCGAGAGGTTATGTGCTGGCCACATCAGATTTTTTAGTTTAAGAAGGTAGCACCCATTCACGACTCAATAAATTTAAGAAAGGTCGCATCCATGCGAGATTCACTGAGTTTAAAAAGGTAGCATCCATGCAAAATTCACTTTAAAAAAGAAGTGTCTATGCACGATTTTATGTGTTTAAAAAAGTAGCATCCGTGCATGATTTACTCAGTTTGAAAAAGTAGCATCCATGCACAATTAACTCAGTTTTAAAAGGTAGCATCCATACACGAACTTCTGATTTTAAAAAGGTAGCATCTATTCACGATTTACTTAGATTTAAAAAGTAGTATCCATGCATGATTAACTGATTTTTAAAAAAGTAGCATCCATGCACGATTTGCTGACTTTAAAAAAGTAGCATCTATGCACGATTCATTTAGTTTAAAAAGGTAGCATCCATGCACTATTCTTTGAGTAAAAATGGGAACCTATCATTTTTTAGATTAATAAAAGCGAATAAAAAAAATACAAAAAATCATAAGAGAACCGCTTTAGGATTCTTGCACTTTTATTTTTACTTAAATTGTAACGTTTTTTGACAGGTGTTGCCCCCCCCCCCCTCTTGGGGCCGTTTTAAAAACTACATACGTATAGGGGATAAAAATCTCTTTTTTACCTCTCGCTGAGAGGTATTATTGTATTCATGATAAAAATCGCATATCCAGATTTTCGTGAATAAGCACGTTTTAAGGTCCCTAGAAATAAAAATACCGCGCCTAAATAAAATAATAATAAATAATAAATAATAAATAATAAATAATAAATAATAAATAATAAATAATAAATAATAAATAATAAATAATAAATAATAAATAATAAATAATAAATAATAAATAATAAATAATAAATAATAAATAATAAATAATAAATAATAAATAATAAATAATAAATAATAAATAATAAATAATAAATAATAAATAATAAATAATAAATAATAAATAATAAATAATAAATAATAAATAATAAATAATAAATAATAAATAATAAATAATAAATAATAAATAATAAATAATAAATAATAAATAATAAATAATAAATAATAAATAATAAATAATAAATAATAAATAATAAATAATAAATAATAAATAATAAATAATAAATAATAAATAATAAATAATAAATAATAAATAATAAATAATAAATAATAAATAATAAATAATAAATAATAAATAATAAATAATAAATAATAAATAATAAATAATAAATAATAAATAATAAATAATAAATAATAAATAATAAATAATAAATAATAAATAATAAATAATAAATAATAAATAATAAATAATAAATAATAAATAATAAATAATAAATAATAAATAATAAATAATAAATAATAAATAATAAATAATAAATAATAAATAATAAATAATAAATAATAAATAATAAATAATAAATAATAAATAATAAATAATAAATAATAAATAATAAATAATAAATAATAAATAATAAATAATAAATAATAAATAATAAATAATAAATAATAAATAATAAATAATAAATAATAAATAATAAATAATAAATAATAAATAATAAATAATAAATAATAAATAATAAATAATAAATAATAAATAATAAATAATAAATAATAAATAATAAATAATAAATAATAAATAATAAATAATAAATAATAAATAATAAATAATAAATAATAAATAATAAATAATAAATAATAAATAATAAATAATAAATAATAAATAATAAATAATAAATAATAAATAATAAATAATAAATAATAAATAATAAATAATAAATAATAAATAATAAATAATAAATAATAAATAATAAATAATAAATAATAAATAATAAATAATAAATAATAAATAATAAATAATAAATAATAAATAATAAATAATAAATAATAAATAATAAATAATAAATAATAAATAATAAATAATAAATAATAAATAATAAATAATAAATAATAAATAATAAATAATAAATAATAAATAATAAATAATAAATAATAAATAATAAATAATAAATAATAAATAATAAATAATAAATAATAAATAATAAATAATAAATAATAAATAATAAATAATAAATAATAAATAATAAATAATAAATAATAAATAATAAATAATAAATAATAAATAATAAATAATAAATAATAAATAATAAATAATAAATAATAAATAATAAATAATAAATAATAAATAATAAATAATAAATAATAAATAATAAATAATAAATAATAAATAATAAATAATAAATAATAAATAATAAATAATAAATAATAAATAATAAATAATAAATAATAAATAATAAATAATAAATAATAAATAATAAATAATAAATAATAAATAATAAATAATAAATAATAAATAATAAATAATAAATAATAAATAATAAATAATAAATAATAAATAATAAATAATAAATAATAAATAATAAATAATAAATAATAAATAATAAATAATAAATAATAAATAATAAATAATAAATAATAAATAATAAATAATAAATAATAAATAATAAATAATAAATAATAAATAATAAATAATAAATAATAAATAATAAATAATAAATAATAAATAATAAATAATAAATAATAAATAATAAATAATAAATAATAAATAATAAATAATAAATAATAAATAATAAATAATAAATAATAAATAATAAATAATAAATAATAAATAATAAATAATAAATAATAAATAATAAATAATAAATAATAAATAATAAATAATAAATAATAAATAATAAATAATAAATAATAAATAATAAATAATAAATAATAAATAATAAATAATAAATAATAAATAATAAATAATAAATAATAAATAATAAATAATAAATAATAAATAATAAATAATAAATAATAAATAATAAATAATAAATAATAAATAATAAATAATAAATAATAAATAATAAATAATAAATAATAAATAATAAATAATAAATAATAAATAATAAATAATAAATAATAAATAATAAATAATAAATAATAAATAATAAATAATAAATAATAAATAATAAATAATAAATAATAAATAATAAATAATAAATAATAAATAATAAATAATAAATAATAAATAATAAATAATAAATAATAAATAATAAATAATAAATAATAAATAATAAATAATAAATAATAAATAATAAATAATAAATAATAAATAATAAATAATAAATAATAAATAATAAATAATAAATAATAAATAATAAATAATAAATAATAAATAATAAATAATAAATAATAAATAATAAATAATAAATAATAAATAATAAATAATAAATAATAAATAATAAATAATAAATAATAAATAATAAATAATAAATAATAAATAATAAATAATAAATAATAAATAATAAATAATAAATAATAAATAATAAATAATAAATAATAAATAATAAATAATAAATAATAAATAATAAATAATAAATAATAAATAATAAATAATAAATAATAAATAATAAATAATAAATAATAAATAATAAATAATAAATAATAAATAATAAATAATAAATAATAAATAATAAATAATAAATAATAAATAATAAATAATAAATAATAAATAATAAATAATAAATAATAAATAATAAATAATAAATAATAAATAATAAATAATAAATAATAAATAATAAATAATAAATAATAAATAATAAATAATAAATAATAAATAATAAATAATAAATAATAAATAATAAATAATAAATAATAAATAATAAATAATAAATAATAAATAATAAATAATAAATAATAAATAATAAATAATAAATAATAAATAATAAATAATAAATAATAAATAATAAATAATAAATAATAAATAATAAATAATAAATAATAAATAATAAATAATAAATAATAAATAATAAATAATAAATAATAAATAATAAATAATAAATAATAAATAATAAATAATAAATAATAAATAATAAATAATAAATAATAAATAATAAATAATAAATAATAAATAATAAATAATAAATAATAAATAATAAATAATAAATAATAAATAATAAATAATAAATAATAAATAATAAATAATAAATAATAAATAATAAATAATAAATAATAAATAATAAATAATAAATAATAAATAATAAATAATAAATAATAAATAATAAATAATAAATAATAAATAATAAATAATAAATAATAAATAATAAATAATAAATAATAAATAATAAATAATAAATAATAAATAATAAATAATAAATAATAAATAATAAATAATAAATAATAAATAATAAATAATAAATAATAAATAATAAATAATAAATAATAAATAATAAATAATAAATAATAAATAATAAATAATAAATAATAAATAATAAATAATAAATAATAAATAATAAATAATAAATAATAAATAATAAATAATAAATAATAAATAATAAATAATAAATAATAAATAATAAATAATAAATAATAAATAATAAATAATAAATAATAAATAATAAATAATAAATAATAAATAATAAATAATAAATAATAAATAATAAATAATAAATAATAAATAATAAATAATAAATAATAAATAATAAATAATAAATAATAAATAATAAATAATAAATAATAAATAATAAATAATAAATAATAAATAATAAATAATAAATAATAAATAATAAATAATAAATAATAAATAATAAATAATAAATAATAAATAATAAATAATAAATAATAAATAATAAATAATAAATAATAAATAATAAATAATAAATAATAAATAATAAATAATAAATAATAAATAATAAATAATAAATAATAAATAATAAATAATAAATAATAAATAATAAATAATAAATAATAAATAATAAATAATAAATAATAAATAATAAATAATAAATAATAAATAATAAATAATAAATAATAAATAATAAATAATAAATAATAAATAATAAATAATAAATAATAAATAATAAATAATAAATAATAAATAATAAATAATAAATAATAAATAATAAATAATAAATAATAAATAATAAATAATAAATAATAAATAATAAATAATAAATAATAAATAATAAATAATAAATAATAAATAATAAATAATAAATAATAAATAATAAATAATAAATAATAAATAATAAATAATAAATAATAAATAATAAATAATAAATAATAAATAATAAATAATAAATAATAAATAATAAATAATAAATAATAAATAATAAATAATAAATAATAAATAATAAATAATAAATAATAAATAATAAATAATAAATAATAAATAATAAATAATAAATAATAAATAATAAATAATAAATAATAAATAATAAATAATAAATAATAAATAATAAATAATAAATAATAAATAATAAATAATAAATAATAAATAATAAATAATAAATAATAAATAATAAATAATAAATAATAAATAATAAATAATAAATAATAAATAATAAATAATAAATAATAAATAATAAATAATAAATAATAAATAATAAATAATAAATAATAAATAATAAATAATAAATAATAAATAATAAATAATAAATAATAAATAATAAATAATAAATAATAAATAATAAATAATAAATAATAAATAATAAATAATAAATAATAAATAATAAATAATAAATAATAAATAATAAATAATAAATAATAAATAGTAAATAGTAAATAGTAAATAGTAAATAGTAAATAGTAAATAGTAAATAGTAAATAGTAAATAGTAAATAGTAAATAGTAAATAGTAAATAGTAAATAGTAAATAGTAAATAGTAAATAGTAAATAATAAATAGTAAATAATAAATAGTAAATAATAAATAATAAATAATAAATAGTAAATAATAAATAATAAATAGTAAATAATAAATAATAAATAGTAAATAGTAAATAGTAAATAGTAAATAGTAAATAATAAATAGTAAATAATAAATAATAAATAATAAATAATAAATAATAAATAGTAAATAGTAAATAGTAAATAGTAAATAGTAAATAGTAAATAATAAATAATAAATAGTAAATAGTAAATAGTAAATAGTAAATAGTAAATAGTAAATAGTAAATAGTAAATAGTAAATAGTAAATAGTAAATAGTAAATAGTAAATAGTAAATAATAAATAGTAAATAATAATAATAATAATAAATAATAATAATTGCTTTATTCAAATCAGGACGCAAATCCAGCCCATGAAGTAGACGCGCATCCCTCGTTCAAATGTCCGTTATGGTTTTTTACAACTGTTTCATTTCGATACTGTTTAACAACATTTTTGTTTCATGTGCTAATCATGTTAATATACTTGTTTGTTTATAAAATAGACAGTCCTAAATAAATTTTATACGGTATGATCAAAGAGTTCCGCAATATGAATGAATGTTGTTATTGTTGTTGATGTTAGAGCGCCTTATTGAATTTAGTACCAAAAATATTGTCGGTACTGATTTTATCACATGTATAAACTTTATGGACATAAAGAACTAAAGGAGCACACAAGGAGGTTGCAACTATCGATTTTAGTAGGAAAATCGGTTTTTACTTTCCGCCATTTCAAATTTTGACCACGCACTGTTTTCTGTTTTTAAGGTTTTGTTTTGCTTATATCTTCTCTTTTTTATTACATTTAACAGTTGAATTAGTGCTATGAGGCGCGGGCAGACACGTGACTTTGACAAGTGCTTGTAGGGCCCCTCAAGGGTGCCAAGCCAAGTATACAGCTTGTGTAACTTGCCTGTGTTGCCAAATCAATTTAAGCGTAAAATTAATAAATAAAATTGTAAAACTAGTTATTATTAATTAATATCATGTTGTTTTATTTTCTGACACATTAAACTTAATTTTTAAATTAATTTTTATAAAAATAGAGCATTCAACATGGACTGGATGGTTTTCTCAAATTTAACGCGCCAAGAAATCTTAGTATCGTAGATGGCAGCACTAATCGCTCTATTTTTATATAAAATATTTTAAAAATTAAGTTTATGTATTAGAAAATAAAACAACATGATATTCATTAATAATAACTAGTTTTACAATTTTATTTATTAATTTTAGGCTTAAATTGATTTGGCAACACAGGCAAGTTACACAAGCTGTATACTTGGCACCCTTGAGGGGCCCTACAAGCACTTGTCAAAGTCACGTGTCTGCCCGCGCCTCACCAAGGTACCTTGGATTTCGTGTTAGGTGATCATGATTTTTATTGATGAATATTTTCATGTTGTTTTTAATCGCTTATCAACAATACCGTTGATATCATTATCAAACATGAAATCGAAAAATAAATGTTAGAATTTTGAAATTCTTATCCACCCTCACTTGTGAAACGCTGTTATCTCGAGTTTCATCTCTTATCCGTTCTTATATTACACAAACACTCAGGATACTTTAAACTATCTGATAACGTCACCACATAAATCTGACTACATTTTCAGAGATAACGTCTAATGATTAAACAATTTATGCCCAGTTACACCGCTGATGCTTAAATTTTAAGCTAGGCTTAAAAAAATGCAAATAGAAATTTTGATAGTAATATTCATTTACTCCTTTGATGTTTCGTTTCGATACGATATTGTCAATTTAAAGAATACTTTAAATTTAAGCGTCAGCGGTGCAATCGCACATTAATCACAATACAATCACATTAACCTTTTGTTTATTAGGAGGACCAGAACTATGGAAGTGCCGGAAGATATTTTAGATGTACTGAAGTGCAGCAAGTGTGAAAACTTGCTGTCCCGTAGCCCCGTGTATCTGTGTACAGATGGCAAGGGGTTGTGCAACATATGCTACTCAAATGAGCCTCCGCCACCAGTACCAGCCACTAGAAATACACACTACGAGGCAGTCGCCAAACTTCTGATGTTCCCCTGCAAGAACCAGGACGAGGGCTGCAAGGTGAAAGTCCCATTCAACAAACCCTTTGAGCACGAAGAGGTATGCCCACAAAGGAAGTATGTTTGTCCAGTTCTTGGATCTTCTGCTTGTGACTGGTCGGGCACTGTTGCTAACATCACCGACCATTGCGAACAACAACACGCCGATAGAGTGTTAGACAATCCAACCACATTCACCCACGACATTACCAAGTCCAGCTCACAGACCTATCTACTCCGAGCGTTCCAATTACTCTTCCTTCTTTTTACGAAGGTATGCGTGAAATCTGGCAAAATCTATTAGATATTTAGGAAGTTCTAGTGATGTACAGAACTTTAAATATACAGTAAATATGACGAGAGGTGATGAAACATTAATAAAGAAAGGACAAGTTGCGCCGCAAGGATGTTTAGCAATCCAAGAGGATTCATCACTGATTTTAAATATAAACTCTTTACTCAGTATATTTGAAGGATTTAATGACACTATATTCACTGTCACACTAGAACGGGTTGTAGCAGGAGAAAGATGTTCCAAATGTAAATTTTTGATGACAGTAAAAGATTATCGTGATTCGGAAGGTTGGAAATGCGAGCACTGTGCCCCTGAGAAAGTGCTATGCAAAAATAAGATTAAAGGATGTAAACATAAAGCATTTCCATTAAAATGTAGACAACATGAAACCTATTTTTGTAATTATGCGAACTATTGTTTTAATTGTGAAAAAACTGTAAATGATCAAAGTTTAATACATTACGAGACAGAGCACGTTAAGTGTTCGAATGGTGTATGGCGAGCAAGTGGGAGAAAACCGACGAAGATAAGATATACAATTCATTCTGATGCAGGTATAGGTGTATGTACATATGAATGGAATCATTCATATTTTAATGTATTTATACATGTTCCATTGTCTAATGACCAGTTAAGCAACTTTCGCTGCATCGTAAAAGTGACACAGGTGGCTACAGGACAAACACGCACATATAATCCTAATCCTGTGTATGCTGGTGATCATGACTGGTTTGTGAAGGTTAAAGATTCAGAATTTTCTGATTGGAGTGATGCATTTGATATAAGTGTTTCTCTCACAAAAATAAAATAACTTTTACCATCACAAATTGTAAGAACATTATCTAGGATAAATATGTAAATCTTAAATAGAACTAACTTTTGTATTTTCTACCAGTAAATTAAACAGGTTTATATACAATGCAATTTTTATATTTTACAATCCCTATTAAAACTTATTTGGTGAGACGGTTTTTACTGAACCATTTCTACACATCATACCTATTTTACTTAAATACACGGTGATTGAAAAATAAGGGCAAATAGCTATTTTCTTTATTATTAATAGACCATTTCAGAAATTCAAAGCGCATGCGCCAAGTGTTAGACTGCGACAAAAAGTTAGTGCCGGCGCCGATTGCCGTATACCCCGGGTATGCTACCCGTCTTTGTTTATATGATAGTTCTGTTAATTTTACAGTTTTGTTTTTGTTTTGTTGGTTCGTTTTTCAAATAATTATGACGGGTACTAAACTTCTGGTCCACAAAATATTGCCATTTGAAATGTTTTGTCTGGTTTAGAAAATTAAAACTTAGGTTAGGTATAGTAATACAATTTTTATAATTGATTGATGAATGTACTTCACTTTATTTGTAAAATAAGAATTGAAACCATATCTTATACTCAAATTCATATTATTAAGTTCTGTGTGGTTCTAAAATTTAAAACAGAATACCGGGGTCACGTATAAATTTGAAATGCCGCCATTTAACGGCACCAACTTTTTAGTTCAAAAAGTAAATGTAGTGGTCGCTCAAATTTCTGAAATGGTCTATATATACTCTATCCGTTTTAACTATAGAGCGTTGGGTGAGATAGGGCCTAAGATTCTAGCTCTCAGATTGGTTCAAACGGGAACCGAGTTTACAAAGTAAAATAATTGACGTGAAATTTAAATTTGTTTGACAACTGTATCAATGGACCTTTCCAATTTAAAGAGATAGAAGATATGCGCAATGGGGATCTGCGCATAGTAAGAACAACTGACATCTATGACGTTTGATTCTAAAACATTTAGACGTTAAATGTGAGAATATCTCGGATAACTTTAAAAAATCTCATCGAAATAAGTTACAAAAGCTTTTATTGAAAGTAAAATGTCTAACGATGATTTTCACCGAGAATACAGGTATTTTAATGACTGCAATATTTTTGAGGTTTCGTTTGACAGCCCAACTGGCAGTTGTTCGCGCCATTTTCTTACTATATGTAGCGATAGAAAGAGATAGCCGTTAAATTGGAAAGGTCCATTATTTTGACGTCTGACATAAAATAATAAAAGTCAACAAAGTGAATAGTACACGATTTATTACATATTATTATTTCTATTCAGTTCTGTTTGTTAACTATATTAATGTTCTTTTCGTTTATATAATTTTCATAGTGTTTTGGCGTTATATTTCATATTACATAGTTTTCGCTGTGCGCGTTTTCTTAGTTTTTAGTTAGTTTTGTTATTGTTCTCTTCGTTAATATTATGGATAAAAATAGACAGATAGCACATGTACGTACAAGACAAAATTACTGAAAAAATGTCAATTAGAAAGAATTTTTTAAATCCAGGAATGGCGCCAAAATTTGAATTCTTTAATACATGTAAAAACGGCCGCGCTCGAAACGCCATCTAGTCTATAGTTATGTATGGATAGAGTATAGTTTAATTTACAAAGTTGCGCGCCAAGTTCAATACCACTTTGGTGAAGAAAGATCCTGAATTCTACTTCCGGTTTTGCCGAAAGCGAAATCGTACACCGGTTGATTATTAAAAAGCGAATACTGTGTAGAACTCCGGAGTACATTGACATACCGATTTCAAATTTTTATCACTTGCAGATAAAATGTTAAAAAGTATTCCTAGCAAATTTCAACAATTATATTTAAAAACAAGTGAATAGCGAATTTCTAAATTTGCAATTAAAATCTATGTACTATTACGACTAAACGTTGATAATTTTATAATCACCTTAAACCGAAGTAGGCTATAATGTGCTATTATTGAAATAAATGTAACTGTCAGTGACATTTCGAGTTAGTTGTAACTGTAACCAGGTTGTAACATCATAAATCTGCTCTATTCACAACGAAAATTAGCCTGTAGCCGCCTGGTGGCGATATTTTAATTAGCCGATGGTGTATTCATATGAGCCCATAGTATTTTCTGGTTCGTTTACATCATAGATAGCTTCATTATGTCGAACACTTACTGTAATTTATTATGAAACTATGGTATTGTCACATTTTTTGCAGTTTATTACTTGTTGTCTAATATAAAATACACCATTGAGCCGCCATCGTGTGCTGCCCTCAACTGTCGTTTTCGTTGCGAATATTCTGTTTCATTTAAGCCATTCAGCAGATGGCGCTGACATCAACACCAGTTTTAAGTAGCCGAAGTTACATTGGGTAAACTTGTCTCTAATTTCAGCCAATCAGAGAGGCCCAAACTTGATGATATGGTCACATGGTCATGTAACTTCATAGTTGTTTATGTTAATCTGTCATCTCAGATTGACAGGTAAGAAGTGTTTTTGGCTTTACTGAAATCATGGTTGGAATACATTGTTGTTCCCGGGACCGGGAAATGTTTCCAGGCAACATTTCCCAGCCCCGATACTGTAATGTTGTATTGTTGTATATCCCGGGCTTAAATTCAATCATCACAAATTCAACGATGATGTGATCTAAGTTACATGGATAAGTTTGAATTAATATAAATTTTTAAACAACGTACAGTAAGAAATAAAATGTTGTACGTTATAAGGCCGTGAAGTAGTATTACGGTACTCATTTCGATATTCCTGACCGTAGCCTACGTTATTAATACAAGGCCGGGAAACATCACAATATCTGTCAAATAGAAACTCTAGTTCCAAACTTGCCGTTTTGGCGCGACTTATTCTCGCTGTCATTTTTGACGTATGTGTTATGTGATTTCGTTTCATAGTTTCAACATAGTTTTATTTAGCATTCGTTATTATATAATATTGTATTATTTAATAATTATTGTTGTATTGCAATCATTACTATTCACTTATTTCTGTTGAAATTAAACACAATAATGAAACAATATAGTGTATCTCAATGTTTAAATCTTCTTTCCATGCCATATAAGAATGAAGCGTTATATAGTTTAATTAAGAACATAGACAGAGATGATTTGAATTACCCTTTAAAAAATTTGATTGGGTGTTGCTTCTTATAAAAAAATTGTACTTGCAGCCATTCCATAAAACTATAAACTCTTGCAACAATTATTATCAATCGGTGTTCCTGTAATATCAGAAAAACTTCTACGTACATTGTGTTCCAAATTTATCAAACCCTTAATATAGGTCACAAAGCCAATAACATACAGTTTAAAAACATGAACAACCATTGTCTCGAAAAGTTTTGAAATTATAAGAATAATACGCCCAATCTGTAATAATAATTAATAGTTTATATTCATTATGATACATTACTTATGATAATACCTGTTCACGACAATATCCAATATCTTATATACTGGATGGGTTTTCAAACTCAAATGTATATCAATGGCTGGTACCTTCTCCCTTCTGTGGTTTGCTGGCTAATCTTAAATCTTGTTTATAAATACACGCAAACACATTAACTAATTGAACATTTATTTATATAAATTATATATTATAACCGCTAAATTGATAATATCAATATATTATTTTGACAGTCTAAAGATGACATTTAAATGAGAGTTTTTGGCCAGATTTTTAAACAAATTTGAGTTGTTTACCGGCCTTGTATTAATAACATAGGCTACGTCCTGACTCAACTTCCTTCGCCGCTTTGTCCGTAAACTTCTCATTCGTACCGTAATAACTCACTTCCCATACTTATAACGTAAATAACTATTTCTCTTGTGAACCTGGTGTGCATTCTGAACAATGAAACGGTAGAATTTGTTTCCCTATCTAAACCAATGCTATTGTCTGTGAAATGAACTATAGAATGCGTAAATAAACAGCTGATATTTTGTCGAGCGATGCGGGTTTAAAGTTTCATGCGTGCCAACTTCATAGGCTAGATTAGCGAAGCCTACATGACGCATGCGAAGTGCTATAGGGGACGGAAGATCACGTGACCTATCATATGTTTTGTCCCTTTCTCACTTCAGATTCGATCTTCAGCTCTGTCCCATGCTAACTTCAGACTACTTTCGACGCAGTGCGCATGCGTCAATTTGAATAGCTGTCACATTTCTAGCAAGTTATCAAATGAGAATAAAATGAAGACAATAAGAATCAAATAGGTTTTTATTGAATTCTTCAATAATATAATACAATGGAAGATAACAATGTGATCATATGTATATTCATAAGTATTACGACCAGGATGCTCTTCGTCTTCATTCTTGCTTAAAAAGCAAATATTACCAACAGTAATTGACAATTTATAAATTTAGGGCTTCATCAACGACTTACTATCAAATCTGAGTAATCGATAATATGTCAGCAAGTGCAAGTGATATTCTCATAAATATAAACGGCCACGAGCCACAGACGACTTCTCTCTTGTTTTTCACATGTAACCTACCTACCCTACCTATACAAATTGTCACTTGTTACTTATGTTTAAATATGGTTAGGTTTTAAATATTACCTCGATAATCGGTGCTTGATGGGGTATCAACAGTTTTATATTATAATTCGACGACAAACTTGCACCCAATAACGCACCGGCATCGTTTGAAAAAGAATGACAACACTCACAAACAACAGAAAATAACAATAACAGAAATAACAACAAACAAGATAACAAAAAGAAACAAATAATAAAACACTACAATGAATAACAATAACACAATCAATCGCTATATGCACAAGAACCGCCAAATAACAAAATGACAACAAATTCCACGCTTGCGCAAACATTCTTAAAATTTACCGCTAGAAAAATATGACAGCTATTCAAACTGACGCATGCGCACTGCGTCGAAAGTAGAGTCTGAAGTTAGCATGGGACAGAGCTGAAGATCGAGTCTGAAGTGAGAAAGGGACAAAACATATGATAGGTCACGTGATCTTCCGTGCCCTATTCTATGCTTTGTTCCATTTAAGGCTTTCAGTAGATGGCACTGGCAACAGCGCAAATCTGAAGTAGCCGAAATTACATTGGGTAAACTTGTCTCTAATTTCAGCCAATCAGATGTCAAAACTATTCCCTCTGTTCCGCAATACTGCATGGCTTAAATGGAGCAAGGTATAGAATTGATTCTCAAATAATTCTCATTTTATTCATTTTACTGTCACTCTTTTGATACTTTTCGAAGCAATAAATAAATGCGTATTGGAATGCGTTCTTATTTATATCACACAAAATCCTACATGATGCAAGCTGAGAACTGCTTCTAGTAAATGCTGAATTGCTGATACTGTTCTAGACTACGCAAAGTACATTAAATTCCTGTTTTCGAAATTTCGGCAAAATGCATTTCCTGCGCCAAAATTACGAAAGTATATAGTTTTCTTGTACCATATAGCTTACGAACTACATGTAAGGAGTTGGGAACGGATAAGAGTGAGAGAGATAGATGTATACTGTATACATATTGCGAAAATTGTGCGCAAACTCACGAGGTGCTTCTTCACAGGCGTACCGGGTGTAGCTTAAATACGGCGGTTTCAATTATTTTCATTTATTGTCGAGACGTCGGGTGAAGCAGACTGAAAAATCATTTTTGCGCGATTTGTTTAGAACGGTATAAAAATGAATCTTCTTTGATTTTATTTCTCTTCCATATTTATTTACATTATGAAAAAAGCAAAGGTATGCCATATATTGGCGTTTGCGCAGTTACCTCGTACTATGAAAAGTTCTTTTTTTTTCTCCTACTTACGACAATGTATAAATCTATCTTTCCTACTCTTAAGCATTCCCTACAGATGCATTGTGTCACATATGGTTTCTCACATCTAGTTCGTAAGCTATATGCTTAGATCATATAGCTCACGAACTGGATAGAAGTAGGGAACGCTTACGATTGAGAGAGACAGAAGATGCGGAAAGCTAAGGGACTGCACAAACTCAGAAAAACATGTGCCAGTGAAAAGCCAGTGACGGCGTCGAAATTTAATTTGGCGGCATAAGAAAAAATACAATAAATTACTTTTATTCTGAAATGATTTCAAAAATAGTTTTTTCGACTTTTTCCCTATTCCTTTATTATTTTGAGACAGGCAAATATAATAAATTAATTTTATTCAAAAATGAATTACGAAAATAATAGTATTTTGTTCAACTTCTTCCTTATTATATTATTTTGCGTTATACCGTCCCTTTCTTGAAAATTCATGTAGCTTTAGGTGGCCATAGGTTTTGCCCGCTAAAATGAATTTATTTTTTTGTATTTTTCGCGTAAATAGTTTGCATCACCAGTTCCATTTTATTTTATAAAACAGGGAGACATAATTCTACAAGTGATTTTTTTAACGTTTCATAGTACTTTCCTAAAAATTCGCGGGAGATCGTTCCAAAACATTTTGATAGGAGAATGTTTCTTTTTTAATGTACCTTTTGCATTTAGGAGAAACTACAAAGTAATCAAACTACTCGCATTTATGAAACAATTATTTTATTTGAAGAAAAATCTTCACTGAATAATAAATTTCCCATTAAAGTTTGTGAATGTGTTTTTTTTTAAATAATTTTCTTGATAAAATTCATTTTTTTAATATCTTCCTCGCTGTTGATTCCAAAACTCCATTGCAGCAGCTCTCTCAGTTTCTGCCACTTCAAATCATCCAGTGCATTTATTAAAGTAAATTCTTCTCCGGGAACCTTTATAAAGCCAATAATTTTAACTGGCAGTATTTACTCTGGGGGGTGATTAAGCTCTGACAAACAACAAATTCAGTTGTTTTTTTAATTATGCCAATGTATTTTTAAATGGTATGGTAATTACATAGGTTAAAGTGATTAAAATTTTGAGTAAATACTACCAGTCTATATATTAAATTAATCATATCTAATATAATGTTTACATGAATATTAAAATTTTTGAAAACTGCAAAAAAATCTGAAAATTTATATTTGGTTACCATATTATTTCTATCAACATTTATACCACATATACACTCTTTTTCTCTTCATTCGCATATCTTTTTACAATTTTGAAAATCTTTCCTTTTCTCATATATTTTATTAAGACTTCTAAAATCATGGGTTATTGAATTCGTAAATTCATTAAACTTAAGGCTACAAAATTAGTTTCTACTAAACTATTGAATCTAGTTTAAATAAGTAAAACTTAAAGAAAATCGGGAACAAAAAATTAATGAAATTTTCTTTTTTTGAATTTGGATTACATTACTATTAAAATATATTCATTTGAAAAATTAAGCATTTATTTTATTTTTATATGCAATAAGGTGTATAGTTTGATATTTTTCAAATAAGTATTTTTATATATAATTAATAATAATGTTTATTCATTATTAGAATTAGATGTTATAATGCAGTTATTAAACAGCTTGGTATTAAAAACAATCCAAACAAACTATCAGTCAAATAAATTATGTAGGATTGACACCCTGACAATTTACATATTCCAAATTTTACAAGATACATAATTAATATATAGGAAATTATTCTATTTTATACATTTCATACACCCAAAATATTAAAGCGAAGTGGACTTGCTATCGGTGCAAACAAATACTTGAGATGAAATAAAAGCTACAACTATATACCCTTTAAAATATCTGAAATATACGTATCGGGGTTCGAGATAACACTCAATAAACCTGTGCAAAAGAAATAAAAATTAGGACATAGAAGATATAATATATATATATTTAATAAGTACATACCAGTAACATCACAGAACTCGTCAAAAGACGCACAAGGTAACAACTCTTCAGTATATACGCCTAATAGGCGTTCGGAAGCCTTTAACATCGCCTCATCATTGTGTCGGATATAATCTGCTAGATTCGTGGGCCACTGCTCATCTGTTCCTGTCACATTCTTAACGAAAATACCAATAATTAGTACATATACATACAAAATTACGTTTTAAAAACGGAGAGCATATTGAAATTTATTAAATTAGGAGTTATACGATACATTCCTATATTTTAAGGGTTGCTTTTACGCCTCCGATTAAGGTTTCGGTTTGACTCTACTGGCGGTTTTCTCAAAAAGTGTCTATCACCACTGCCGGTTTCTATGTGATTTTTGTGGCTACAGTGATTGTAAATGCTATTACACATTGAGATATTAGATATATGGAAACTATATTGAACTACCAACTACCACCTGTCTGGTTTGCTAACAATCTAAAGTGGGATCTCATATATAAAATTACATTTTTTATTAAACTATATATATTCTTAGAACTAACTAAAACAAATGAATGTTTCATATACATAATGAGAAACCCAAATTATTATACGTTCTTCTACATAAGGAATAAAAATTGTTTAAACGTTTTAGCCGTATCTCTCATAATAAGCGAGATACAAGGTATTTTCAAAACAAAATGCAAGTTTTAGCCTGTAACTCACAAACAAAAGACAATTGAAAATTTCTATGGCGACTATCAATTTTGTCTCAAAAAATTGATTAATGAATGTGCAAACGATTTTGCTCTATGGAAAAAATCCAACGCATTACTTTTGATAATATTGAAGGTGTCCCATTTTTTGTCCAGCAATGTATTATCGAATCCAGTACGTTAAGTGGTGAGTTTTTGAGCGAGAGACTGTATGATATCGAAGTGTATTTGATTAGGAATTTGTGGCGAAGGATATACAGAATGTCAAGGATAACGTGTCCAACATGGGGATCTCCAAAACCATTTGTGCCATTAGGAGCCCATTCTAGCGCTGTTTCGTTTATACGAAAAAAAAAAAAAAACTATAGGTCATTAGATATAGGCGAAAACATAAATTGATGCTCATTTATTATCACTATATATTGGGATTTTCAAGTATCAAGAGATGGCGCTGATCGCATTAAATACTGGTACACTTTTTGTTGACGTGTGTCAGCGTAGCATTTCTGTCAATTGTATTTCTTTAGTTTTCGTATTACTTTCTCATTTATTAGTATTTTTTATTTATAATTCAAGTATGTATAATAGAGTTTTTGTAGTCCTATAGTTGTAGTTGCATGTAAATGTCAAATGTGTACCACTGTTTGTAGTTCTAATAGTCGCCGCTAGTTAGCGTTTTCTTATTTGAAAATCCCAATAGGTCGCGAGCAGACACATGACTCGAGCGACCTTGAAGTGCTTGAAATCATCTGATTTGTGTGCTCTAGTCACTATGATAAGAACAATGTTTTAAAATATTTTGATTTTGAACTGCTAGTTATTATTTTACAATTTTCAGACAGTAAAACACATGGATTTAAAAATATGTATATAATAACTTTTTTTCTAAAAATCTGTTAAAAGCAGGCTTTTTAATGTATATTTTTAGGGTTAAAAATGTCATTTTATGACACCAGTGTTAAAAAGTGACATATCATTGTTACTTTTAACACTAGTGTTAAAAGTGAATTAGTTACCTTAATAATTATCTAGTTTAGCCCGATAGTTTCAACCCGCTTGAAAATGGGTTGAATCGACCCGATTGAAGTTAGCGGGTTGAAATGATTGAAATAAACGCATTTTCAACCGGATTGAAATTTTCAACTCTACTCTAAAATACAAATGGGTTGAGCTTATTCGATCGGATTGACTTTACGGGATAAACGCTCAACCCGATCGAAGTACATGTATGATTCACTATCGTTAGAAGTTATCTGTCAGCTGCATTTTAACCGTCAAATCGTATGTGATTAGAATTGAATTATGTCAAAAAGAAACATTTGGCAAAATCAGGAAGTAATGTATTTTCTTTCCTTAATGAAGGAAATGAAAATTCTAGGTCTTTCTTATGCATAGAAAAAAGATTAGAATACTCCAAATTCTCAACAGCCAGCGAGAAAATATAGTGACACAGCAATCTTTTTATCAAAACTTACGATTTTAGAAGGGCCGCTTAAAAATTATATTTTGGTTTCAATTTAGTATTTAGTACCTCGCAAATATAATTATTTTAGAGACTAAAATTTTCTATTCAATCTGAATTTGTAAATTGTAGCACAATGTTTTCCCACCAGTCAAAACTTCGAGTTTTATTTTTCATTTGTAACCTTTTATTTTAAAAATATGTGCGCAATGTCATTACTTGTTCTTGTTCCATTTACGATTAAATTGGCATTTCGCTAACGCTTTCAATCGGGTTCAAATAGGGTTCACTCGACCGCCTGTAACAAGAGCGAGATAAACGGTAGAGAGTTAACCTTGAAATTCGACCGGGTCGAATTTCAACCGGGTTGAAACTATCGGGATAAACTTAGTAAATGACGATTGGAACAACAAATCGACATTTTTAACATATATCAAAAAATTATAAGAATCAGAAATTTATATAAAAATATAGTGTTTGTAGAAAAAATAGTATATGATGTACATGTTAAAAGTGATTTTATTATGTGAGAAGGAAGTTTGGAACACTAAGCGAAACGGAGTAGTCCTAACTTTCTTCTCACAAAATAAAATGTCACTTTTAACACATATCATAAATAGCTATTTAACAGCGCAAAACCAAAATAAGTCAAAACATTGTTCTTATCAAAATGACATTGTTTTTGTCAAAGTGAGAGCGCTTCTCACACATCAGCTTATTCCAAGCACTTCAAGAACGCTTGAGTCACGTGTCAGTTCTCGCCTTATTGGATTTTGAGCTATAATACCAAAGTTACAATTTATATATGTATAGACGCGACAGTGGAAAGTTACACCATTGAAAAGAATTTTTTTTTTGCTTTTCAAAGATGTATAATAATTTATCTATGTTCATTTGTTTCAAATTGCAAAATTTATATTTTTCACTATATTTAAAAACACATGATTTTTTTCCGGACAAACAAACCACCGCAAAAAAGAATATCTAACGGGGAAATTTTTGTTTAATTTAACTGACTTCGTATCTCTTATAGTTCTCGAGATCCCCATGTTGGAGACGGTATCCTGAGCAGACTGTACATGTGATTAAAATTTTTGAATTTGTCAAATGACATTTGTAAATGAAATAGATTTAAAAAATAATTAATTCTAAGGGCCAATTTTATAATCTCGGATTAAAATTTTAACTGTCAGTTAAATAAAGAAAATTGAAACGAAATTATCTGCCAAATGGCAAATTGTTCAATACTGTCAATAATCCGATTCAATTTGATTTTGCATTTTGGTTCTTTAATACATATGTACTTTATGAGACAATCAAAGTAGAAATTCATAAAAATTAAACGTTTATTTTTTAATATTTTATAACAAAAGGACAAAAAAAACGAAATAGCAGTATAAAATACACGCTTCATAAGATATTTCCGCGCACTTGTCCTCTTAGAAAACTCGCTACAAGCCGCTCGTTTCTAACAAAGACGCGTGCGCTAAAATCATATCTTATGAAACTTCTATTTTAATGTACCATTATTTAATTTACAGTTAAAGTTCTATCCAGAGATTGTAAAACGGGCCCTTAGGTCCGGTTTCACAAAAAAATTAATCTATGATTATAATTTACTTGGTAACTAAATTAATTCTCCCACAGAAAATTAAATTTAGTTACCAACTAAATTTTAATGCAGATTAAATGTTTTATGAAACCGGCCCTTAGAGTATCAAATCTAGCACATTATTGAGACGGTGTTAGTTATACACATTAGTGGCGGTTTGCTGACAGGTAGTCGAACATACGTATGTTAATATTGAACTTCAAAACCGACACTTTGACAAGCGATCGTAAAAGTCGATTAGCTAGAGTAACGTCCAAATTAAATAAATTTTTAATAATGTAAATGAAAATTTTATTCACCTTGAAAGAATAATTATACAATCCGTCGATGATTCCAAAGAACACCAAGTACGGTTTGTAAACAGCATAGTCTTTAACTTGCTTGTCCTCAGAGGAAAGTGTTTTGACAGGCCCCGTGGGATGCGTATGTCGTGTTTGAGCTAAAACTAACAGCCGACGCAAGTGTGAAAGGCGGTTCGCTTGCCACCTTTGCGCTGAATGTAGCAAAACGGAAAGCGTAATCCAATAGAGAGGCCCCTCTGATTCGTAACTAGATTCTATCCATTTCTCTGTAGAAGCTAATTCGAGGTAGGCGTTCAAGGCTTTGTCTTCACGGCCCGCAGACCTCGTGCTGCAATGGAGATTTCAATTACTTACAAGTTTTAATTTTTGAATTGATAAAAACAGTATCAAACTTTTTGAGGTGCTACAGTAAATATTCGCATTTTGCTTTTTTTCCTAACGTGTTGAAATAATTGAAGCAACATTAAAGACTCATTTATAAGAATATACTTCACATTTATCGAGAGAACAATGTTTAATCAGGGGTGTGGAGTCAGAGTCGAAATCAGGCGTCGGAAAATTTTTAGTGGAGTCAAAGTCGGCATTAAATATCCCGACTCAGACTCCAAATTTTTCAAAATATAAATTGCTTTCTTTACATCTAAGTAAATAACACAACAAATAAATCTCTCTCAGGAGAAAAAGAAACAGATTCAGTGTCACTGGAACGAACACACGTGACGTCACGAATTTATCGCAAGACTTTAAAAAAATCATATCTTGTTTAATATAAGGAATTTTCACGTAGGGATTTTATTAATCGTCATATCTTTTTATAAAGTTTCATAAACAGCAAAAAAATTGTTTACGAGCCCATTAGAGACGGAGTAGGATTCAGGAGTAGAATATTTAAAATTTCTGGAGTTGGAGTCGTAATTTTTTCCCCGACTCCACATCCCTGGTGTTTTACTACTTTATTGGAGAGAGCCAGAGATCACATGTATTGCAGTAATGTTCGCTTAATACATGTAGAAGTATTTTCCTATAGGTAAGTATTTAACTATGATAGAATGTGTTTTTTCTTTTAATATTAAGTCCAGTTTGTTTTGTATATTGGTTGTACTCAAATATAAGAAATTAAGAAGCCAGAAAAATGAAATGAAATGCAACAACTTCTTAACAAATTAAACTTTTTGATCTGGACAAATTCACGAATGATATTTTAAAACAAAAATAATGTGACATATATCTCACTAAAGTTAAATCAGCGATACGTTATTTATAACAATAATCATAAAGGAATGTTTCTTCGGTTACAAGTTTATAATCGGATAGCATTCTGTTAGTTTTTAGTTATAACTTAAAAGTTTGCTGTTAGCACTGAGTTACGAATGAGAATCTATCAAGAAACAAGTGATTATTTCAACTAAATGAAAACTCATTTCAAACCCCTGGTTATTTATTCTCACTGCTAGCGTAGTTAAGATTATTGTAATCAAATTTTATCATTGTTGTAATCAGGTTACATCACTGTTTTAATCAAGTTCTATCATTGTTGTAATCAAGTTCTATAATTGTTGTAATCAAATTTAAACTTCAGTTAAAATCTTTTAATAAATTAAAATATAACTATGTAAAAAATTACATTTACATGGCGAAATATGTCAAAATATACAATTTTAAAATTAATTGTAGAGGCAATACATTTCCTTTTTTGTCACTTTCATTTTAAACCTATACATAATCCGTTTTCATTTCGTTGAAATTGGTTTTCAAAATTGTGAATTTTGTTTTCATTATTACAAAATCGGTATTCAGGAGTAATAAATTAGTTTTTGTTACTGTGAATTCCGTTTTCCTATGTGTGAAATCATATTTCAAAATTATGAAATCATAGCCTACTTTTGGCACTTGTTGATGATGATCTATAACAGCGTTTCTTAACATGTGGGTCGCGACCCAAATTTGGATCGCGAAGGGGTTTGAGTGGGTCGCATAAACTATTCAGAATTTTATAATTTTGTTTACTAAATGCAATCATATTTTTCTAAAACGTATAATATAAAATTTCACTAAAATGTTACTTGTGTTAGCAATACAATGCAGAATTGGTACTCCTAATAACCCTACTGACGCACTGAGTTCATTTTGGTTAAAAAAAGAAAAACCAATCTTGGGAAATAAATGATTGATAATATTATTATCTTTCGCTACTATCAATCTACATGTGCGAATCAGGTTCTTCTGCTCTTGTAATTTCTAAAACAGAATTTTAGGAACCGCCGCGATTTCAAGAACTTTCAAAACTTATGCAAACTCAGGGTACACATTAATTAACATCAATTTTTGTAAGCTACTCGTATTTTTTATTTTAAATTTTCAAGAATCATGTTAGAAAGTTAAATTGGACAAATATGGGAATGTACCTAATATTTTATGTTTCGGACATTTTAACTATCAGACGAAATTAAAATTGTATCAATTCATGTACCAAATTGTAACAAGTTTTGTTTAATTTGAAATAATTGATGGTCTTATTATGGTATTAAATTTATATTATTTTGTTTATAAATTCTTGTTATTTTCATAAATAGATTGTAGTATATAATAAGACATTTGTTTTTATCTTTTAATTAATTTTTGTAGTGGGTAGCGAAACCAATACAATAGATAAATTTGGGTCGCACTTTGAAAAGGTTAAGAAACGCTGATCTATAATAATATAATTAGATGTATTTAGTTTGCACTGTATCTAGAGCCTGATCAGTTTTAAGTATGTACTTTGCCCCAAAAGTTTTAACTATTTTAATTTTCACTTCACTAAAACTCAAACTGATTCAAAGAGAAATAAATATTTTTCCCTTTTCTCAAGCTCAGAACTGAACATTTCATGAATATAATTATTTATTGTTTACTTACGTGTTAATGACATATAGTGCCATGTGAATGAGGTACGGGACCATATGCAGATTACTCTGCGGTCCACCTCCCCCCGTGTCATCATGAAACGATTTCTCTTGTGCAAACCTCAACAACAAGAGTTTCAGATCATGGACAGTAGACTGATGTCCGATGTCGCGATGTCCCGTAGACTCTTGCAGGTAGGTGTTATGCCTCGCCAGACAGCTTGCGAACGCAGATTCCGGCACTTGGGGTCCCCAGAGAGGCAGAAGGCCGTTGCATTTGGTGTTGGCGTTTTGCAAAGCCGCGGACTCCCATTCGTCGCGTGCTCTCGCCAGACGCACTGCGCTCATATGGCAATCCACATGAACGACGTTGAAATGCGTGACAGTGTTATAGCCAACTGTTTTTCGAGCTTTTGCTTCGAAATCTTCCACGTTGCAGCGCTTAGTGAATGTGTAGATTCCTAAAACTTTGGATGGTTGGTATTTGTAGCCTTCACGGCAGATACAACAAACAAGGCCTGATTCTTCGCCAAGTTCTTCCATTTGTTGCATGATTGACGATTTTGCTGTGACTTGACCTTTGTCGTTGGTTCTCATGCCCAAAGCACCTAACTGTTTCTCCCTCATAGCCATAGCCAGGCGTTTCTTCTCCGTTTTGGTGAATTCGCGAACTTTTTCTATGCGGCTAGCGACGGCATCGTTAGTACGTAAAGCTTCTAGTAAATTTTCAGCTAAAGATCCAACATGTTCATCGGATGAAACTTGTTCTAAGTAATGGATTATTGGAATTATATCTGCAGCTACAGCGATTTGAGTTTTTTCATGACCTTGTGCTAAACCAGTCAAGAATCTTAAGATGTACTTTAAAGCAGGTTTGGAGATAAATTCTTTAAGTTCATCGCTGTCAGTTTTAATTAAAGTTGGCTTTACACTAGGAGCGTGCATTACTATGTATTCTAAAGCCTCGCTGACAACATCTAAAGAGATTATGTAATCTTTTAAAGTATTTCCTATCGCATTTTTTTCAATTCCGATGGTTAAGACACAAAATACTTCTAATTTATGTTCATCATCGCTCGTGTGCTCGAAATCAAATTTGTTGAAAGACAATACTGGTTTGAAATATTCGACAAGAATTTCCATTTTTTCTTGATTTCCATAGACGAGAGCAGCTAGTACATGAGTAAGGTGGACTAGTACGGATTGATTGTTCCTGACGTTTGCGGAAGTAGTACATGTTAGCAAGCTGCGAATATATTCTGGACCACCGAAAGTTTGAGAAAAAGCAGTGAATGATTCCAGGGATTGACTGGCAGCGTTGGATAAAATAGTTTCCATAATCTAAATAATTATGATTCATTAATTAGAATAGTATAAATATAAAAGATGTTTTACTTACATCGAGTAACTGTTCAGTAATAGCAGCTTGACTAGCATCAGATTCACTTTCAAGACATAATTGTAGAACGCTGAGAAATACTTCAATTGCTCCTAATTCTGGTTTGCACAAAACTTCTTGGTTTTTTCGTACTTTTACGCAAAGCCGGAACAATTTTAGTAAAACTTGCAGTAAAGATCTCGCGCGAGAAATACTGCTTATAGCTGCTAAGCGATCCAACATTGTCTAAAATTTAAGTACATTGAAAAAAAGGAATATATTTTAAGAAATATTAATTTTTAATTATTAAATATGTGGAAATTATGTTTAATTTCATTTTAAATATAAATTTTACGTTTTATTTGAACATAAGTTAAAATTTTATCACAGAACAATATCGTAAATGTGAAGCTTTATTTACATATTGTAACGCTAGAGTACCTACAATAATTTAATCCGCGACCCCCCGACCAGCGCGTGCGAGCCGACACCTATGAATAGAAGCATTCTAGTAGGTGGAGGAGCCTAGGTAGGCGATCAATAACGCAGTGCAGCGCGCGATAGGCGGGCGGTTAGGTAAATAAGGGGAGATAAGCGTAATTACCCGCACATTGTTATATAGTTCGAGACATTCACATAGAGTGTTAGTCCGTCAGGAGGACAGTTACATAGATAGTAAGAAGTAAGGAGTCTGTGAGTTGAGTGATCAGCAGTATCGTGGTAAGCGTATGCAGTTTGGTGTCGAATGGAGTACTCGGGAAGTTACTGGTACACTGGGATAGCTGTGGAAGTGAATACTCGGTAGTTTTGAGGAGTATTGGGAAGCTAGGTATACGGAAAGTAGAAATGGATATTCGGCAGTGGTGTTGAAGAGTTGTGGCATAGGCACAGTCGGTGATACTGAGGCTGTGGAAGTTAGTCCGTCAGACAGTTAGTTACATAAATAGGTGATAAATAGACAGACAGTGAGGTGAAAGGCGTGGATTCTGTCCGGGAAGGTGAATATACAGACGCTGTCGAGTCAGTTGAGTATATAAACGCTGTGGAGGTCGGTAGGTCGGACAGTTGAACGTGATATAAATAAATAGTGACATAAATAGTAGAAATAAATAATCAGTAATATCGTGTAGATAAATAGTCGTCTTAATTATTTAAATAAATAGTGTTAGTGTTTAACTAGTTAATTATTCGTAGACTTAAATTAGTTTTTAATATTTGTTTAATATTAGTAATCGCCATTGTTATTATCTTTTAAATATTTATTTATCGCTTTAATAAACATCTATTTTAATTAATAATAATTCTTTGATTTTTACACTTTACCCAAATAAATAAAAACGTTACAATATTATAAAACAGTATTTCAGAAACTTTCTCGTTTCTTTACTGATGCAAAATTTTAACTATTGACGGCTTAAAAACTATAAAATTTGATTCACACGAATTGACTAGATTGTATGAAAATAATTTGCAATGTTTTAGTCGAGTTAAATGATAAAGTTCCATTGGCGTGGAAATAGAAGGGAATATTAATCTTCAAGTATTATACTGTAAATCCAAAATTTATAAAAGAGAATGATACTCACTTTTAATCCTCCACAATCCGCCAAAACATTCGCCATTTTATAAACTTCTTCATTATCTACCGTCTCCTGTGCTTTAGCATTCAAAGTTTCAATGAATTCTTCAGTTGCATCTCCAAGAAGTCCTCGCATTCTATAGACAACTCTCATTGAATCTCCTTCGCCTCCTTCAGCAAGCCAGACTTTCTTGTATACTTCTTTAACTGGAAGATCTAAACTCATAATTTTGTTATTCACTAATAATTCCATTCCGTTATCGTCCTCTAACAATGCGACGAGTTCACAATCTTGACAAATTTTGTTTTTAACGTCACGCATGAGAGGACCGAGTCCAGCTTCTAAACTAGAATATGGATTGCCCAACATACGACCCTGAAATGAGACAAATTAGAGAAAAAATTAAAAGGATAAAGTTATGTTCTCACTTGTAAAAAGTCTTCCTGTTGCGGATCTTTTTCTAAAGTGAGGAAAAATTCGCCAATGTCGTTTTCTTCAGGATAAATTATAGAACAAAGTCGCTCAAAAATAAATACTGGTGTGAGTACGTCTTGAGGACTGAATTTGTTAACGGTTTCAATACAAACAGCCATGAATGCTTTGGTTTCTTCTTCCGTTCCTGTTGTCATCTCTTCCAATAATTCTAATAATTTCTCTTGAGTATCATCGACAAGTCTCGTTCTTTGCACGACAAGTCTTCTCAAAGATAAATATCCGTTGAGAACAGCAGCAACTAAACGTCCTTTGTATTGCCTTCGGATAGCATCATTATCTAAAAATGAAGCTAGAAGTTCTGTAAGTTGGATTAGAGCATATCCTTGAGCCAAATCTGATGTGAGGGTAGTTTCTTCTAAACGATGTAGTTCTTGAATTTCGTGTGTTAGTAGACTAGCTAATTTGGTTAACACCTCACGGACAGCTAAGAATTGTTTCCAAGGAGTATCTTGAATTAATTTTTGGTACAGAGTTAAAAATTCTGCAGCGCTTTCGCCAGCTTTTGTGAGTTCATCCAAGTAAGATGTAAGGAGAATTAATAATTTCTTTTTTCGTTCGTATGTTCCACACATGGTTTCGATGATGTTACAAGCAACATGTCGCGCAAACCGTGAACTCGCATTAAACAGAACAACTTTCATCCAAGCAGAGTTGTCTAAAAGAAAGTCAAGAGGATCTTGGTCATCCATACATTTGACTTTCTTTCTCCAACGCACACCAAATTTCTCTGCCAGATAATGAGTGTGAATGTTTTCTTTTTCTTGCGGAGCGGCAAGAACTTCTTCATCATGTTTCGGAAGCATTCGAGCTTTCCATCCTGCAAACATATGTGGATATTCTTTGTTCAGCCATTTAAAAACATCTACTGTTAAACCTTCTGGTTCTCGGATACTACAAAAACTGCTCAATAATTTATCCTTATTTTTCTTACTAGTAGCTGGAGCTGGTTTCACAAAACCTTTGAAAATTTTCAGACAAGGAAGAATAATCGAATCCATTACCATCGGGTTTCTAGAGTCGTCACAAGCAGTCAAGAAAAGTTGCATCATGCATCTTAGTTTCAGTTCCCAACATTCGTCTTCTTTCTTTACTAGGGCCGCAAGTAACGCGATCTCGTGGCGCACTCCGGATCCCAAATCAGTGCTTTGCACTCCAGATAAGCTCGGCTCGATTCTATCCACAAGAATATTACAAAGTTGTTCTGTAGCTGTTTCATTATCTCTAGTGAGAATGCAGAGAAGTTGACGAACTTCTTCCTGCATTTGTACTGTTCCTTTCCGTAAGTTGTTCCAGACTAGTTCGTGAATAAGACCTTGATCACATAGTAGTTGCCTGGTAGAAGAGTTCGTAGCTAAAGCTCGAAGAAGAGTTAAACAGTGTTCAGTTGCAGATGAGGCACATCCGTAGCAACGACCTGAACTCGGTAAAGGAACCGATCCTCCATTTCTAGTTCTAGAATCTGGGAATGAAGAAGTAGATGGCGTAGGATTTAAACCAATGCACGAAGACCTCATTGGTACACATTCATTCTGTTTTCTATCATACGCAACTAATTCTTTTCTCGAAACTAGAACTTTTTGTATAATCTTACTAAGTTCTTCAAACGATGTTTTACATTCGCTGCAATATTGTTGAGCTAACATTTGAATGGTTTTATTGACTTGAACTCCTGTGGAAACATTTCCTTGATTATCTTCCGGTTTTCGTTCGGTTCTATGTTCACTGATTTTAAGTAATAAAGCTTCAAGAGATGGTTTGTTTCCCATGAGTTGTTTGTAAACTCTGTCGGCTTTTTCAAGAAGGCTATTGATACTAGCCACCATTTTTTTGCGATCTTCATCAGTTTCTATACTTTCGACGGCGCAACATGGACGTGCGAGTAATGTGTAATCAAATTTGGCGTATTTACAAAAGCCACAGGCGTGACACAAGAACGGATCTTTTTCGTCGTAATTTATTGCTCTAAAGTTAAAACATGTTTTTTCTGTAAAATAAATAACTTCTATACAAAATAATGTTTACTTACCGACATTTATGGCATTGGAATACATTTTCACCACAATTAGCGCAAACTCCAGGATTCGCTGGTACTGCCGCACTACATCTTGGACATTGGAGTGTCTCACTAGAAGCTTGAATATTTTCATAGAAATCGGCATACTCTATCATAAGATTACAGGCTACAATAGCTAGAGGAAAATCTATTTTCACTTCAGTCTGACCACTTTGTAAAGTAACTTTCTTTGCTTTATGCCATAATGCTAAAAATAAAACAATTTAATATTTTCTTTTTCTTACAACAAAATGATTGTACCTGGTTTATTTTTAAGTTCAACTACAGCTTGCACACTGCGATTATTATAATAAATGTTAATAGTACGGACCATTTTAGTACGTTTCAAATCTCCAATCCTAAGAGTGATTTTACTGATTGTATGACTACCAACTAGTTTGACTATTTGCGTAGTAGTTGTAAATTTAGAATCAACTTTAATAGCAGATAATTTAATAGTAGAAAGTGGCACTTCTGGATTATTACACACCAAACACGGCTCAGATTCTAAATAAAATCCATCTAGTTCAACAAATTGTCCCATGTGTGCATACAAACTAGCATTTGGATGATGAGCTAAAAGATCATTTTGTGCTCTTAGTACATTTACAGCTTGTTGGATGTATTCGTAGACTTGGGTTGACGACTCGGTACTTTCTGAGAATCTGAGAGAGAAATAACCCAGTAAATCAACAAACTGAGCTGCTTTGCAACCATATGCTGGTAAATGCGGCCATAACTGCCACAATAATTTTAAAAAACTCTCTTGTTGTGTTGGTTTTGAATGTTTATAAATGGCTAAAACAAGTGCATGTGCTTGCCATCTAACATTTGTCGCATTAGTTTCCAATAAAAATACTTTCACAAACGACATAAGAACTTCAGGAACGACTTGTTTGTTTAGTTGTTCTACCAACGTAACACAATTGGCTTCTTCGAATTTGGATTCAGTTTCCGATTCTTCTGATCTTTCTCTATCTTTACGCGCTTGAGATGTCGAGGATTTTGCACCTGAATCGCTCTTTTTGATGTTTCCTCCTGTGGTACCACAAACTGCAGACTGTAAGAGTTGAAGAACAGTTGGTGCAACTCCCTCGTCAAGTAGACAACTAGCTTGTAGCAAAAATGACAATGTTGTAGGATGTTGTATACAAAATCTTTGCCAATTTCCTGTTCTTCCACTTGCAACTTCTAGACAAGCTTTTAGATGTTCCATTAACTCAACAAGAGAATCATACGGTAATGACAAACCGTGCTGAATTGACAATGTTGCGTCATATCCACCTTTATTGCAAGCTTGTTGTACAGCTTGCATATGAGTTTCTAAAGCATGAAGATCTCTCAACTGCCTATACTTTTCTTTATTTCCACATATGAATAACAATAATTTCCTAACTTGTCTTCTTACGAATGGAGTTTGAGAAGTCATCATATATTCACAAAGATGTCTAAACCAAGATTCATCAAAGGCTTGTGCTACTGTTTGAGTCAATTCAGAATGTTTATGAACTTGATAGGGTAATCTTAACGCTATTTCTGTTAACAGTTGAGGATATGATTCAAACACGTCAGTAGCATGACCTTTGACATATTGTTTGAGGAAAAATGGTTGCATATCAGGAGGAGAATGGGCCAAATGTTCTTTTAATAAAGCTCCACCTATAGGAGGAGAACTTTCTTCGTTTGCGATACTTCGCCAGTAATCTAACAAAGCTTGAAGAAGTGTCAGACAATAATTGATGACATTAGCATTCTGTAGTGCGGTTGCTGTGGTTTGTGAAATAAAAGCGGAGTTATCCACTACGTTTGGTTTAGTACCAGAAGATGGTTTCCATCGTGACATAAATACACTCAATAATCTCATTATTATGAGGTGGACTTCGCGTTTCTTGGTTCTGCCGCAGATATTTTCTATATCTGGACTAGACATATTTAGTTCTGTAACGATTGTCTTTAACAGTAAATCTAAACAAGCTCGATCTCTTTCTGAGGTACTGTCTAAATCAGAAGTTAAAATTAACATAACTTGCATGAAAGGTATAACTCTTACACCATCCACATTTTTTAATTTAGGAATATACTGTATTAATTTTTCAAGTAAATGTATCCGCAACGTGTGTAATTTAGTTGTATTTTCAATTTCCGATTCCATATCCTCTGTTTCTGGTACTACACTGTCTACTTCCGTGGGCTAAATAAAAATTGTTCCATAAATATATCTTTTAAGATGGTGTAAAAAAGTCTTACCTGATAAGTAGCGGTTGTAGTGGTAGTTTCAGTTCTGGCCACGAGAGAAATTGCTTCTTGCATGTTGTCTCCGTAAGAGGAACTACGCCCAGAGACATTGTGCTCTCCAGTGATGCTGTCCACGCCACTTCCTCCACTTTCAGAACCAGCAGATCCAGCACTACCACCCTGCTTTGAAATATATCAAAGTTACGAATATGTTCAAAAATATTATACACAACTTAATTTAAACAAGCTTGTTTCGCAATCGCACTATTTTCTTAGTATCAATAGGGTATGTGACCATATTCGAATTTCAATATATATGTGTAAAAATCTTGTTATTAACAATTTAATGTTTTGGAGAAGGGATATATGCTGTAAGTATATTAAGGCCTGTGTCCACGATCCTAGAAATCGATCCGAGTTCTTGGATATAGTTCGCAATTCAATATCTCGGATCGTGGACACTACCAATTCGGACGCAAAAATCGAATAGAAAACTAGAATGGAAAAATGCGTTCTGTCCCATTTTTTCTTACAAATTGCTAATTTCATTTAACTGTTACCAATTTAAAATCTTGACGTTTGATAAGCTTAAAAATGATAAGGTTATAAAATATTACATAATTCTACCCATTTTTGATATTGATTATGAATAATTACTTATAAATAAATTAATATATTCGTTGTAAAAATTGAATTTACTAACTGCTGGTATAATTTTTATTTTTTATTAGTTTTTAGTATTGGTAGAAATGGCTGAAACTAACTTCATAAATTCGACCAACCTGACATCTGTAGTCATACAAGTTCAATGTTTATGATCAAAAAATGTGATCGAGAACTCGGAACGGTTTCTAGCATCGTGGACACAGGCCTTTAGAATCGTGGACAAAGACAGGCAGACTGCGAGAAGGAAAGAGACAGTTATAAATCAGCCTATTAACGTCGCGTTCATGTTGTGGTAGGTGTGGCATGATCACATCTGGCTATAACTATCTCTTTCCCTCGCAGTTTAACCTTCTTTTTTCACGCTTCTACCATTGTCACGTCACAAATCCCTTCCCCAAAATTTTAATAATTATTTTCTCGTAAAGTACGAATAATTAATCAATGTAAAAAATACGGATATTTTATTTTTTTGTCTAGTATCATATTACGTAAAAATAAAAATTTGATCACATACCCCATTTCAGTGATTTTTGTGCGCGAAATGATCCATCCAACTAATATGTTTTTTGTTTGTTTTATTATGTTGCAATTCTTTCTCTTGCAATCTTATTGCTAATTACAACACTATAAATTAATTGTTTGTAATTGTATCATTGCAGATTTTTTGTTACGTTGACATTTATTTTTATCGAGACAAATTTAACATCACGAGATTTTAAATTTTTCTTTGCATCTTAGAATAATATGATAAAAGGAATAATTCTCGAGATCAAGATAAATAGGTATAAGATTTTTAAAAACGCTAGATTATGCTCTCATTCTCATATTTTTGTTCATTTTATAAGCTTTTACATTGTTTTCTTTTTTTAAAGAGGAATAAATAGTCAGCTTGGTGGCTGAGCAGATTAGCGCACATCTCGTAGCTCTCAGTAACGTCAACCATGTTCCGTGCGTTCGATTCCCGTCGATCGACAATGTGTGATTTGTCGTAAAAAAATAAAAGCTACTAGTATTTATCACACTCGGATGCTATAAGCTGGGCACTTATACATCTTAAATGAATGTAGCAATGGCTGAAATCCAACCGGCAGTGGTAAAACACTGCGGCTCGGTGAGTCCGGTTGGAGGGTAAACGGCAACAGCTGTACAAAAGCCCTAATAGATAGAAATATGAATTTTGAATTTACATATCTGCTACATAAAGCCGAATTTATGTAATCATGCATTCTTGAGCTCTCGTGGCCGCGTGCCTGAATGTCTGGTTGCGAATCTGGGAAACCGACGGCAAATATTTCGCATTTTAAATGGCACAAAAGTGACCCCTTTCATGTACTCCCCATGCCAGCAATGAGTGCCCGTGAAGTAATGCCTGGTAAACGCCCGGGCGGTAGAAATATATCATCATTTCCGAAATCTGTGTACAAAACAGATTGGCATACCCAGGCAAAGCCGTGATGATATATTTTGTTTATTTATTTATTCATTCATTCATGCTACTATCACCCTTTTTCAAACATTTACAAATTCAATGTAGGAATGATGAAAAAATAATCGGATTGGCATTCAATTCAATTATTTTTTACTTCCTTCCTACATCCAATCACCAGTAGATAATCGTTTTGATAAAATTTACAATGGGAGTTTACAAATTTTTGATTTATTTATATGTTAAAATATTCTTAGATCTAAAGCGTTTTTACTTTTATACTTTGAAAACTTTTAAAATACCGGAGAAAAAAGTTAAACTTTTGCAATATTTTCTTCCCACCATTATGGCGTGCATAACATCACCTAAGTGCTAATAGGGGATTCCGATCGTGACGTCACAAAGTGCGCCATTTGCGGTGAAATCTTGAACTATGTGGACAAATAGACATTTTCTATTTACATGTGTTCGGTTAGTAATGATAATGATTTTTTTTAGTGCAGAGTTAGTGCCACGGGCGAAATTAAAAGAGAAAAATATTGAAAATCATTCTGTGAATGACCTAAAAAAGATGGTTAGTGTCGTGGTCTGAAAAAAGACGGAAAAAGAGCGATCTTATTTTAAGGCTTTAGTTCCGATTAGTTACTGGGTATTTACTGATTTATACTAACCCAAAATGTTTCAACGTTTACAGAAATCAAAATTGTATGAATTGTATGATAATATAATATATTACCCTGCATTGATGGTGGTAAATGGGTATCTGCGGTAATTTCATGTAATACGTGTATGGTAGTTGACGTAAATATAAAGTGGGGCTATTTTCCATCTCATAACATATTAAACCTATTAAACTACGAACACATATACCACTACTTCTACGAAACCATTTAGTTAGATGAAGTTACGCATAAAGCATGATAGATAAGATCGGCTTGGAAAATGGCATAAAATTAACTCCTCTCATATATTTTTTAAATTTATACTTGTAATTACTTCTACAGAGGCCATACGCGCACCTAATACACATATTTTTAATATAAAACAAATTTCACAAGGCTATTAACTTGACAAGCACGATGACAGTTACTTGTATATCCACATAGTTCATAAAAATACCGCGACGGGGCGCTTAAAATTCGCTTAATCGGAATCCCTTATTAAATCTCGACATACGTGTCCAAAACGTGTTTCATAGAAAGAGACAGAAGCAAAACACGGCAACTTGTTTATGTTTACATTTGACACTTGACAATTTAATTTCTGCGTTTATCGTATTTTCTAGGTTTTAAGTTTACATATTTAATATAAAATTGGCGACTGAAATGACCTATAGAGGCGCTGCGTTCATTTAAGATGGCCGACTTAGTTGGTAATTTTCTGAGGTGTGATTGGATGCCATTACCAATTCGAAGCGTTCGCAAGTTTGGTGGCTATGGGTTAATTTCAGTCGCAAATATTTTGCGATTTGACATTGAATTTGACGTTTCAATATCAAATAAAGTAGACATACGTTCATGTTTTCATTGTTTTCACTAGCGCTCGTAGCGGACAACTACGGCGAACGCCGCATGCGTCATCGTATTCCGGGCTATTTAACTAACGATAAATTTAATATCGTTTGTACAAAAAAATACGCTATATTTTATTACTTTTATTGCATTAATAGTAATATTGCATGTATGGCATTGCAGTAATGTGTAAAAATCATTACATTTCAACATGACTAAACTCTCCCAAATAAATATTATTTCCTTATTTGTAATGTTATTTTCTTTTACTTTTGTTAAATTCTTCAATTTATACACTACAGGAAGCATTTTAAACCAAATTTTCTTAATTTTAGTCAAAGCTAACTACATATCATACAATCGAATTGACACCACTGAACTAAATATAAAATATTTATATTTAGTTCAATGATTGACACTCTCTAAATTAGAGCTTACCTGTTCAGCAGGTGACGTTCTCAAAGTAGAGCCATCAGTAGCCGCAGTGCTTCCTTCATCATCTGATCCTGCTGCCGAAGCTGTCGTATCACTATAATGTCCTCCTCCACTAGGTTCTTGATTTTGATTACTTGGTCCAGCAGGTACAACCGGTTGTACCAATCCTTGATTAGCTAGAACTTGTTCCAAGCTCTGAAGAGCTTGTCCAGCGATGACTCCCGCAGCGGCAAGCTGTTGTCCTCCAGCTCCAGCTAGACCTTGTTGCAAGTTTTGCAGCTCTCCGCTTAGTTCGTGTTCTTGAAGACTTAGAGCAATGGCGAGCTCCACCATAGTTTCGTCATCTGCATCTGGAGGGATGTCCAGCAAAGGAGGGAAACCTCCTCCGCCTCCTAGAAGAGCTTCAAGCGGGTTCACATTGGCGGCTTGTCCTCCAGGCATGTTTCTATCTTGCTGAAGAAAAACGATGGCTTCGACGGAGTCTACGTCGTAGCGCTGTTCAGGTTGAGCATCTTCTTCTTGACTGGAATGAGTGGAGACCGTTGGTTTCTCTTCTTCACTCTCGCCGTTGTTTTTTTCTGGAGGGGTGATACAATGAGGAGGACTAGGTATAAACACACGTCTTCTCCTACCTCTAGGTTTTAGTACCCTGCATATAGCTTGCCTAGCACTAAATGCAATAGCCGGATCATCGCTGAGAAGAAGTTGAAGATACACTCCCAAAGATGAAGTGTTTTCTGTGTCGCAGCTGTTGAACGCGTGGACGATTTCTACCAAAGCGTGGACCAACTGTTCAGCGTGTTTTAAACCCGGTATTACTACCGGAGCTAAAGCGGGTTTTTCTGGGTTCATTGCATGTAAAACCCACAAAACTTCGACAAGTTGATAAATTAGATGTTGACTTTTATTTCCAGCATTAGGATCTGGTTTTTTATATTTTGCTGGATCAATTACAATGTCGTCTAAATTGATATCTGGTAAAGAAGCTTGACTATCAGCAAATTTAGCCAAGTTTTGAGGGCGAGAAACAGCTACACCTCTTACTATTAACACTAATCGGTAGAAACTCTCTGCGTCATATTCTGAATTTTCTCTCATTTTATTTAAACTATTTAAGACGTGAGTGAGTAACGCTTGATCTTTGTAATTGTGGTACTGGTGCCTGGAAGAATGTAAAGCAGATAATAAAGATTTAGTATGCATCTGAACACTAGTAGGTGTTGGTAAAGATAATAATTTAGTTGCAACTTCCATAGCTGCAGGTTTGTGAATATTCAGTTTATCATCAGCGCTGATTGGAAACAAGCAGAAACTGCTGTCTAGAACTTCTAACAAACCAGAAACAAGTCGATCTACAGAAGTCAGCGGAGTTGGATTGTTGCTGTTGGAATCTTGTTCAGTATTATTAGTGTTGGCGGTTTGTTGAGGAGCAGAATTACTACTCAAAGCGTCTTCGTTTTCTTCTGGCCAACCGAAGGCATCTTTAGTTTTACCGTAGACCTTAATGCTGTCGACCATCGTCACAGTTTCTGGATCCTGAGATGGTCCGAAGACAATGGTTAATTTTTTATCTGCTTGGAGACTTTCTTCTCGAGTGAAAGGAATGTCATACCAACGATTTCTCGTAACTGTACTTGAGATAGATCTTCCAAACACTTCTATGTAAGATGGAGTTCGTTGAACGTCTTGGTTTCCTAATAAAACTCTGATTCCTACAAAGAATAATTATTCATATCATCCGTAAATTTGTAACCGCTTTTAAAAACAAACCTGTCATGACCATATTGTTGTCTGAATTAGTAATATCAACTGTAAATCCTAGCGGTTTTGTACAAACTACATACATTCCCGTAGTATTTAACCTATGTTTGAGTTGTGCAACATTATAAACTTGTAATAAATCATTTCCTCCAACCTCTACGTCGTTCATCGGTTGACAATGTTCAAAAAAGTCCACCGGGAAAGAAACCTGACTTGAAGTTTTTCCTGGTTTTGTAATTTTCTTTTTCCTAACTGTTTTAGTATGAGTTGTAGGATTTGAAGGTTGTATACTAGGTGACATCCAGAACCCTATGAACCGCTATATAGAATCTTGAAAAATGTAAAATAAACTCAAAATATTACCTGTTTGTTCCATATTCGCCATGTAAATTCTTAAACTACCATCTTCACAGAGAAGAATTAAAGTAGTCCGCAATTCCGAACCAGATGCATGTCGAATTGCGACCATATCCATTATTTTGGCTTTCGCTGGGACTACTTTAATCTCTTGTACAGCTATACTGTCCGGTTTTAACATCAAAATGACAGGGTTGTTACCTAAAGCAACATCGTCTTCAACTAGAACATTTACGAAACAATTTCAATAAAATGAAATAGCCGCTTATGTTGCCCATTATTATGAACCTAATTTCCAATCATTTTTATACAACAAGTTTTTTTCGGACTACAGTCAGAAAATTTACATTCAAACGAGTTTTTATTACAAATGTAACAAAGGCGGCATCGAAGAAACTCTTATGAGGCCAGAATTTAATATTAAGATGAAGAAGTTCTATTAAATTAAATGTTTGATATTTTAAAATAAATATATATGAAAGATATGAAACTTACTCGTCTGCATGACACTACAAACAAGTCCTGGATGATTGGCGATCTCCGTCCACTGACAGAGTGGCTGTGGAGAAGCAGCTTTACTTCCATTGCTCTTTGAACTCGATCCAGAAGCCCCAGTACTTAATGTAATTTGATAAACTGTCGTTAAACAGTTATTTTTTGAATTTAGAGGTGCAATAAAACTTTTTCCTTGCGCGTAGCTGAAGAACAATAAACCCAATGTGTGCGAGTAATATATACTCACACCTCCACCTGCCACTTGACCATTTACATCCTAAATAAAAGAGAAACATAGTATTTAATAAGGTATAAACTATTATTTTGACTCACTGTTACATCAATGTGGAAAACTTCCAACGTGTTTGTGACATAAAAAGTTCCATGCTTGGCAGAACTTTCTTCGTTTAAAGTTTCAGTGTATATGTGACCAGGTGAAGACATTAGCAAGATATTATAAACTCCTTCTTCATAAATGAAAGTACAATCTCTAATCTTTCCACTAGGTACTAAGAAATAATACTGCGGGCTAAGTGCATCTTTAGATAAATCGTATATCTTTACGAAATCTGCTGTGATTAAAGCCAATTGCGTCTGAGAACCAGGTAACCAAATAGCTCTAATAATGAAATTTCCAGTTTCAAGTTGTGGATGTAAGACTAGATGATCAGCAACTGATCCAGTAGAGCTGAATGTTAAAACATGACAGTCTTTCAAACCGCACACAGCGAGAAAATCCTCATTACAAGGATTTCCAGATAGAGAAAGAACTGTAAAAGGTATTGGAGCTGAGGCTAATCTAGTAAGAGTTAATTTTCTCTTAGCGGAATCTGCTTGTTTTAAAAGAGCGGAAAGTTGTAAAACAGTTATTTTGCCCTTTTCATGAGAGACAGCTAAAAGAATATAAATTATGACTTATAATACTAAAATTATAGAGGCAGCTTACCTAGATGTTGTCGCTTGCCGTGCGGACTAGACAAACAACACATAGCAACTCTTCGTACAATGTGGGCAGAGAGTAGCTGTCTTATTGTCTGTCCTTGTTCTCCAGCGTAACTCATTCGAACGTTTTCAAATGCGCCTTCTTGTGATCCTAAAGTTGGAACCATCAACTGGTCAGTGTGTACACATTTCTTTTCTCCAGTGTGAAGAGATTGAAGAGCTTGTAAAGCTCTTGTGTGACACCCAACGGGAGAATTTCTTTCGCAAGACGCTTCAACAGCTGGCACAATAGAATTTAAAATTTCTAATAAGTTTCCAATCATAGAACTATCCCCTATGTGATTAATAAGCCATTCTTTGGAGGCTTCAATTTGTTTTACAGCGGTATTAGTTCGTTTTTTATCTCTAAAAACATTTATTTTCTCCAAAGGAATAGGCGAAGAAGGTCTTCGGCGTAAGGAACTAGTCAACATCGGTTCAAGTCCAAAACTTCCGCCTTGATTGGCAGCTGTGGAAGTGGACGGTTGTGGATCACTATTGGTTTGAGGACTGCGTTTCACTAATGCCTGACAAGATCCATCTTCCTTTGCGCCACAATCGCAAAAAAAGTTCCCATACTTTGCGTAGCTGAGGTCATGACCTCGGTGGCAAACTCTTGCGCAAACGGAACATACACCCACGCCATCTAGCATACGGCAAGTGTGGCAGTGATACCAGTGTTGATTCATGAATTCTTTTTGAGTTACGGTAAACGTACACAGTTTATTACACAGAGAATCCTCATCCTGAAAGCGAAGGTCAATATCTCCACTGAAGGATATGTCATTGTTTTAAATGTTTTTTACTTACAGAGTCTTCGGCAGCGCTGTCATCTTCTTCATTTACTTCATCCGGCCATTCTGAATCAAATTCCGGAGGAATTTCTCCCTCCCATGGGGGACTTAAGGCACGACTGATATTTCCATTGCTTTGAGGTCCTAACGCGTTTACAATATCTTCAAAGTACGTTAGCAAATGACATGTTGCTTCTAACATAGAAGAGTGTTTTCCAGCGTAAACACCCGAATTAATTTTCTCTACTACTTCTTTTTGTGTGAGGTACTGTTTACACATTTCTAGCCATTCTGTAGCGGCAGCGAAGAGATATTGGTGTCCTTTTCCGCTTCCAGCGTCGGCTAAAGTTGCCATCACAACCATTAGTTCGGAAAAACCGACGCCTTCAATAGGAACAGATAGGATTGGGGAGCCCATTGGGATAAGGGCTTTGAGGATCGTTACTGCGACTTCTTCGCAAACATTGCTGAAAATGGATTAATTTGTGAGTTTACTTTAATAAATTTTGTGTTATGGTGTCCATTCAATGTTTTAAATTAAAATTTCTGAAACATTAATAAAAATGAAACTTAATATTATTTTAAATTAAAAGTTAATGAAGTATATTCGACTGTTAAAAAGAAGAATTCAAGTCTTTATTTTTAAGAAATCACTGAGTTTCCGTGAATCTCCCTGCAATTAGATGTTTCCTTACCTATTTTGTTTGACGATGTAGGTGGTAAGAGCTTGAAGCAACTGACTATTCTCCTGTAAAAGTAATTTTTGATCATCACACGGGCTCGGTGAAGCGTTAGATTCAGTACTAGCAACCTGAGTAACACTCCACTGAGTCGTACTGTTCTCTCCTTCTGCTGCTGTTTTCACATCTTCAGTTCTCGCATTCTCATCAACCACCGCCAACCTACACACACAATCCAAATATATCCATTTCTACTTCACTCATCGCTTTGACTTACTTTGAATTGGTTGCGATTGTAGGAGTTTGAATGTTAGAAGAAGTGGAACTACTAACCATGTTTCCAGAGCCTAAAATCACATGTCGCAACCAAAGTTGTAACTTTTCTCCGTCAACATTCGCAAGTTTGCTGATACTGCTGCACAAATAATTCAGACTTGGGTCAGCAGGGCTCTTTTCAGCTGCTTGGAAGAGTTTGTTAAAGAAATGGAGAACTCTTGTGCTGTATTGCTGCGACATTTGAGGGCCTGACACTGACATCAACACCTTTACTAGATCGTTTTCTTCGTAGAAGAATGTTTCAAATGCTTGTCTCCCCGAAGATTTCTCCAGAATTTTTTCCCAGAATTTCAGACAACTGTGTAGAATTTTCTCGTCTATAGATGCAGTATAGTTGGGTGTTACAGTTGAAGTATAGTTTACTATTAATTTATAAGTATGTTCCAATACAATTGAATATACACGTTTTTGGTGTTCATCGGTTTCACTATCTCCTATCATTTTGTCGAGTGTTTTTTGAACACTTTCATGTAAGAATTCAGTTCTTGCATCTAGTGTTAATACTACAAGCAATTCGATGGCCCGATTTTTAGTTTCTGTGTTGTCTGCTTTTGGTGCATGTTGACAAATAAATTTCACCAGGCATTGAAGTAATCGTTTGAGAGATAAATTAATTGAAAACGTTGAATTCATCGATAATGTTGATACATGTGCATTAACTATACTTAGAATATAACTTTCTGCTGGTAAAATATCGTTTAAGTATGGCGTCTATAATAGATAAATAAGTTAGAATTTATATTTCGATGTTAAGTATGCGTAACATACCAGTGAGCAATCGTCTAGAAAGACAGTGTTCCATGTTTCAAGAACTGAACATACTGTCGAAGGCAATAAAGTTGTTAAATCAGGAACTAAAGGACTTGTTAGACTATTATGTGCTGAACACACAGACAAGAGGTCTTGAAGTAATAAAACATCACTATCTTGTGGAGCATATTTCCCTCCAGGTTCAGTTTGTTCTGTCATCGTGTGCATTAAACTCCATCTAAATAAATATACTCTATCATTCCCCTATACTTTACAAAACTTTTATGAAACATAAGATATATTAATATTAATAGCACCTTGTAACTTTAAAATTCTAATATTGTACATAAAATATAATCTTTTGGTTTAATTTATAAAAAAATATATATTAGAAGTCATTTGTTCAAAGAAAGTACATATAACCCAACTCAAGCCTGAGTAATAGTAATGTTTTGTTGTGTGACCGGTGTGCACCCTATATTTAACAGAACTTCAAATTTAAGCTACCTTTAATTCTACATCACAGTTTAAAAAGGGTTAAAACCGACTGGATATGACGAAAATGAGACAGATGCACATAACGATATGCGAGAAAACCAGAATCCTTGTAAAAATGTTGGTACTGAACAAAACCCTCATGTCTTGTATTTGAATCCAGGACAAGATTTTTTACTTCCTTGTACATAGTAAAGGAAGTATTGTAATCGCGAATAATTTCCGTTTTCAGATTTCAACGGAAATATACATTTTGACCATCCCCGCAGCGTATGTACGTACGTATTTCACATAACTCAAAAACGGTAAGCCGTAGAAAGTTGAAATTTTGTATTTAGGACTGCTATATCATCTAGTTGTGCACCTCCCTTTTTGGTCATTACATAATTTCCTGATGTAGTACTTTACTTGAAGCCTATAATAGATTTTAATGAAAAACTATTTTAAAATACAATCCAAAACTTTTCAATTTGGTATATAAGATATTTATGATTATCAATGGGAATAACAGTAGATTTTGGTTAAAATAGGCTAACCGGAAGTGATATATTACCTGAAGTTAACAGTATTTCCTGAATAAAATGGTTTTATTTTGATTTTAAAAAAGTGCAAATAAGGGTTTTAGAGAATTAAATTCTGCGTCTAGCACATCAAGTATTATTAGATTAGCTCTTTGTATAAGCGAGATATGCAATTTTAGTAATTATATACTTTTTGGTTTTTGTTATAAAGCTTGCTATGGATTAGGACAAAAAAGAAAAAAAACTTAATGTTAAAGACAAATTCTATACTTCATGTTGGTCTTGCGTACAAGGAAGTCGTGTGGTGTTCACATCTGATATTTTATTGTAGTTGTAGGTAAATAAAATATAATGTTGATTTGTGCAATTTCCTGTGGTTGACAAGTATATTGATCTAAATGAATTAATTTTAAAAAAAATGTTAACTTTATCTTATGTAGACCTCTATTTTATGTTAATTTATCTGAGAGGAAACAATTTATTTTTTATTAAAAATATAGAATAAATAGTGTTTGTTGATTTATTTTTACATTAGAAATTACCTTAATATGGACATATTTGATATATGCTTGAAATACTCATTAAAAGCAATGGATTGACCTACAAAAATACACATCAAAAGTGACCTAAAATGACCGCAAAAGTAACCGACAAAATGACTGGTCATTTAAGCACTTTTAAAAATTACCAGTCATTTGCTATTACTAGTGTGGCTGGAGCCTTTTGTTTCTTGTGGAACGCATCGACCAACAAAATTTTTTTAAAGGCAGCATATAGAATTTAATATTTATTTATGACCATATTACTAATGAGTACAACAAAACCACGTCTGAATGTCTGGTCGCGAATCTCGGGAACAGATCATTCACCAAAAAACTGTGTAGAATTTTTAATAGCACAAAAGCGACTCTTGTGGTGCACTCTCCACGCCATCAATAAAGGTGGTGACGCCTGGTAAACGCTCGCACGGTACGAATATCATCGTTACCGATATCTGCGTAAGTGTATAAAGCAGATTGGCACTCCCAGAAATTGGTAATATGACGTGATTATATATTATTTAGTACAATAAAACGTTTACTTTAAACTAAAGTATACAACATAACGACTGGTAGTATTTACTCTTAATCAAGGGTGATTAAGACGTCATGGACATGGCCTATTCGTGAAGTGTCCAATATTTTTCTTTATGCAGTTATAACTTATAAAAGTCAAATAAGCACAATTGAGTTTTTTTTTTTGCTGCTTATCTAATTGCATCTCTATACGTTCTATTTGCAAGTTCATAGATATCGTGTTGATGTTAAATGAGAATTCTATACTCACAAGTCCTGTGACAAAATACAATTAATTCCGCTTGTGTTTCACTGTTTAAGGGCTGGATTGAATGTTTCAAAATTAAATGAATTATTAATAGTTAATTTGAGATTTCCACAAATTTAGTTTAATTTCAAACGCCATCACTAACAAAGCATTTATTAGTTGATTTTAACATTACAGACGCATGTTTACTAAATATGCAGAATTAGTCAAATAATTTTCATTTTATAATTCAAGTACAGGCTTTTCTTTTGAGTCCATAAAACACTTTATTTCATTTCTCAAATCATAGAACCCTTTACGCGATGCGGACTGCAAGAATTAGCTTTGAGAGCTATATGCGACCCGCGACTTGAACATCCCTGATTAAATTTTACTAATTATTATTATTGAATCTATATTTAGCATAGTGTTGTAAATCTTACCGACTGCAGTGTAGAACAGCTTGAGCAAGCCTCAGCATATGGGGCAACAACTCTTGCACTAAAGTCGCCCCAGTAACTATTACTCCGCTAGCATCAGCTGTAGGAGGCTCCACTTCATCAATGAGCGACACTTGAACCTTCGCCATCACTGAATCTAACAAAAACAAGTGCCACAGAGGTGGCAAGCTTTCCTTAGTCACTGGCGAGCCCTTCTTCACGTCGGGTGTGAGGGCTATGATACAGTTCTTAGCTGTAGTTGCATCGTATTTCAAAGTGTTGACAGAATCAGAAACAGCTTTGAGAAGTTTCTCCGTGTATTGAGTGTACAATCCTTGTTTGACCAAGCAGTCCTTCAACCAGCGACTGAAAGTCTTGTGGGCTGCTCTAGGACCCCAAATAAGGGAATGGAGCAAGAGCGGTCCAGCTGGGATAGTCTCTCCAGTTGCTAGACGGTCCATATAGGGTGTAGATGGTGGGAGAGTTTGAAGAAGTCTACAATCATTCATAATTAAAATTAAATTTTGCATGAAATGAGCCCTCGGTTCTGCAACTTTTCATAAGGAACATGAAATTGGCCCTTGTAGACAGTGTGGCTATAAAGATTTAAGATTGATTTTCTGGATAGTGCCGTCTATGAATTGGCACCTAAACTATTTTTAACTAACCTTCACCAACACCCCCTTCAAGGTTTATTAATATTGGTTCAGTACAGTTCTCGTATGGTATATATGATATAGTTTGTTGACCTCTTAGATCTGCCTCGTCGTGGATACATCCGTCGAACAATAAAATTTTATGTTAGTTTGTGCAAAGAACTATCCTAATCGTTTGCTTTGCTCTAAAAAGCGTTTGGGGATGCTTCATTGACTCATTGCAACGTTTTTGACTGGCAAGAGTGATTTCGCGATGGGCGAGATGAAAACAAATATGACCCAGAGTGACCACTCCGTATCAAGCAGAAACGCCGAAACCATCAAAACAGTGCGACAACAGTTGTTTTTCAATCGACCTGTTACGATTAAGATGGTTGCAGAGTAGTTGCACATCAACAAAGAAACAGCTGGATTAACTATCGTCGAAGATAAAGAAAAACAAAAGTTGTGCGCGCGCACGATAAAGCAACAGTCGTGCATCAATTTCTGTCCTCCAAAAATATCACTGTGTTGCATCATCCTCTGTAAGCTTCTGATTTGGTCCCGTCTGACTATTTTCCTTCTCCAAAATAAAATTTAAGCTGAAAAGGAACCGTTTTGACGGTGTAACAAACACTTAAACAATCACGACGAAGGTCGAGAATACGACGTTTAGTCTTCCAGAACGCCGTAAATGGACTGGAGGACCGCGCCAAGAGAGAATGTATGTATATCGAAGAATAAATTGTGCTTTTGATAAAATAACAGCTATTGTCTTATTTATAATAGAAGTCCTAAAACTTTATAGCTACACTGTATACAGTTGAAAACTCACCTCCAACAAATTGTGAAGCAATATTGCGTAGCACAAAGTCCTAAGTATGTTAACTTTGAAGAAGCTGGCCCCGAAGTTACATGCGTAATATTTAAAATTTCTATTAAAGCATCTAAGAGTAAAGGGTATCGTAATTTGTCAGGAGTGCCTAGAATAAAATTGCAAGCAAGTCCATCTAATTTAGGTGTATCTTGATTATTGATTTCCATGCTAGTTATAGCGTAAAACAGAGGCTTCATCAAAAATTCATCCGTTCCACTGTGCTTTCGATAGTTCTCCTCAATATCTAACCACGATGTATACATTCTTGATACATTTTTTTCTTTATTTTCCTTATCTGTTGTTAAATTAGTTGAATAGAATAAATTCCATTGTATCTGAAATTAAATTTTTAATTGTTTCAATGTCGCAACTAGTTATAATTAGTGATACAATTTTAAATTATTATTGAGTTTATCAATCTATTTTATAGAGGTTTGGGAAATAGTATCAATCGATTTCATTACGCACAGGCATCCCTCGCATAACAAGGTTTCACTCTAACATGATTAGAGAATATGATCAAACGTTCCACAAAACAGTTTTTCACTACATGAGATTTTCTAAGGACCTAACTACAGTGTTATAAAGATTTTTGAACAGAGCTGTTCACGTGAGACTAAATCCTGGATACGCCAGGCCCACCCTATAAGAGCATAAAGGATAAAACACTAACAACCGGATTTGCAACTGGACACGGCGCGGACTAGAGATGTACCCTAGTCAACAATAATAAACAAAGCATAAAAAGTTATTTAACGTCCAGTAGACTCCCCAAATTTTCAACTGGGAATCTATATTGAGTGACTTCATTAACGTGCGATTATATCTCAATTATTCGAATTTAGTGAGGATGTTGCCATTTTCCTCTACCTGCGACATACAAATTCTATCGTGACCCATTAGGTACTTAATATTTGCTTGATGTAGGTACATATTTTTCACTTCACTATCATATTTATTGATTTAATGAAATTGCACAATAAATAAGCTCATTTAAAATATGTCCGTCCACTACAGTGTTTGGAATGAGACTCAACCTAACTACCTTGTTATACGAGGGATTTTGATTACCGGTATACATATAATGGGTATGTGGCGGTAGTAATATAATTAAAAATATTTACCTGTTCTAAAAGAGAAGTAGGTGCATCATACAAATGTTTCATAATATAATCTAATAATAAAAGTAATCTTGATAAATGTAAAAGCTGTGAATCTTTGAGCGGCCCTCTCGCCACTTCTGATCCACGAACAACCCCACCCGCTGTTAATAATAAAACTGATTTCTTTTGCATTAAATTCAAAGAATGAAACAGATACAATAGTACCTGAGCATGCTCCACATTTAAATCTGTAACAAAATTAAAATAAGTCAAATTCGGGGCATATTCCTCTTTCACGAACCTTCACTTTCGTTGTCCAAGAAAACTGGAGGATTAATGCAATTTTCCACTAAACTATTAACCAATCTCCTCCATATGCTAATCACTGACGCTTCTTTCTCCTGCTGCGGTCTTAACAGCAAGACCTGTGCTAAAACTGCTAGAGTCCTCGGGTAAACTTGCAACGGCCAAGCGTGGGGAACGTCCACGTTCCAAGGAGATACTCCTAAGTGTGATAACAGACTAGTGTGTAAAGAATTCAACGCATTATGCGTCACTAGGTTGTGGGTGTATCGTGTTAACGCACTGGAAAATTCTGAATAAAGTTGACCTAAAGTTGAACCGAAATAGACTGAAATTGTACCTACAACATTAATTCAGTCAATAAAAATTGAAAATAAGAAATTCAAATAAAGTTTGTATTACATAATACAATGAACAAGATATTACAAAAAATTAAGTTCAATTTATTGCGCAAAATGTTCAATATAAACAATAATATTTCTATACTATTAAATTTGTTTTACATTTTTCTGTAATCTGCAGAAATTTTGTTCAATATATTGTGTAATGTAAATACAAGTAAAAATTTTGAATTAGTACCAGTTTCCGTCCTCGATGTTTCCTTGTCTAAATCCCTAATAATAGCCGCTAAAATTATCATCTGCTGTTCTGTAAGGCCTGCCTTAACATATCGCGTTACAAATCCGCATTTTGTAGATAAGAAGTGTTTATTCATAAATACGAATATTTGTGTAGCTAATGTTATATACTACAAATAAAATCGTTTAGTATTTTCGGAAAGAAGAATAAATATTTTGAAACTTACTCCATGTGGTTCACCTTTCTCCGGTACAAGAGATTGTCCTCTCTCATTACTCGCAGGTTTGGCATCTTGATTTTCCGAAGACGATACGTTCGTATTTGGTTCTGAATTTTCAGGTGGAGCAAGGGTTTCTTCAAACCACTGGCCTAAAATAGGCTCACTATCATCATCTAGAAGTAAACATGTCACTTTATTAGAATTAATATTGTTGTTGCAGGCTTGTAGTTTAAGAGGTAAAGAACGACATTATACGTATTAATATACCGAGTCATACTCATGTAAACACATTAACAAATCCGAATAAATACATATTATTCAAATCAATCAGTTATCAATTCATTTACTAAACCTTAATTCTTCACATTTTTTGTCCTTCGAGCCGGATCAAACGATAACTAGCGAGTAAATTATCAATAGTGTATTTCTCTTTATTCAATTTTTTCTATTAATTCTATATTAAAAAATTTAATGTTTTTAGGTCCAGAATATTTTTTTTTTCAAATAAATAAATATTTATATACTAAAAGCATTAATATTAATAAATACTGACATAAAAAATATATATCATACATATTCAGAGTGTAAAATTTAAATATGATATATAGAAACAACAACTTTTTAATTTGATGAATGTTACTCCCCCAATTAAATTACACCAAAATTGTAGATACAAAAAAATATTTAGAATCAAAACCGTGTAGAAAGAGAGCTAATTTGTTCCCCAATTGATTTTCATGAACGAGTAATTAAGTAAAAAATGGGTTGTATGAAGAAAATACAAATTGAAGAAACTTTTAAATTAGGCAGTGCCACTGCAACCGGCGTCGGTTTCTAAAGAAATTATAAACGAAAGCCGACAGTCAACAGACAGTTCTCGTAACATACATAACTTTTTTCGAGTTATTTATTTATGATTTGTTATTTACGTCAAAAATGAAAGTTGGTGACCATTATTATTCATCTAACAGGGACCGCAGCCTGATCCCGACTTTAGTTAAAACGTCTCATTTGTGACGACACAAATGTTATATTTCTCTAAATATAACAATAATCTAAATTAACGCACAAAACTTAGTCAGAGTTTTCCAAGCGTGACTTTTGTGCGTTAGGTTATTTTTAGAGAAAAATATAAGATATGTTCTGATCCCGACTTCAGTTATGACGTCTCATTTGTTAGAACAGAAATGGTATATTTCTCTGAATATAAAAACAATAACCTAACCTAATGCAGGTTATTGTTGTTATTTGTACAGAAATATACAAGCTAAGTAAACTCTTTGTCTTATTAAACGTAGACGACTACCCAGACTGTAAAACCATCGGCTGCGAGCTGAGATGTAACGGTAACAGGCGCTGTTTGCGGAGGCACTGCCTTTATATTACAATGTAAAGAGATGCAAAATCCAAATTACTAATAAGAAATTTTCATTAAAAAATCTGATGTGGCCAGCACCATTACCTTCCGTCAGTTCTATGTATTTTGTAAAAATTTCATACAGAAAGTTCATTATTGCTAAAGATTATATTTCTTGTACTTTACCTTCCGGCAGTTGCATATATTTTATGCAAATTCCATACAATTTATATCAAAAGATCCTATATTTCCAGTAAAATTATGACAAACACACTATGTCAATTTCACTTGACACTGACATCTTTCAATCAAAATTTTCTTAATATAGTAGCTGTTTCCATAGCTATGGCTACTTTATGAAATTTAATTTCTTTATAATTTATTAACTCTATATCCATTTAATATTAAGTATAAATGCAGTCAAATCGTATAGAGAATAAAATATTCTTTAATATTTATAATAACATTGAATGTGAAAAAATTATATTTAACATAGTTTTTTCAAGAAAAACTGTTAAAATCTTCAAATCGGGATACTTCCGATTGTCCAATTCTAACCAAAATCTAATCAGCTCTTCACATGGATGTAACGAAGAGAAATACGAAAGAATTATAATTTTCAGAATTGTAGTATAAGAGTTATCGCAGACGAAAAAAACGAAAAAACCCAAGAAAATTATTTCGAATAGTTTTAGATTTTATTTCTTACCATCGTCAGTGGAGCTTTCATCTGAACACATGATCAAATCTTCGTAGTAGGTCGTTGAATCCGACTGGCTAAACGTGTCTCCTTCCGGCGGATGTTTTTGTATTCTCTTGAGCGTACAGGCCTTCCGGTAAGTGATCGTCGCCAAGTAGAACAACAACTGGTTCAGAGGCACAGTTCCCAACAGTCTCACTGCCCTTTGCAACGCGGTAAACTGTCCCATTATGGTTAGAGGCGCCGGTTCAATTTGAGTTGGAACTACAGCGCCCCCACAGATCTCCAGATGTAAATCGTCTAAAAGATCTGACATTAAGGAGAGCGCGCGAGTTGCCAACGCAACTGAAAGAACGCCGAATCCTTGTTGACTGGAAAGAAGACTTCTGTTAGTGAGATAAAAGAAAAACAATATTATCCTCAATAAAACAAACAGTAATAAGTGTTTTGAGCTATACATTATATTTAATAAAATATGGCACTACATGGAAAATATTTTGATGAAAAATAGTAATAAACGTTTTTTGCAATATTGGAATTTTAATTTTTTTTTATCTACATTTAACTGTATGAAATTATTTTATTTATTTTCTCATTGTCCTTTGGTATTAATTTATTAATAAAATCAAATATTAACATTAACCTTTATTAAAAAAGAATATTAGAAAAAAAGATATATTTCACAACACATCGAAAAATGGTATACCGTGAAATTATTGTTATTTGAATAAAATTTCGATGTGCCGTTTTTAGTTTATTAGGCAGATAATTTTACAAGGAACTTTGTTAGGAGATTGAAATACCGGGCCGTATCGTGCGAATGTTTGCCTTCAAATAGGAGGCAACCAATTTGAACATATTTTGTGACAACAGTGTGGAAAATATTTTTTTATGTATGTTTAAAGCTTGAATTACATTGTACTATTCATGTCTATGTTTAATTCGTTTCTCGATTTCTAGTCATTTCTAGTATAACGTAAATCAGAAATAGTTCATTTCATATAAGAAAATAGTGATGGGAAGATAAGAACAGTTCGATCTTGTTTTTTTATTGGTCAATTTGATCTATACTCCTAGCACTATTTTCTTACGTGAAATGAAGTATAGATTCTAGTTCAGAAATATACGATCTGTCCTATTTTTTCATCCGAGTTTCATATTCGTTTTAACTATAGAGTGGTGGAAAGATAGGTGCAGTTTGATCTTGTTGTTTGATTGGATAATATCGGAGTATTATCCAATCAAAAATAAGATCAAACTGCACCTATCTTCCCACCACTCTATAGGGCGCGAGCAGACACGTGACTCGAGGGACCTTGACGTGCTTAGAATCGGCTGATTTGTGTGCGCGTCATTTTGACAAGAACAATGTCATGATGACATAACCAATGTTTTGACTTATTTTGATTTTTAACTGCAAAAATATTTTTATTTACATGTGTTTTACTGCCTAAAAATTGTAAAATATTAATATTTTAGCAATTCAAAGTAAGTCAAAACATTGGTCTTGTCAAATTGACAATGTTCTTGTCAAAATGACATGCGCAGCTGATCCCAAGCAAGTCAAGGTCGCTCGAGTCACGTGTCTGCTCGCGCCCTATAGTTAAAACGGATAGAGTATAGATTCACTTTTTTAACGCAAACTGGTGAAACAATGAAACTGTGTGGCACTTTTTTCACACTTTTATTGTAGATGTAAAAAAAATTGTACGCAACTAGAGTAAAAATCAGAGGATTTAACGAACTTGATTATTTGTTCGGTCAAGCTTTCCTATTCGTGAAGTAAGACTATACTTTTTACTCATGTTGCATAAATAACTATTTCTTAATATTACGAGTATTCGTTTTTAATAATGTTTAAATGTTAATATTTGCTTTTTTATCAATAACTTAATAACGAAGAAAATTTAGAAAATTTTCTACTCTCAATTTTTGGTTTGTTTTAGCCTCCTAAATCAAATCCCAAAAATACGAACGAGCGTCACTTTTGATATATTCTGTAATCTCATTTTTTTTTTGTAATTGAAAGCAATAAGTATTATTTTATTACAGTTCGAACACTAAAAAGAAAATGTATTATCTTGTATATTTTGTAGATAATGAAAACCTTTTTGCATAATATATTGCATACAATTTTTCTATTTTTTATTCAATATATTGCGTAGTATCAGTTTACATTTCATTAAAACTAAGATGGATATAAAAAACTAGATTTATTGTATTTTTCAAATTAAATATTTGGAAATATAGTAAATTTACGAGTAAATATTAACTCATAAATACATCTGAACCAGTATATATGATTTTCAACTTCAAAACATGCACTAATTTTTTAAAGAAAGAGTACATACACTTTCATAAGGCTAATTCTGGCAGAGTTTGATTCCCTTGTTTTGCTAGGACTTCGCCCTTTGTTTTCCCGCTCAGTTGAATGTGCCACCTTTTCTTTTTCTGTAGATGGTGTGCTGGTTACCGAAAGTTGAGTTTGCAAACCGGATAATAATACCCACGCTCCAGCTAATAATAAATTTTGGTATACCTAAAAATAATTCATAAAACATTTCCACAACAAATTCATTGCACTCTCTTACGTGTCCTCCCGCCCGAGTAGAATTCTTGATTGTGTCCCCAACGTATGTGAACATATCTAAAGCTTTTTCCACGACGGTAACTGCGAGTGTATCGAAGTCATCGTCTTTGCTAACAGCCGGAGAACTACTAGAGTTTTGTGTGCTGGCGCACTTTGGGGAAACGGTTGAACTCATGCCCAAGACACTGCTAGCTGCCGCTTGTGTTACGGCACAATGCAAACATGCCATACTTAGGGCACATAGTTTCTCCAGTTTACTAGGATTTAAAGGCTCTAACACCGGGAGTGATATCGCCCAAAATACCACAGATATGTCGGCCACCACCAACGGCAAACTAAAAGAATAAAATTGAGTGATCTATGCCAATATAGACTTTCGTTATGTCCATATTCATGAACATTTACGTAAGTCCTTTTATTCCTAAACTTTCTATCCTTTAACTCACAACCAATCTGTCCTACACATTATAATTTCTAGTAAATCAGGGCTGGCAAAAACCCGACCCAGTGAGTTTTATTAGACTTTTTTTTGGGGCTTTATTAGATATTTATTACGTTTTTTTTTTTTTTGTAATAATTATACATTTTAAATTAAATTTCACATTAAAAATGACATTCTTATCTGCCACTATTTCAAACTAATGCGAAAAAGTAACCAAATCAGCAAATAAGCGTAGCCTGTTACTTTTTCGCATTAATGCAAAAAGCCACAGTTCTAATTTATAATATAATCTGTTTTATAGGGTTAAAAAAACAGGGTGGGGTGGGGAAAATAAGACCAGCCCTGTAGTAAATATGCAGTACCCCGCAAACAATTGAGTATACATTTTTCTTACTCTCTCATTCTACACTTTTCAGAAATAAATAAAACTATTCGTACCTGTGCCTAATGGCTGTAGCCTCCGTATGCGTTGTTGGTAAACTAAAAGGTTTCCCTGCCAAAGCATCATTGCAAATTAATCTTGATCTTTTAATAGAGTTTAAGTTAAGACACAAATCCAATAATATATCACTTGCTCTGAGAGCTTGAAGGTTTTCGGTATTTGTTGACAAGAATAATTTCTGTAAAACAATAACATTTACTCACAATTTCGTAAGTTAAGAAGTTATCTTATGTCTTACTTTAATTTCAGAACACACATCCGCACTACTCGTTCCTTGTTCCGAACTACCTCCCGATACATGTAATTTACTAAGATCTGGTTCACAAATGTCTGTTGGAGCACTCTGACCATCTCTTAAAGGCAACGTGAGTTGTTCGAATATACTAGTTGATAAATCGGATCTAGGTTTTCCTGATTCTGGTTTGCTAGGTGTTTCTTTTTCACTACCTATAAAGATTAGATTGTAAGTATGAAGCAAAAATTCTAGAAGAATCCATTGATTAAGAGGTGAGTACCTGCAGGGTTAGTTTTTATGTGTGGTGGTAAATTTTCACTTTTCATAGTGGATGTAAGCGACGATTGATCACTCTTAGATAAAAGTCCAGTGCCTAAGCAAAGTGACCTAATCGCACTGAGCAAACGGTTCGCTTGCACTGTGTTAGGAACTGGTTCGGTTGTTAAAGGCTGTAATGCGTTAACGAGATACCGGAGAAGAATTCGACATGCGTTACACACCACATCCATTTGATTGATAGATACTGGAAGCAATAATGACAATGTGAACTTTATTTATAAACACCACGACATGACCCAACCCAACTGACAGAAACTTACAAGAACTTGCATTTGTGCTGATGTAATCAGCAGCGAGGATAGCAAAAGAGTTATAGAAAACCTTATAATTATCTTTATGATGAAGAATTTCGGATTCACTGTAACAGAAACACCATAAAATCATACGCAATGCGTCACAAAATATTCCTGTGTCATGAAACCCGACGAGAGATTAAAAAAAATACCAGAATAAAATTGATCTTTTCAGGTATGATACCTTTTATTGATCGCCGAACAAAGTTCTAGTACGTCATGTTTATTGACAGAACCGTAACTTGCCGACAAAATAGGTTTGATTATAGATGACCACTCCACACCACCGCTACTCGCAGCCATTGCGTCCACCATTACTAATTTCCAGCACCAGCTGCTAAGTGCTGATTCAGGGATGCCATGTTCCAAACACGAAAGTTACTTTGCTTTTTTTATTTTAAAATTCGTCAACTCACTCCACTAAAAACTATATCTGAAAAATTCGCCAAGATTTTATTTTCATTTTGTGTTGAAATTTGAACTTAACTGAAATATTATTTGTCTGAGTTGAAATTAATACATGACAGCTGTCTAATAAAAAAAGAAAATTGTCAAACAAGTGAATTCACTAAATTTTCAAAATTTCAGCTCAAATTTCAAAATTTCTGCCAATATACGTACAATTCTTGTGATAATATTACGAATCCCCTTCGTTCCCGTGCTCTACTCAACTTGAATTATAAATAGAAGATTGAGAAGTTTATTTTCAAAAAACATACAATAACAAATATATTTAAAAACATGGACAATGCACTATTAGTAGGTATCTGTTCATTAATGAGTCATATCCGAGAAACTACAAAAACATAAAAGTAATATGCAAAAATATATTAATTGCTGTACTGAATGTAAGCATATAGGTACAATATATTGTTACGCAATATTTTCTTATTAAATTGAGTTAGCATTTAGTTCTAGGTATTTTGATTATATCTGCTAACTTTCTGGACACCCAAATATCATATAACTTATATAAAGACAATTTAGATAATTATACTCTTTCAAACGTATAAAAATAATTAAATATTGCAACTTTCTGATAGTGATGTATAAATGCTATTTGTCAATACAGAAAACGAAATAATTCCCTTTCAGTAGCATTATTCATATAAAAACAAATTATACAAATACGAGAAGCATTCAAATTTAACTAGTAATTTATTTATAATTGCATATACAATATGAAATGAATAAAAACTACATTATATAAATTAAATAAAGTATCCGGTTAAATTTATAAGTTTTGAAAGCATTTTTAAGGAATATATTATCAATATAAATCCTTGGATATGGTAACAATTTAGAACAACTTCGAGCTCATTCATTTATAGAATAACATTCTAGATAAATATGAATGCTCTTCGTAAAAATTAACGTGACGCAAAATAAATAAAACAAGCAGAAACACTCACTGCCGTAAGAAACTAAAGATTCCAATTTGTTTCGAAATTGTGCGATCAAATATGAGAATAGTTTAGAAGAAATTCTACTACTGCGATGACCAACATTCAACGTTCTAATTTTTATATTATTTATATATTATTTTGTATAATAATGTCACACAGTGTCTATTATACTCTATGAAAGTTATTGCTGAAATCGCGCCCTTATAGAGTTGGCCCGTTTTCAGGAATAACGCGATATATAATATCCATCTTAATATATTATGTATATTACAAATTTTTAAATTTGTACAAGATACTGCAGATCTGATGATTTGCACATAAGGCCATGTGTCATTTTCTGCGAAAACCATCGCGAATAAACATTCGCAACAGGTCTCACAGAACAATAAAATAGGCAATTCTGCAATCACTCAAGTTTTGCAAATCTGAGAACGCACATCTATGGCAATATGTTTGATTTTGTCAACATTTCGACACATTAAGATATTTCACATCCAAAAATTATTCACTTTCCAGTACAATTAAAAATTATTTGCTTTTTATATCACAATATTTTATAAAAATGTAAAAAATATATTTCAAAATATATAACTCATAATAAATAGATAAAAATCGCAGTTAATAATAAAAATATATGAGAATTTATATATAATATTACTTGAAAGAATAAATTTTAGACATGAAAGTATCTGTACAAGATTTTATTCAATGTCGTATTCTCACAGCGCCATAAACTAAATACGATCCAGCATATATACAAACAAATGGATAAACAATGTAAACAGATTCTGCATTTTGGTTTGTTTCGCATGTGTAAATAAATGATTTCACCTCTGGACAAAAAGACAATTTTACAATAAATATTTGTTTCTTACAGTGTTTGTTTCTAGATCTATCAATTGTCACTTTCTGTACAAATATGTATGCGAAATATTACATACAAAATATACACGTATGCTATCAAATTGTGTTGCCAAATTTGTCAAATTATTTAAATTTTTATTATAATAAAATACACGCAGAATAAACAAATATTAATTTTGTACTACAAAAAACTTCATTATTGCTCAAACAAAGTTACTCAGTGGCAACAAATGTATATATAAAATATATATTATATATAGAATGCTCATATATAAGAAATGTACACTTTTAAAACTCTATACTGAGTTGCTAAAAATCAGTACGGCTACCTCCCGTCCATTAAAACTTGATTAAAATAAAATCAATAAAATCTACGACACAATCTATCAATCAAACATATTAAAACTAATTTTTATACGTTTCAATTCCAGTCTTTTCATAAATAAACATTCGAACTTTAATTTGTGGTCGCTATCAATCACTAACAAACCAATCAACGATTGTTCCACTATTCCACATTCTCAGCTGTAGCTGCCGCGTTCTCGGTCGTTTCCACTAGTTCCTCCGAGCCCGTAGAGTCCAAGTCCTCCGTCTTAGGTTTGTTTTCCAGGCTTTGTCGGAGTTCTGCTACGGCGGGGCCCTCGTACAACCGCTTAATGCCTCGGGGAAGAGCCCTACATGACTGCAGGTTGAGGCTCTGGATGACGGGACATTTAAGGAGCACCGCCTTTACGGATTCCAGGCTTACAGACGAGCCGCAGAGGTTCAAAATCCTAAAGTACAACAATTGTATTTTTCTAAATTTAATTTACATTGTTTGGAGAAAAATTATAGTTTTATGACCGATTACCAATTTAAGTTGACCTACTTTATGAGTACCTACTAACATAGAATCATAGAGTATGTTTATATGGAAGTCCTTACACGGCTTGAATTTCAAAATATTTCAAATAATTCAAGAATAAAGAGGTAAATTAAATAAATAAAATATCACAACTTTGATTCATTGCTGAATGTGTATTCAATGCAAGTTTCGGGAAAATTGTCAAAATTTATCTTGAAATGTAATTTTACTGAAATTCATTGTTAACAGGCAGTAAAACAATATTGCCATACGCCGTATTCTAATTTATTTCCATTTCAAATAAAATTCAAGAAGAAAAGAAAATGCTTTTAAATTAAGACTTGCGTTTCTTTGTTCAGAGCCTACTCCGAGTTAGGTTTTTTTTTTAACAGACTGTAGTTTAATAATTTGTAAATATTTCATTTCTACCGAATTCGAACTTGGGTCTTCAGAAACACAGCCTGTTCCTGATATGCGTATTGTTTTCCTTGAGTTATAGATAAATTCGTTACCTGAGTGGCGATTCCTTGCCCTTCTCAGCCAAGGTCATCACAGCAGCGTCCAGGGGCTCAGTAGCAGTTGACCAAGCCAAATCCACTTCAACTAAACTATGGCTCCATTTTTGTACTATTAATTCCAAGCCTGAGTGGTTTAAACGAGTCACGTAGCATGCTATAGGAAATATATTGCATAATTATTTTAATCGCAGTACCATAGTTATATTATATTTTATATAAAATGTAAAATTTAACAAAAAAAAAAACACTCTTCAGTTTTCCAGTATTAGTGTACGTTACAATTTGATCTAGGTATTAATTTTTTTGCTCTAGTAATAACTCTACTTTCCGAAATGTAATGTCTGCAAATATTACTGATATTCAATATAGTTGCAAAATGCTAACCAGACCATAGATTCTTGATTTAGAATATGCTCAGATTTTTAAACAGAATTTGGTATAATTTTATGTTCCCGCCCCTCCCATAATCGGAGCTAATGGTATGCTTTTCAGGAAATATGACCTTATATGTTACAGTTCCATGCTCTCATTTCAAGAACTAGATCACATCTAAATATATAACAACGGTTCTAGACTACTCAAAATATCAGCCACGCCAGGTATTTAGTTCTCCTGGAGTATTGAACTTACTTTGATGTTAACTACAAAAGATACTTCGCCAGATTGATCTTTAGATAGGATGGAGTAAAAATTTGAAAGAATTCTGCTATCCCTCGAGTTTATCTGAGGTCTTTTCTTTGTCAGCTTAAGTGCTGAAACATATGACTAGTAATTTAGAGATCCTGGGTTCGAATCATTAAGGAGAATTAAATATTTCAGTAATTTTAATGCAAATGTCTTCAAATAAGATTTGTCATATTTACTAAATTTAAAATCAGTAAAGCAGAATATCCAATTCCTTGAAAAGATGCATAAAAAAATGTCAATTTCAAATGATTCTTGGATGTATGTTGCAAGTTTAGAAATATGGTGCGTTATCAAAATTAGTTCAGATATAATAAAACATGAAGAGGATATTTTACATAAATCAAATTTAATAATTTTAGTTATATTAATTAAAACTTGGCTATACTAACAAAAAATGAATTCGGTAATGAAAATTATATATGCGATAAATTTTATATATTTAAAGACTGCGTCGTTTAGGCCTGTCTTTGGAATGGTGTTGCAGTAGTACAATACATACTTAGATTATATATCTTAATCTTAACTAGATACGTTGAATGTGTTATGCTTAGGATCGAGAGAGATGGAGAACAAGAGCTGAGATTACACTGCGCAAACTCGTAGCATAAAAACGCACAATTTTTAAATTCAAATTTGAAATGCCCATACAAAGAATGCATGAGATATATTATAAAATGTTCATATAAAATTACTTTCAAATTCTTAAAATTTAATTCAACCATTTCACATCAGTCTTTTTGTTTAAGACATTAAAATCATTGGGTTGTGAGTCTGTGCAATGTGAACTTAATACTTTTCTGTATCTCCCTTGTTCTTATACAAATCTTTATTTCATCTCTATTAATCTTATACGTAAAGTAGTTAATCCGTTGATGGGCGCTATCCAAAATGTGACTCAAATTATTATATAATATTTATTATAAGTCGTAGAATTTAGATGTAAATTAGAAATCATAGATAACAATTAACGTAAGGAAGATAATTTAATTTAAAGGCGTACGTCCCGCGCGGTTGAATACCACGCGGTCGAAATCCCAACCGATCGAAATGTACCCCCCACCACTTTGTTCGTTCTACAGATATTCAAATATTTTCACGCCGTCGAATCCCATCCGGTCGAAATGTTACACGATACAAATACATAATATATTAAAAAGAAATTTTAAAACATTATATTATTATAGAACGAACTATTTAATGAATGAAGTAGGAAAAGAATTTACCTATACATTTTAAGTAAGCATGATAGTTTACTAGTTAATTAATATTATAAAATAATTAAATTTATTTTCAACTAGACAAGGATGTGTATACATTAAGTTACCGTTATTGTCAAAATATGCCGAGTGGAAGAAAATATATTTGGAAATAAAAGCAACATAAGATTTATAATAGACATAGTAATATAGGATAAGAATTGAAGGCCTTAAAGTTTCTTAGTAAAATTCGAAGTTTTAAATCAATGTTACAAGTTGCAAATATACAATGTTAAATTACAGTACATTTCTAACACTGAGCCCATTACTTATTGGGAACCGCTGCAAAGAATGTGTTTGAAGCTAGGCAGCTGGCGACGTTCTTTGCTGCGGTTCCCAATAAGTAATGGGCTCAGTGTTAGAAATGTATTGTAATTTAACATTGTATATTTGCAACTAGGCCTGGGAAAAATATCGATATATCGATAAATATCGATATTTAACAATTTATCGAACCTCGATAATCCTAATTTTTTTATCGATATATCGATATTTCGATAATTATCGATATTTATCGATAACTATCGATTATTGTCGATATTAATCGATTATTGTCGATATTAATCGATAACTATCGATTATTATCGATATTAATCGGTAATTATCGATTTTTGTCAATAATTATCGATAATTATCAATTATTCTCGATATTAATCGATAATTATCTATTTTAATCGATATTTCGATTTTATAGATTTCTATCAAATATTCTTGTTTTTGCAAATAAATTACAACATGAAACATGAACTGTGAACTGCGCAACCAGAGTACCTTCCTACATAACACGCCGTTTTAAATTTTAATTGTTTTTCCCGGCCAATGGCCGCGTTCAGCAATGCACAGCGCTGGCAGCGCTGAGCGCCGAAGTTTGCCGAACGCAATGAATTGACGAATGTGATTGGTCCAGAAACTGTATTCGGCAAATTTCGGCGCTCAGCGCTGCCAGCGCTGTGCATTGTTGAACGCGGCCAATGTTACTATACTCCGCGCGTCGAACAGATGAAATCGTCAAAGTGCGTTCACCAAATGTTTGTTTAAAATTTAATGTAAAATGGTAGAAATAAAACAGTTAAAAGTAAAAAAAAAAATTTATTATAATAAATATAAACATACTCCAAAAGTGTTTAAAAAATTATGATATTAATAAATTGGAATCGAACGTTCAAGATCCGTTTTACTTTCAAATAAAATTTATTTTGAATTTTAAAACAAACCAAACCATAATCAAATTAAAGATACTTGAACCTTGAGTTATATATTAATAATTATCGGTTTCTCCAATAATTATTGATATTTGTAAGCAATTATCGTTATTTTGTCGATAAGTATCAATGTTTTTCGATAATTATCGATATTTGTCGATAATTATTGATTTTTGTTTAAAATTATCGATCATTATCGATTTTTGTCGATAATTATCGATGTTTGTTGATAATTATCGATATTTGCCGATAATTATAGATATTTGTTGATAATTATCGATACTTGTCGACAATTATCGATATTTATCGATAATTATCGATATTTGTCGATAAATATCGAATTATTGGACAAATCGATATATCGGAAAATATCGATATTACTTTGATATCGAATATCGATATCAAAATTTAAGTATCGCGCAGCTCTATTGTAACACTGATTTAAAACTTCGAATTTTACTCTTACTGATGATGTGCGGATGTCGCACGGAACGTCCTTTTTCATACTATACAACATAACTGTCATAAACCTAAGGACCTTTAAGGCCATCAATTCTTATCCTACATTAAAACTGGAAGTTCCCAATATATTTCAACTTTAACAGACACAGTAATACACAATTTTACAACTGAAATAAAGAATTAAGTGCTTATTCACATAATATGACAGGTAATCTAAAATGACGGATCAGAAATATCAATAATTTTACTTAAAATGTATAGGTAAATTCTTTTCCTACTTAATTCATTAAATAGTTCGTTGTTTAATAATATGTTTTATTAATTTTTTTAATATATTATCTTTGACGCAGAACTACCACGAAGCATAGATTGTTAGAATGCAATACGATCGATAAAGAGAGCGGTACGGGAGCGAGGGATTTGTATCGTGTAACATTTCGACCGCGTGAGATTCGACGGCGTGGAAATATTTGAATTTCTGTAGAACGGACAAAGTGGTGGGGGTACATTTCGAGCGCGTGGGATTTCGACAGAGTGGAATGCTTCGATTTAAAGTTGACCTCCTTGAAGTGAGTACGTTCCGCGCGGTCGAATTTCATTCTCTCGAAATCCCATGGGTCGAAATCCCACACGGTCGAAATCCCGCGCGGTCGAAGTTCCATGCGGTCGACATCTCATCAGGAGGCCTATTCTATAAATTTTACCAATATTGATACGCGCTCCATCTTGGTAAATTTCCTAGCGAATATCGTCGAACACCAGCGGTTATAACCGATTTGCGAGACATGACGTCACACCCAGCGGTGAATTCGAGACGGGATTCCAAGTACGCATAGGATCTTGGAATTTAGTTATCCAGATCGAAGCTGTCAGTTGTTTCGGTGCTATCATTGAATCGTTTAACTTTCGACTATAAATTTTTTGTGTTGATTGAATTTAAGTGGTTTTTAATTTCTTCTTTTTGTAAGGTTTGTAAGGAGTTGAAACTAGACTAATTATTATTTTATTTTAACAAGTATTTGTTTATACTTGTTGAAGACAAATCGACATGTACGATAACTAAATTTTAATCAAATTTCAGATTGAATAAGAATGCCAGTTGGTATGTTATCGACTATTCACCTCTTCTTATGGATATCGGTAAACGGATCTAGCGAATTCCTACACATTTGACGTTAAGATGATACAAATTTTTTTGAACAACTTTATTTACAGGCATTTATAACTAGGTACTGATGTCATTTAACTTTTTAACTGTAGGAAGCTACCAACACCAACGCAATGTTAAAACAACTTGCTTGTATAAGCCAGCCATTTTGTACTTTAGATTTTGCGTATCTATCGCAAATTTCCACAAAAGCGATAAAAAGTTAAATAAATGACGCGAAGAACGTACAAATAACTGTACAGGTAGTTGGAAAGAATTTTGTAAACAAAGGGAAAAGCGAAAGTAGTGATTTAGATTTATTTTGCTTCGAAAGATAAATAGGTATGATTCCTATTAGACTTTGAGGATATGTATTCAAAACGAACATTTACATTTATCATTGTTCCAAATTTCCGCCAACGGTGCAACAACACCCGTTGTAACAGTTTCGCTAACTTTGGTGCAACAAAAAATCGGTGTAGAGTCTATTAAAGCCAAGGAGTTGGGTGAAGAAGTGGCGAACATGAACAAAGAATTGAATAATGCTATTATAATTCTAAAAAGAATAGCTGTGACGGTAGAAAGCATAAATGAAAAGCTATAATAAATATGAAAATAAAGAATACCTGTATATGAATTGTTTTTTTTTGTCATAATTTTTTACATCCCTCTTTTACTTTTGCAAAGTAATTAATAAATATCACATACAGTAGTTGTACATAATTATTATGCAATAACAAAATTGCGTAAGTGATGATTTACTCTAAAAGTTTAAAGGATATTGAGCATACATATGTATGAAGTACTACACAACTTATAACTAGAAAATTCCTTTGTTAATTTGTAAATATCGGATTTAAATATATTGCCAATCCATTCTCAAATTACCAACAATATGGGAACACTAAAATTACTAATATAATCCCCAAATCTATCGTTGGAGAGGGGGAAAATCAAACGATGACGTATACCAAGATCAAGATCTTGGTAAAGTTACTAAAGTTATAGAATAGGTATCCTGGTCAAACTATACCCCAACCACTTTTTCCGTTCTACAGAAATTCAAATATTTCCACGCCGTCGAATCCCACCCGGTCGAAATGTTACACGATACATATCCCTCGCTCCCGTAGCGCTCTTTTTATCGATCGTATTGCATTCTAACAATCTATGCTTCGTGGTAGTTCCGCGTCAAACATAATATATTAAAAAGAAAGTTTAAAACATTGTCGCTGTTTTCATAAAATATAAGTAGGCATGAAAATGAATTAATTTTGTAGTTACCATGAAAACTTGTTGTCATGGTGAGATTGTCATTAAGAAAAATAATAAAATAATTACTGAAAAATGTCTTGTCATTAATCTTAGATTTTCAACGTTCTCTGTAGGAGTTTCGGCACAGGTTTGCTTTGCGGAAGAATTTTCTATTAAGAATTTCCTGTTAACGGAACAGGTGGTCCTTCGAGCCGGATTACGGTCCTTTGGTACAACAGTCGAACATAAACATGAGCGAAAGTGCTGGAAAAGAACAGAGAGTTAGTCATAGGATTAATAAAGGCAACCATAGCGGTTTCACAGACTACGTCGTAGAGATGCCGAAGAAAAAGACGCAGAACCCTCCCGTAGCGATTGAAGATGAAACTACTACATTAAAAAGCAACAGCAGCAAGTCTTCCAAGAAATCTAATAAATCGGTTCAACTGCAGATGTTGGAAGCTGAATTATTAGAGGCAGAAAGGCTGGCAAACATCGAAAAAAAAGTAGATGAAGAAGAATTTAAATTAAAGCAAGAAAAACTTCGCAAGAAACTGGAACGTGAAGAAAAGCTTGCCAGTATTAGGTTAAAAGTATTAAACGCAAGTATACAAGAAGTAGAAAATAAATCAAATATTAGTATGCACGACGAAGAAGACAGAACGAATAATAGCCTTCAAGAAAGAAACACACAAATGTCAGAACAAAACATTCATTCTGGAAAAAGCTTTGAAAAGAAAGAAATTGATGAAGATGGCGAACCTTTAAAACATAATAGAGCTTCAAAAAATATGGCCCTGACCAATATTGCACAAGCGTTTGCTGGACAGTTGAAAAAAACGATTGTCAATCCACAAAAGGTTCCTGGTTTGCCAGAGTTCAATGGTGAACCTGAAGAATGGCCGTTATTTATTGCAAATTTTCGAAATTCGACAAGTAAATGGTACATTGACAACGTCGATAATATTGGAAGATTACAGAGATGTTTAAAAGGAAGAACACGAGAAGCTGTGAAAGGTCTTATGATTCATCCAAATAATTTAGATAGAATTATAAAGGTGTTAGAAATAAGATTTGGAAGACCAGACGCAATAATTAAAGGTATGATAGAGAAAATCAGAAAAGTTTCTTGTATGAAGACTTACGAATTCGAAAAATTAATAGAATATTCAAGCCAAGTGAGAAACCTTATTGCAATAATATATTCGTTTGAAAAACCGCACTATTTACAAAATACGTTCTTAATGGATGAACTAGTAGACAAGCTTCCCATCTGTTACAAAATAAAATGGGGAAAAAGAATAGCTAACAATGCACATATGAATCTGGAAGATCTTGCAGAATGGCTGGAAGGTCAAGCGCAGAATCTTATATCTGTATCCTGCGTAGAAAATAAAATGAAGATAAATGAAAAAAAAGAAGAAAATAAATTTGCAAAATCTGTATTTACAACTGCTACAGAAGACCTAAGTTGTCAGTTTTGTAAGAAGACAAATCACAATTTGATAAACTGTTACTTTTTCAAAAAGCAATCAAAAGAAACGCGTCAAAAATGGGCGATGAAGAATACAGTTTGTTTTTCATGCATTCAACCTGGACATTTCGTGAAAGACTGCTCTAAAAAAGAAGAATGTGGTATTTCCGGGTGTAAAAAGCGTCACCATAAATTACTACATACAGAAGAAAAGAAAAAGATTAATCCAGAAGAAAAGGTTGAAGAAAAATATGATTGTGGGAAAAATGAAAAAATAGAAGAAAGAACTGTGAGCAACACAACCGTAGTGAAGCGTCGAAAAGAAGTTTTATTAAGAGTTCTTCCAGTTACCATATTTGGATCTACTGGAAAAGTGTCAACCTATGCGCTACTAGATGATGCTTCAACTATAACAATGTTAAATGCAGATGTGGCTAGAAGAATTGGAGCTACTGGTCCAACTGATGGACTGCATTTAAGGTGGACAAACTCAACTACTAAGCAAAGTATAGAATCCATGAAAGTGGATATCAAAATAAAAGGAATTGAAACAGAAACTTATACAATGAAAGAAGTAAGAACAATAGAAGACTTAGATCTCACTACACAGTCGGTATCTCCGAAGAGACTGGCTAATAAATGGTCACATCTGAAACATATTAAAACTGAATTACTAGAAGATGCGAAGCCTCAATTACTAATTGGACAAGACAATATTGATTTAATACTATCAAGAGAAGTACGAGAAGGCCCGAAGAACGCACCAGTAGCAACAAGATGTAAATTAGGTTGGGTCATCCACGGAAATAACTACTGGTTTAAAACTAGGATTGATAGAGGGAAGGAAAATAAATTGTGCGAAAAATCAGAAGATACAACTTTATACGTAAATGAACAGGAAGTCGAAATTGATGACCTTCATAGATATGCAAAAAAATTTTTCAGTATTGAAAATTTTGGAACAAAGATAATGGAAGAAAAAATCAAATCAAAAATGGAAGAACGCGCTCAAGAGATCATGAACAGAACAAGTCGACATATCAATGATTCTACATGGGAAACTGGTCTGTTATGGAAAGAAGACAATCCACAGCTGCCAGAAAGTAAGAATAATGCACTGAAACGTCTAACCATAATAGAGAAAAAGATGGATCGGGATCAAAATTTACGCCATCAATATCACCAGAAAATACAAGAATATTTCGAAAAGGAATATATAAGCCAATTAACGGATGAAGAAGCTGCAATAGAAAATCCGAAGACTTGGTATCTTCCTCATTTTCCAGTTTTCAATCCAAACAAACCTGGTAAATTTCGTTTAGTCTTTGATGCTGCAGCAAAAAGTAACGGAACCAGTTTGAACGATAATCTTTTGAAAGGACCAGATCTTCTAAATTCCTTACCCGGTATACTTATGCGATTTAGAAGAAGGAAAATTGGCATAACTGGAGATATCACAGATATGTTTCATAGAGTGAAAATAATAGAAGATGATCTTTCAGCACAAAGATTTTTGTGGAGAGGAGATGACCGAAATAATAACCCGAAAGTGATGCAAATTAATGTAATGATTTTCGGAGCTATTTGTTCGCCTGCTTCAGCACAAGAAATAAAAAATAAAAATGCTTGTAAATATGCTACTGAGTTTCCAGAAGCATTTGAATCTATTCGAAGAAATCATTATATGGATGATATGCTTGACTGCGCAGATACTGAAGAGAAGGCATGGAAATTAATTGAAGATGTCACAGAAGTCCATCGCAGGGGAAACTTCAAGATCTGTAAATGGAATTGTAGTTCAAAAGAAATACTGAAAAAGATTCCTGAAGATCTACGGGCACCTTCGGCAAAAAATCTAAATTTGGAAGATAACGTAGACCGAGTCCTCGGGTTACATTGGAATCCAAATGAAGACTATTTCACCTTCAAACTAACCTTCCATAAAGTCAAGCATGAAATAGTTACCGGAGAAATACTACCCACCAAGAGAGAAATGCTGAAATTAATTATGTCAATTTACGATCCATTAGGATTTCTTGCTCATTTCGTCGTTAAAGCAAAAATAATTTTGCAAGAAGTATGGAAAACAAAAATCGGATGGGATGATGAATTGCCTGTTACACTATATGATAAATGGTTGAAATGGCTGGGGGAACTAAGAAATCTTTCAGATATCAAAGTTCCAAGAGTATATTCGTTAAATTTTTCGAAAGCCGAAGATATCCAGCTTCACATATTCTGCGACGCAAGTGAACAAGCTTACGCTTCAGTGGCGTATTTCAGAATTACAGCAAAGGAAGAAGTGGATGTATCTTTTGTTATGGCTAAAACAAGGGTGGCCCCTATCAATAAAATCATCTCAATCCCAAGAATGGAACTCCTTGCAGCTGTGATGGGAAGCCGATTAGCGAATACCATTGCAGAAGAATCCAGAGTGAATATTAGTCAAATCCATTATTGGACCGATTCAAGAACTGTTTTATGTTGGATAAATTCAGATGTACGAAAATACTCACGATTTGTGGCACACCGAATTAGTGAAATAGAAGACCTAACAAAATTAAAAAACTGGCTTTGGATATCAACAAGAGAAAATATCGCTGATGAAGCAACAAGGATTCAAAAGGAAACTAATTTTCAGACGGAAAGCAAATGGTTCAAGGGCCCCGAATTTTTACGAAGATCTCCAGACCTATGGCCGAAAATTACAACCACAGAATTGGATAAAGTAGCAGAAAAGGAAGAAATGAAAAGTGAGTGCGTGAATGTAATAAACACAGAATCCGTTCTAATAGAATACAGAAATTTCTCAAATTGGAACTCGATTGTTCGGCCAGTTGCATGGATATACGCCCTACTAAGAAAAAGAAAATCGAAGGAAAAGAAAAGAATCGAAATAGAACCACAGGATTTAGAAAAAGCAGAAAAATATTGGTGTAAAATTGTTCAAGACGAAGCATTTAAAGAAGAAATGACTCAATTGCAGAAAGGACATCAAATAAATGGATCCAGTAGACTAGCTAAACTTACGCCATTTCTAGATAAAGATGGGCTAATTAAGGTTAGAGGCAGAACGACAAAATCTCCAGAACTAACCATAACTTGTAAATTTCCAATAATTTTGGATAACAATCATTATATAACATATTTACTGTTACGGTACTATCACAAAAAATCCGGTCATGTCGGTCTCGAAACAACCCTCAACGAACTTCGACAGAAATACTGGGTGATACAAGCTCGAACAACTATGAAGAAAATATCAAATGGTTGCGTAATATGTAAAATACGACGGGCAAAACCTCAAGTACCTATCATGGGAGAACTTCCGAACTTCAGAACAACAAAACCGGATCGAGTTTTCTCCTACACTGGTCTCGATTATTTTGGACCAATGATAATCAAGATAGGAAGACGTCATGAAAAGAGGTATGGCGCCCTATTTACTTGTTTATCAACACGGGCAATACATATTGAAATAGCAGCATCGTTAAGCACTGATTCCGTAATCATGGTTCTACGAAGATTTATAAGTAGACGTGGAGCCCCAGCTGAAATTTTCTCTGACAATGGAACTAATTTTCGTGGAGCAAACTCTGAAATAAGAAAATCAATCCAACAAATTGAATCTACAAAAATCCAAGAATTCTTTGTAGAAAAAGGAGTAAAATGGACTTTCATCCCACCGGCAGCTCCACATATGGGTGGCAGTTGGGAAAGATTAATTCAAGCTGTCAAAAAAGCGTTACATTCTACACTACACACAAGAACACCATCAGAAGAAGTATTACAAACATTATTAATTGAAGCGGAACATTCAGTAAACAGCAGACCGCTAACTACTGTATCAGAGGATGCAGAAGAACTCGAAAGTTTGACACCGAACCATTTTTTGTTAGGAGCATCTAGTAATGTCGCACCGTATGGAAATTTTAGTGAAAAAATGAAAAACGAACGTAAAATGTGGCGACAATCACAAATTTTGGCCGATATCTTTTGGAAGCGATGGGTAAAGGAATATCTTCCGACATTAACTCGCAGAACTAAATGGTACAAAGAAGCTCCACCACTGAATGTGGGCGACGTCGTCATAATAGTAGATGAACATTCCCCCAGAAACTGTTGGTTAAAAGGTATAATAGTAACGGTTTATCCAGGAACAGATGGAAAAGTTCGTGTCGTGGATGTTAAAACTAAAATTGGCACATTTAGAAGACCTACGTCAAAAATATGTAATCTAAAAATTTCAGAAATTGATTACATAGGGAACAAAGAATAAAAACAGCTCCAAGTTTGGATTTTGAAAACGTATTTCTAAAACCAGGGGGCGGAAATGTCGCTGTTTTCATAAAATATAAGTAGGCATGAAAATGAATTAATTTTGTAGTTACCATGAAAACTTGTTGTCATGGTGAGATTGTCATTAAGAAAAATAATAAAATAATTACTGAAAAATGTCTTGTCATTAATCTTAGATTTTCAACGTTCTCTGTAAGAGTTTCGGCACAGGTTTGCTTTGCGGAAGAATTTTCTATTAAGAATTTCCTGTTAACGGAACAAACATATTATATTATTATATATACAACGACCTATATAATGAATGAAGCAGGAAAAGAATTTACCTATACATTTTAAGTAAACATGATAGTATACTAGGTATTTAATATTATAAAATAATTAAATTTATTTTCAAGTATTTGTAGAGTAGATACATCAAGTTACCGTTATTGTCAAAATATGCCGAGTGGAATAATAGTATATTAAAGAACGTGTTTTATAAGACATGTTGTTTTCGCACGCGTCAAAATTTAGAAAACGAGCGTTAGCGAGTTTTCTAATTGACAAGTGCGAAAGAAAGTCTTATAAAATGAGTTCTTTATACTATTTTTTATATTTTGCGCCTTCTACAATAACATTTACTTACTCAATTTGTGATTATATTTGTAACCATTTGTACATTTTCATGTAAATAATCTTCCGTAAATAATAAAAATAAAAATAATAATTTCGACATTATATTATTAAAATGAATTGTCAATTAACTAAAAATAAATTAGGTAAAAATGGGTTAAAGAAACGTCATCTAGTACCAACCGTCTAAAACAAAAAATTGCGTATCGAAATGAAGGTTATTACGATACGCAATTGCGTATTGTAATGACTTCATTATGAACGCAAAATATAAAAAATATATTTGGAAATAAAAGCAACATAAGATTTATAATAGACACAGTAATACATAATTTTACAACTGAAATAAAGAATGAACTGCTTATTCACATAATATGACAGCTAATCTAAAATGGCGGACCATAAATATCAATAATTTTACTTAAAATGTATAGGTAAATTATTTTCCTGCTTCATTTATTAAATAGTTTGTTGTATAATAATATAATGTTTTTTTTTTAATATATTATCTTTGACGCGGAACTTCCACGAAGCATAGATTGTTAGAAAGCAATGCGATCGATAAAGAGAGCGGTATGGGAGCGAGAGATTTGTATCGTGTAATATTTCGACCGGGTGGGATTCGACGGTGTGGAAGTATTTGAATTTCTGTAGAACGGAAAAAGTGGTGGGGATACATATCGATCGGGAGGGATTTCGACCGCGCGGGATTTCGATCGCATGGAATTTCGTCCTATGGAATTTCGACCGCGTGGGATTTCGCCCACATGGAATTCGACCGCGCGGGATGCTTCGCTTGAAGTTACGGAGGTTTGCAGCAGTGTCACTAAACGATTAGAAAATATTATATCATAACAACCCAACATATGTTTGAAAAAAGAATATGTTATTCTTTGATGTTTGAGATATTTATTTAAAAAATAATTATGAGAAACCACAACCATTGTTGAGAAATCGCACGTAAAAAGCTGAAGTCTCAAAAAAAATGTATATTTTTGACGCTATTTCGCACATGCGCAATAAAGTGTGAAGTGAACTGGCAACGTTGCAATCAGCTATTCAGCGAACTTATTAAAAAAATCTGATGTGGCCAGCACATAACCTTCCGCCAATTCCATGTTTAAAATAGCAATGAGCTTTAAGTAAAGTATCACTTCCGATTGATGGTTTGTAAACAAAATCTAATTTCTTGTTCCAATACATAGAAAAGTCTGTAATACGAAATTTTGGATTATATTTTCTTATGTTTTTCTTCGAAAATCTGTTACGAGCTCCAAATTAAGTACCACTTCCGGTTTATCATATATGTATAGTCAAAATTGAGTTTTTTTAATGTTTTTCAAGAAAATCTGTTTATAGCTTTCTGTACAGTACTACTTCCGGTTTATCAATTTTAACAGTTTTGGAATATATCAATATATATCTTTCACGAAAATCTGTTCAGAGCTTCAAGTAAAGTATCACTTCCGGTTTATCAATTTTAGCTAAAATCTAATATGTTGTTCCCTTTCATATAAAAGTCTTAAATACTATAATTTAAAAAGTTTTTGAATGTATCATCATAATACAGGGTGGGGCAGAAAAACCTATCCGATTTCAAAACGTTATAAAATTAAAACCACTCAACTTGCCAAAAAAAAATTTTTATTAACATATCGCAAATTTTATGCCATTTTTAAATTTAAGTTTTGAAAAGCACATCACTCAAATGTCGTCCTTGGGAGCGGATACACTGATTTAGGCGCTCGCGGTAGCTTTCCATGACTTTCACCGTCATTTCCACAGGAATTTCTTCAATTGCCCGAGCAATTTCCCTTCGTAAAGCAAGAAGGGTCCTTGGTCGATGCTGGTAAACCTTCGATTTGAGGTAACCCCAAAGGAAGAAGTCACATGGAGTGAGATCCGGTGAGCGCGGCGGCCAGCCAAGATCACCTCTCAGGGAAATGAGGCGACCGGGAAACAGTTCCCTGAGAATGTCCATTGATCGTCGCGATGTGTGGGCGGTTGCACCATCCTGTTGAAACCACACATTTTCCACGCCATTTTCTTCCATTTTGGGTCTAAGAAAATTTTCCAGCATGAAACAATAGCGCTCGCTGTTGACCGTTACGGTTTGCCCATTTTCTTCAAAAAAGTAAGGCCCCCAGACGCCTAGGCGGGAAAGAGCACACCACACAGTCACTTTTGGGCTATGGAGGGGTTCCTGATGGATTTCTCGAGGATTTTCGTCACTCCAATATCGAAAATTCTGCCTGTTAACGGCACCACAAAGGTGAAAATGGGCTTCGTCCGTGAAGAGCACAACATCGTCGTTTGGGAGTTCTCGGAGATCGCGACACAGGTTCGTACGGGTTTCAAAATCCCTTTCACTTAATTCCTGTGCAACAACCATTTTGTAGGGATGCATTTTGAGGTCCCGGTGCAAAATGCGCCGAATACTGCGGTTGGAAATCGCCAAAGCGAGCGAATGTTTTCGCGCCGAACGACGCGGGGAACGTTCAATCGCGGCTCTCACATTGGCCACGTTTTCAGGTCCTGTTGCTGTCCTGGGACGTCCAGGCGACTTCTTTTTCAATGCTGAACTCGTCTGTCTAAAATTTGACACCCACACTTTAATCGTAGCGTGATGTGGAACAGGATCATGACGCCCGAGTCCGAAATGAATTCGAAAAGCACGTTGTGTAGCAATTATCGAACCGCCGCATTCGATAAACCGCTCAATAACAAAAGCACGATGTTCACCAGACCAAGGCATGTTGACTACTGACAAATGGCATAAAACCGGCTTTCTAACGGTTTTTACCCCACTACTCTACCTGCTCCCTCTTCTGGGAAAAAGGGATTTGAAATCGGATAGGTTTTTCTGCCCCACCCTGTATATTTTTCACGAAAATCTGTTCAGAGCTTCAAGTAAAGTATCACTTCCGGTTTATTAATTTTAGCCAAAATCTAATGTTATTCTCCTTGATATGAAAGTCTGAAATACTAAAAATGAAAAATTGCGGATTATATTTTAATATAATTTTTCATTAAAAACTGTCATGGGCTTCAAGTAAAGTATCACTTCCGATTACCCATTTTTACCCTTACCTATGATATGACGGGAGGTAAAAATATATTAAAAGGTAAATCATACATTTGGTTTTCATCAATTAAAATTAAACATTATTTTCACAAGTTTTAAAGTAACAAAACAAGTTTTTAATGAGTTTAAATATAATAGCTGATTCTTTTTTGACAAAATCTCAACTCATTTCAGATCACTTCAGATAAACTCAGGAAAACGTTGTTCTTTTTGACACAACTGATTTGAGTTGTGTTGAGTAAACTCACTTTCCCCCTTTCCGATGCTACACTACCAGTTTACAAAACTCAAACTGATTTGAAACACTCAGTTTGCATTTTAAGGTTATATAATACAACAAATTTTATATTCATATATACAGATGTACTTACAGTAATATATTTTCAACATTATCCATGTTCCGATTTTAAACAGTATCATAGATCAGAAAATAAGTCAATAATTTGAATGCTGTTACAGCAAATACTATATAAAGATGGAAGTGATAAATGAAATTAAACTTGTTCTTTTTGCACACATAGCAACTTACTTCATCTCAACTCAGTTATGTACTGAGCTGAGTTTCAATTGGGTCAAAAAGAATACAGCTAATGGGCCCTATTCTGTAACTCAGTGGTTAATTTTTAACCACTGGTTAAATTTTTTATCCAATTGATTTGACAACTAATAATCCGTTTTTACCTCTCGCTAAGAGAGGTATTGGATTCATGCTAAAAATCGCATATCCAGATTTTAGTGAATAAGCACGTTTTAAGGTCCCTAGAATCCGATTATAACATTTTTACGATGATGTCCGTATGTGTGTGTGTGTGTGTGTGTGTGTGTGTGTGTGTGAGTGTGTGTGTGTGTAGGATGTTGCATCCACGATTTCTCAAATACTATAAGACTTAAGACATTTTTAACTACGGATTCCTCAATCTAACAATAATGGGAAGAGTTGATTAAGTTTTGGTAACAATTGGACAACCGGAAGTAGTAGTTACAAGAAAAAAATCATCTAAATATTATTTTTCGAAAATTTATGTAAATACTTATATTAAAGAACGTTAAATTCTTTATTCGATAAATATAAATTCATTATTATATCGTCTATAGATTTAAAGATAAAGAAATGCATATAAAATAATTTGATGTAAAAATTCTCAGATCAAACTACTTCAAGGCAAGAAATTCAAATGTTTGTAATTGACACATAAATGTCACTGTCAAAAATATTTGTATGCCACTGTCGAAAATATTTGTACATCATTATGAAGATTATGAAAATAAAAAAAAATCAACAACGCAAAAGAATATACGCAAAAAAGAATATAAAAGGAATTTGCGAAAAAAATGACGAATATAAAGAAAAAGGAAAGTAGAAAAAGAAAATTTCAGGATATTGAATATAAAGAAAATGTATGTATTTTACATAATTTATATTAAAATATCCCATAGATTTTGCAAATATATGTGAGAATTATTTTGTAGTGAGACATGAATATATATATATATATATATGTATTTGTATTTAAAAATATTTTTTGTTTTATGCGTACAACCAGGTAAGAAACGGGAATTGGAAACAGCCTTAGGAATCCAAAGTATGAATTTAAAGTTGACGATTATTTAAACAAATATTTTTTATTATTATTTGTCATGAATCGAACGTTTCGGAGATAACATTTTCTCCATCATCAGCTATAAAATTATTTTCAATATGGTAATAATATTCTTGTCTTTTTTACATTATGGATACATAGTTTAAAAATTTTAACATGTTATATATAAAAAATCATTTTCTAACGGTAAGTCAGATGACCTCTACTGACAATACGTCTCCTCCACATGAGATATATATATATATATATATATATATATATATATATATATATATATATATATATATATATATATATATGTATTTGTATTTAAAAATATTTTTTGTTTTATGCGTACAACCAGGTAAGAAACGGGAATTGGAAACAGCCTTAGGAATCCAAAGTATGAATTTAAAGTTGACGATTATTTAAACAAATATTTTTTATTATTATTTGTCATGAATCGAACGTTTCGGAGATAACATTTTCTCCATCATCAGCTATAAAATTATTTTCAATATGGTAATAATATTCTTGTCTTTTTTACATTATGGATACATAGTTTAAAAATTTTAACATGTTATATATAAAAAATCATTTTCTAACGGTAAGTCAGATGACCTCTACTGACAATACGTCTCCTCCACATGAGATATATATATATATATATATATATATATATATATATATATATATATATATATATATATATATATATATATATATATATATATATATATATGTATTTGTATTTAAAAATATTTTTTGTTTTATGCGTACAACCAGGTAAGAAACGGGAATTGGAAACAGCCTTAGGAATCCAAAGTATGAATTTAAAGTTGACGATTATTTAAACAAATATTTTTTATTATTATTTGTCATGAATCGAACGTTTCGGAGATAACATTTTCTCCATCATCAGCTATAAAATTATTTTCAATATGGTAATAATATTCTTGTCTTTTTTACATTATGGATACATAGTTTAAAAATTTTAACATGTTATATATAAAAAATCATTTTCTAACGGTAAGTCAGATGACCTCTACTGACAATACGTCTCCTCCACATGAGATATATATATATATATATATATATATATATATATATATATATATATATATATATATATATATATATATATAACATGTTAAAAATTTTAAACTATGTATCCATAATGTAAAAAAGACAAGAATATTATTACCATATTGAAAATAATTTTATAGCTGATGATGGAGAAAATGTTATCTCCGAAACGTTCGATTCATGACAAATAATAATAAAAAATATTTGTTTAAATAATCGTCAACTTTAAATTCATACTTTGGATTCCTAAGGCTGTTTCCAATTCCCGTTTCTTCAAACTTTTAAGGATCCAACTTAACCTCAAAACCTACAACCAGGTAAAATATCTAGCGAGAGGTATGTGCTGGCCACATCAGATTTTTTATTATATGTCAACATATTTGATTGCTTAAAAAAATTAACCAATGGTTAAAAATTAACCACTGAATTACAGAATAGGCCTCAATGACTCACAGACTCACTTGATTGGAGGTTTCACGGATGACACAGACTTGCATTGTCAAATATGTATAGGGATTCGAGCGATCTTGAAGTGTTTTTAATCAGCTGATTTGTGTGCGCTTGTCACTTTGACAACAATAATGTCACTTTGCCAAGACCAATATTTTGACTTATTTTGATTTTGAACGACTAAAAAGGTTTTATTTTATAATTTTCAGGTAATAAAACAGATGAAATTAAAAATAATAACTATTTAACAGTTCAAAATTAAAATAACTCAAGACATTGGTCTTGTCATAGTGACATTGTTCTTGTCAAAGTGACATGCGCACACATATCAGCTGATTCCAAGCACTTCAAGGTTGCTCGAGTCACGTGTCTGCTCGCGCCCTATACGTTTTCGCCTGTAGGGCGCGAGCAGACACGTGACTCGTGCGTCCTTGACGTGCTAGGAATCAGCTCATTTGTGTGCGCTTGTCATTTTGACAAGAACAATGTCACTTTGACAAGACCAGTGTTTTGACTTATTTTAATTTTGATCTGTTGAGAAGTTATTATTTTTAATTTTGTGTTTCTCTGCCTGAAAATTGTACATTAATAACATTTTAGCAGTTCAAAATCAAAATAAGTCAAAACATTGGTCTTGTCAAAGTGACAATGTTTTTGTCAAAACGACATGCGCACACAAATCAGCTGATTCCAAGTACGTCAAGGATGCCCGAGTCACGTGTCTGCTCGCGCTCTATAGGCCGCGAACAGACGCGTGACTCGAGCAGCCTTGAAGTGCTTGAAATCAGGTGATTTGTGTGCTCGCGGCCTATTTAGTTAAAGATATATGAGAGTACATAGTACATGAACCCAAACTGTGCCCGAAGCATGAAACTTTTCAATGGACCTATTACATTTTTATTGCACCGTGACGTCATATTTTAATGCGCCACGTATTGAAATTCCTATGAACTAGAGATGATGTGCTACTATATTGTCAAGAAAATGATTAGGACGAGCATTTATTTTCGATAAATAGCATAATACACATACAATAGTCGTAGAGGCCGAAAATAAACTGATTATTTGATTGGTATTCAGTATTTTATTCTTCCCATAAAAATTTAAATTATTTATCTTTGATTATAAGGAAATTATTAATAATGAAAAAAATAAAATTGAAAAACAATTGTTTTTATTCTTGTTTGTAACTTTAAGTAGCAAACTGGTAACTACGCAATTATTTGACACTTTATTTCGTAGTTTATTTTGTGTTTTGTAAATATGGTATTTTCCGACAAAAGTAAACGTTTTAGAAAAATATGTTCTGTAATGTGATGTAAATCCTCATAAGAAAAATTGAAATAATTCAGATTTCCTGGTAATTATGAAAGAAGACAACAGTGGTTCACAGCATTAAAAATGAATATGAAACGAAATATTTTTGATTCACATCTCCCCTCGCCTTGTTTAAAAATATTCATCACAAAAGCTTTGTGTGAATTTATTTAATATAGGCAGTTAAGTTTTTACTTTCCGCCATTTAAAATTTTATTGGAAATGTACCACGTCACTCCAATGCACATTACATATGTCACTTTTGTCTATCTGATCTTGATGTAAAAGGTCAAGGTCCATTACAATAGACCTCCACACAGAAAAAAGCTAATAATGCTTAAATATATAAATCATAAGTGGTTTTTCGTCTACTACTCCACTGCCATCTAGTGGCGTTACAAGGACTATTTCATATGCCTATTGCTCTTTTTCATTATGATGCACAGTTCATGGGTCATTATTAAAAAAAGTCAGCAAAATAACATAAAAAATAAAAAAAAAGTGAAATACCCAATTACTAATTAAGCTTTGTCCTTCGCATTCAAAATGAGGTGGTTTCAGATTCAAAATAAGGCTGAATTTTTCAGTTCATTTCAAATATGTCCTTGAAGAAAACTGTGAAAGAGAACATATATAGGAAGCTGTCACGAATACGTACACAGAGGAAGTAATTATGTGGACAGCATCATAAATGTTTAAAATTCACTAGAGAAGGGTTTATTTATGAGTATTTATGAAAAATAAATATTTTGCAAATTAGAAAACAGAACTAGAGCAACTCGAATATCTTTCAGAAATTTCATTATAGATCTTAGTCCGAGTTCAAATATCTATTATGCAGAGCAAAGTAGTTAATTTATTTTATTATAATGATAATTTAAAATCTATAAAACAAATTTTTATTCTTTTATTTATGTATAAATTTAATCAAGGATCAAATTAATTTCTCTTATTATAAATTTTCCAAGTAATACCTTTGTGTGTTATTGTATTAACAAAGAAGTGTATTGTTTCTCACCACTGAGGAAGAGATGCTCCAAGTCCCAGGCCGGGACCTTCACAAGACCCGAATCTGTGATCTTTGTGCACCCTCTCACATCTAAAAGACGCAGCTTATGACTAGACTTTAAAATGCGTTCGATGCCATTATCATCTATGAATTTCGACGTGGTCTGATCATCTTCGATGCCGGCGAGGGAGAGCTCTTCCAGCTCCGGAAATCCTGGAGATGCCATCTAGAAAGAATTGTTTTAGTTTTTGAAAAAAAGAGTAAAAATCGAGTCTCCCCACCTGAGCCGTCAACGAAGTTGGAGCCAGTAATATTTGACTGTTGGTCACACGTAAAACTCGTAATTTTGGACACCCTGCCTGAAGTTTTTCTACGTGTAATAATGATGAGTTGTACGCATGAGTTTTAATGTTTGATAAATCTAATAATTGTAGATTTGGACAGTATGTCTGAAAGAAAATATATACAAATATATTCAAATTAAATAACAATCGCACCTACAATTAAATCATTCATACAAGCTCTTTTATTTCTCACACTTGTAAACTTTCTCTTTTTCAAAATACAAGTAATTACATGTTCACCCAGAGTTGGATTTACGCAGCGTTTTTATCACAAACGCGAAAATATAGATAGCAAATCAGTATAGTAGCTATTATTTTATTTAATTTCAATACAAAGTACTGCATACATCATTAAAATCTGCATTATTTGGTGTCAAAATTTAGGTTTTTCATGACCAAGAAAATTTAATTTAAAAATTTGGTGAAAACATATTATCCAATACGCGATTATTTCAAAATATAAATGTCGAGTTAAACGTCAATTACCATTTGTAATAGTTATTTTTGTAACAAGTGCGAGAACTTAGTGATCCTGAAACACATTTAAATTTGCCGAAACGGGCGTAGCGAATTTTGGAATTTCAGAATCACATTTTGCGTATATGTTGAATACGAGATTTTTTTGCAATCGTCCAATAAAGTAAGAAAATTAAAAAATATATTCTAAATTTTTCACATATCATCCGCTATACTTTTACTTTTAAGCATACATGAAAATTGCTTTCATAACAACAAATAAATAAAACAAAAATATTATATATTTACTCTCCGCACAAGTGCAGGAACTGTCTATTTCCGTCACCCATTTTGAGTTTTAATTATTTCCAGCACGCATTTGAAGTTTCCTACAGGATTAAAGAAAAAATATATTCCAATGTTAGATTACACGTTTTTTATAAACATTCTATTTGTATATTTGTATTTTTTTTTTCTGGAAAATAATTACTTTTATAAAAATTACTTAACTAAAACTGTAACGTTTTTATATTCAAAGGCCCCGCGGCAGTTTAAGCTGGCCCGGAGAGACGATGCTAGGTTGTTCAAAGCTATTTCTTTTTATGAAAATGTGAAATTGTATGTTTATTCAACATAATTGGACAGTGCAGCCATTCCTCATTTACTCAAACAAACGTGATAAGAACTTACAGAGATTGCTGTTAATATTTGAGAAAACCCTGCTAATTTGTTGTGTGCAAGAACGAGATGAGTAAGCCTACTTCCCATATTTTGAGCAAGACAGACAAGTGGGGAGGCATTTAACGCACTTTTAGTCCCTAAATTTGAGCCCTAAACAAAGAAACATACATTTATATACACAAATAATCCATGAAATATATTTTTTATGTTACATTCACAGATGATAAATCCAATCTTTCAAGTTTTGAGCATTCTGCCGTTAAATACTTCAAATTTTCTGCTGTTAGGCCACTCCAACCACTAAGATTTAATCCACGTAATTCTGGACAATTCGCACATAACTCTTCCAATATTGTTGGAATGTTTTTTATTTTCCAGTCACCTAAAGAGAGAAAAGATATTCTAATAATGCAACACAATAATTACAATTCGCAATCGAAATGAACGATAGAGGCGCTGATTTTCGAAACAAGATGGCCGCCATACGATGGGTTTGACATGTCAGTTTACATTGTTCACTGTGTTTCGTTGACTTTGTACACAAACCGAGTTTAAAAACTTATTCTTATGAAGGCGGTAAGTCTAAATATTTAATTATTAATTACTACACTACTCACTCAGCTGTCACTTATTCAATATGGCTCTTGTACGACTGCTTTCCGTAGTACCGATTTGCGCCACGAGAGGGGAAATTTTATTTACGATTGCGAATAGGTACATTAATCTGTATTGTCTAACCATTTCAGTACTACATATTCTGCTTACTAAGTTAAGTTGCACGTATTTCTTTATTTGGAACTAATTCTTGAACGGAGACGTCATTCTATGAGGCGTGGGCAGGAACGTGATTTTGACAAGTGCTTGTAGGGCCCCACAAGGGTGCCAAGTATACAGCTTGTGTAACTTGTCTGTGTTGCCAAATCAATTTAAGCGTAAAATTAATAAATAAAATTGTAAAACTAGTTATTATTAATGAATATCATGTTCTTTTATTTTCTGGCACATTAAACTTAATTTTAAAATTAATTTTTATAAAAATTGAGCATTCAACATAAACTGATGGCTTCGTCAAATTTAGCGCGCCAAGAAATCGTTTTATCGTAGATGGTAGCACAAATCGCTCTATTTTTATATAAAATATTTTAAAAATTAAGTTTATATGTTAGAAAATAAAACAACATGATATTCATTAATAATAACTAGTTTTTCAATTTTATTTATTAATTTTACGCTTAAATTGATTTAGCAACATAGACAAGTTACACAAGCTGTATACTTGGCAACCTTGCGGGGCCCTACAAGCACTTGTCAAAGTCACGTGTCTACCCGCGCCTCTTTGATTCGGTTCCGAAATTATCCTCTTTTGACCAATATAATGACTTGTCTTTGTTCAAGAATTTGTTCCAAATTCAATCGCTGTCGTGAATGGAATATAGGGAAGGTTCAAATCTACACTTCCAAGATATCTAAAATTTTGTTTTACAAACTTTGCGACACAAATAAAATAATAAAAATGTTACAATTATAAATAAGCAGCAAAGGATTTAAACCGGAAATAAACGGCGAACCCGTAACGCTATTAATTCAAACTATCTTCATTGATGCAAATAATGATTAATTAAATCAAAAAGCACAATAAATAGTTATTTCATAAAAAAAATGATAAACCGGTGAAACAAAATATTAGAAATGCTTGAAACAAAACTGAAACAGAATGTAATAGTTCATTATGAAGAAAATGCACTTACTTAAATTTAAATCTTGACATTCTTTTAACCGGTTTTGTATCAACCAGTGTAACCTCAAATCCGTCTTAGCTCGATCTTTAACTACACTACTTAAATCCACATTTTCCCATAACGATGATGTAACAGCTACTTGTTGCCATAGCTTACACACTTTACATAAACTAGAAGAAAGAAAATAACAAATAAACAACAATTTCAGTTAAAACAATCACGCCTTCTTACTTGACAAGTAATGGTAATGCACCCTGCTCATTGCACAAGTACTGAAAGACTTTTAATAAGATTTCTTGGGGGAGGGATTCACCCCAAGCACTTTGAACTCCCAAGTTTTCGAGAGGATCTGATTCTGATTGGGCAATTAGAGTCTGTTCCATTTTTACCCGTTTGCTGGAGTCGTCGTAGTCGGAAGCGTCTGTGTCGGAAGCTTCCACTTTCTTCTGTTTCTTCCTCTGTCTCGACTTTTTAACAGGCGTCGTTACCTAAAATATAATTTATTTTGTATTAAGATGTTTCGAAACAATAAAAGATGATTATTGAAATTAAACTCAGTTTTCTCCTATATATGGCATAAGTTGATTACCTATTATGACCAGCTTTATTTGTTTATTGACACAGTGTATTATCAATTTATTGCTAATAATGAGTTCTAAACCACTCAGACTAAGGAATATTTTTTAGTTATAATTATTTTCAGGTGCGGTACTTGCACTCATAATCTTTCAAATATAATGATTTCAAAATTCCTATATGAAAAAAAGAGGTAAAAATTTCATCAGTATATTTGTAAAGTTTATTACTACACTAACTGGCAAAAAAACGGACCACCTTCAATATTATCAAACGTAATGCGTTGAAATTGTTTCATAGAGCAAAACCGTTTGCACATTCCTTAAGTCAATTTTTTGAGACAAAATTGATAGTCGCAATTGAAATTTTAAATTATCTTTTGTTTTTAAGTTACAGGCTAAGATTTGTTTTTTGTTAATTTTGAAAATACCTCGTATCTCGCTTATTATGAGATACGAAATAAAAAAAAACGTTTAAACAATTTTTCTGTCCACCTGTACAAAAAGTGAAATTTTACGAACTTATTTTCGGACGAATAATGTCACTTTTCTGAAGGTTATCACTTTTCGTCCGCATACCTTTTTCCTACGCTAAGCCATCACTTTTCGTCCATAGAGGCTACTACGATTTAATAATTACTGTAATTGTGTGTACTACCTTTCTAGATCTATTATTAGTAAGGTAGACAGAAAAATGTAATATGCACCTCGGCAAAAATGCATATTATAGCCTCGCTTGTTCGCTCAAGCTCTGCTATAATATGCAATTTTTGTTCTAGGTACATAAATAACTATTTATTCCGTATCTTATGTACAAGAATGTGGTGTGGTGGTATTAATCCTTGCACCACATAGTAGCTTTTTAGTTACATGAAAGACACATTGGGGTTTGCTGGACCCCATTTATATGAAGTAAAAATAAATAACAAAGTAACAATTTTAGCGCAAAAGACTAAGGAGAACTATAATGCATATATTTTATAATTCGAAGCATCAAAATACAAAATTTACTGTTTTGTGCAGGTTCTTGTCGGGCTATATAACTTTATTATAAAAATAAATTTCAATGGGGTTTCTAAGACCCAAATGTGTAGTGCGAGGGTTAAGTATTTGAAACATTCATTTTTTTAGATACAAATTCTATAGTATAATAAAAACTGTAATTTCATATATGAGAACCACTTTAGGTTAACAAACCAGACAGTTCGTAGTTTAATATGTATATCTAATATTGAAAATATATGGATATTTTTAAGTAGGTATCAGTTTTTTACCGAGTGTATAAACGGAATAATTTGTAGTGGTTTTTAAATTACTTGAATATAGTGGTATGTTCGTTTAATAATATTTATATACTCATCTACGGTTGTTTGTTTATTAATCAGATTTTGTAACGTAAACCACTAATATATAACCGTATAACACACAAACCGCATTAATTATTAATTATATTAAATGTATTTGAGATGTAATATTAATAATGAAATTATGTTCCCACCTGAGAACTGAGGTCAGCTTTCTTTATACGGATTTTGATGGTGTTCTTGTCCCCGCTGATCTGACTGTGATACGTGGTGGCGATAAGTGACCGCTTAGGCGGCCTTCCTCTTCCAGCCCCAACCCTTTGTCGTGGTTTCCCCAGTACACCGTCAACTTTATTTTTCCGCCTCTTTTTGATAACCCCATTATTAACGTCCACTACGTTACTGAACGAAACACTTTTCCCCTGCGCTTCTAAACTATCATTCGGAGTGTAATTTGGTGTTGATTCAGCAGAAGTCTTCTCAAACTGATCAAAAATTGGTGTTTCAAGTTTTACGATTAATTGCTTCTTAAGTTTGAAGTCTAGCTGCTCTGGCTCTAAACGGGAATGTTGGTCTTCACTATGTGTTTCTGATTCGGAGACGGAACTAACACTGGCACTAGCACTCGCACTGGACACCTTACTAGTGATTGAAGTGTTCGATGCACAACCACCGTCCATCAGACAGTCCATGAGGCCCTCGTCACCGCTCACATTGTTATTGGGGAGAACATCCCCGAAGCTGTAGGACGAATTGACGCAGTCACCGACCCCAACGGGCTCCTGCAGATGTGATATGTTCTCAGAGAAATCCGGTAGCGGCTTAAAATCATTTTGTGAGCAATTGCCAGGGTATTTGTGTAAAACATTGGTGCGACCAGTATCATTAGTGACTGCTGATTCGGCCATGGCTGCTAGTAAATAGCGTGTTCTACGCACTGCGTATTACATTGTATTATTACGAATTTATTTTAAAATCCAGCTTCAAAACATTCATTTACATTTTCTTTTACATCTGAAACAAAGAGTTGCGGTCCTTTCGTGAATAAAATCGATGATACAACAACATAAAATGTAGCACACAGACATGTTTATTATGAATTCTTTTGTTGCAAACATAATTTTAAAAGTGTTGTTCTATTCAATTAATTAATGAATACCAAAGAGAAACGATATAATTATAAGTTTCAGGGTATGTTGTCATTTTTAAATTTGGCGGGTAGTCATATGCGTGTTCTGATTTTTACTCGTAAACAATCACATTTGACAGATCGTTTTCAAATGACAATAATGTGTCATAAAAACTAAAATAAGAAAACCCTTAATATTACATTTACCTGCGTTATGTAGACAAAACCGGAAAGAATGTTCATAACGAAAACCACTTTCCTACTCTCCAAATTATATTATAGGTCACAATACCATTGCAATATATATGCGAGTCTGATTGTTCCATTTCAGAGGTTATTCGAATTACTATTTACGTTCAAAAACGTGCAGCACTTTAAAATCACATTTCACATCATAACATTCACTTTTATTTACCAAAAACTGATACTTTTTATATAATTTTTGCCCAGTATTTAGTGTTGTTGACCTTGTTACCAAGATGCTTGCCTCTTTAAAAGTATATCAATAGGTGGCGGTGCATACGTTCCTGTATTCAAGTTAAGCAAATATATCCCAAGGTGGTAGCACTGATATCTTGTTTGTACTTGACCATGGCCATGATCACTATTCAAATGTACGGATATTAAAAACAAATATTTTCTATACTTACTCTCGATTGTTTTACACCATTACCTGTTCATACCACCTGTTAAGATCCTTATAATGATGCTGATTTTCCTTATTTTTTTGGCACTGTGTAGCATATTTTAAACAATAAATAATAATGTTACAAAAAAACTTCCTTTGAGCGTGCATACTTTTTATTACTTTTATTTGGCACAATATTTGAGTAATAGTTGCTTATTTATGTATTATTTATTCTTAATACCGTATATTTTATAAAACACTGCTCGTATCAGTTCGATAGTAATATAAATTTACAAGGCCTCTAATTTTTTACTTCCCTTACCAAAAACATTCGACATTAATATATTTTACATATAGCCCCATAAATTTACAATAATATAAGGGATACCGAATTATTTTATAGAGTTTAAACATTATATATTTGCTTTGATATTCGACATTAAACTGTAGACGAAATAAAAGCACCATTTTACAGAGAATATATAATAATTGTATCAAATATTCACATACCCCATTATTTATTTAGAAAATTTAATATGAAATTATTGATAAATGTAATAAACTATTTATATATAGAGGCAACGGGATTCATAAACATTATTTACTAATAGTTCCCTGTGTCAGCAGGTTAACAATAAGTATAAGAATATTTAACCATAGTATTCAGGACATGGTTTTCTTGAAATCTAACCCTCTACTTCTTTGTTAGACAGTTAATTACAATTTATTTTAATAGAAATGTAGAAAATTTAATTTTCATAAATTATTACTCCATGACAGCGAAGAATGAAAGAGATTTATATTAAGATTTGAACTCTGAAACCATCACTATTCAAATAAGTTTTCTTCTATGAAGTAGATATAGGTACATTTCATGGCCTAGCTTAGCAGAATACGATACATATCAACATATTTTTGCTAAACATTATAAAACTACGTCATTTGATTTATTAAACAATATCCTTTAATTTTAATAAGATCAAACAACAATGTTTAACAGTGCTCATTTAATAAGCTCAAGCTTTTCATATCTAAATCTAGGTAACAAAGAAAATAAAAAAATATCTAGAAGTGGGTTATATACTATAACAGAGATTGGTGTTTTATGATTTTGATGACTTGTATAAGAGATATTTCTGAAATTTATATACATAGTATTGTGTCATTACATTATCGAAAAATCACAATAGGGTGCTTTAGTTGCCTTATTATCATGATCAGCATATTACATATAGTTGAGCCAGTACAAGACAGTGTAAACATCAATGTAAAACTGCGGTAAAAATCTTATGAATTACGTTGGTATTACTACGATCAGAAAATACGAAAATGAATTTGTACAGAGTAAAAATATACATATGGCTCTTGTATCCGACCCTTTGCATAGTTTAGTAACACTGAAAGCTTTGGAATGAAACATTATACTGTTGAGGCATGAGGCGAAATGTCTATGTGGTAACTATGCACCGTAGAAAGTGAAAGTAAGGAAATAATAAAGTGTAAGCACAATATGAGGCGACTTGGAAGAAGGAAAGTAGGAATGTCAGTCCACATCGGAAGTCATATTGCTGCGAGGGCCTGGACTGTCCGTCGGCAGCTTCAGTTTAAGTTTATCGGCATCGGTAACGTCGGGCATGATAATACACATGAAACTCTTTCCGGTGTTCACATCCTTCGGGTACACTGTCACCGGTGCAAACTTATCACTCTTTCCCTCTACATACGAGCACAGTTTCTGGTATACCTCGGGAAACTGACGCTTTAGAGACACTCCTCTTTGCCGAAGTTGCCGCTGAATATGTGCGAAGCTTAGTTCTCGTGATTTCTGAACTGACATATCGTTTGTACGCGAGGGGGTTGTCACAATCACCGTCTTAGGCTCATCTCCTTCTTGACCTGTTTTCTTATCTGGCTTTATTGTTGGTGTTACAGTCGATAAAACAGATTTACAAAGACGTATTTTTGCGCATCTTGAGACCAGTTGTCGTTCCCATTTCACCGCTCCGGAAGCCGGAACTTCAGAAACAACGCACACAGAAACATACAAAACGAATTTGGTGTCAGGATTATACGTTTTACACATTTTTATCAAATCTGAATAAAGATTCGGTCCCATTTCTGACGGTAATAAATCAGTCCATTTCACGTAGACAGGCTCAAGCAGAGCTTTGATATTACCGGAGATGAATTTTTCCGCGCATTCTGGACTGGAGAAGAAGCATTTAACAGCTCCATTACCTTGTCCTAAAAATCCTTGCCTCGCCAGTAATGAAAGATTTTTAAGAATTTCCTTGTGTTCTTTCGCAGCGGCGAGAACTTGTCTGCAGAGTGCTCCGACTCTTGAGAACAGACAAGTCATCCTGTGCTTCTCCCAATGTGCTCTTCTGCATTCTCTGGAACAGTAGATGTAGGTGCAGTTGTGGCAGTTCTTATATTTCTTTCCCGCATCACTGTTCTTGGCGTTGATCTTGCCACAGCGTGAGTAGCGGCATTTGACTGACTGAGCGTTGTTGTCGGAGGGTGACGGAGACGCGTGGAAACTGACTCGACGAGGAGCCTCGCTAGACACGGCCGTAGGGCGTCCAGAAGGTTCACTGCCTTCACTGCGCCTTCTGTATTGCTCCGCCCCCCTATTTGCTAGCTTACTCGGGCTCGTACTAGCTGATGCCGTCTCTGAAAGCATAAGGACTCAGTTAGAAACAAATTAATACTTTATGTTATTTCATTTTGAATTTAGCGAGAAATATAAATAATTTATTAGAATAGAAACAGAATAGATTGGACACTACTGCAACGAAATCATGCTAATATAAGTTAAAAGTCATCCTTAAATTTTATCTAAAGAAGCAGTTACTAGTCTGTAATTTACTGCTATGTTCTAATTAGTCTTATTTATTTATATTTCAAAGATTTAATAGAAAGAATTGCACACTGCTAGTAGTTGCCACTAAGACCTGGCGCGCACTAGCGATTTTTGTTGAGCAACTATTTAGTTACAAAAATGGATCTCATTGATTTAAATGATCGCGAGCGCATTGGCAACATTTTAATTACGGCAACTAAAAAATTACGGCCAATTATATTTTCCAGGTGATGGAACTATCACCTGAAAAATAGATCGCATATAATTCAAGGTGACATAGCGCACTAGCAACTATTTACTCGCACGTCTGGGGTAGAATTTTCTGGCATTACTGCTGCCGTTTGGGTATAAATGAATTTGAAAAAAGGCCGGAATTATAAAACAAACATTTGGAAACATATTCTGACAAGAATTTAAAAAATAAAAGATGGGCGGAGTTGTATGAAATATTTGTAGATAGATGGGGTGAATTATTATATAATTTATAAAAATAACCAGTTAATAGAGGTCCCGAAATAAGTGAATGTACCAAAAATCTTTTTTTCTTGCACGTAGTACAAGTGCACCAACACATGCGATCTCTACAAAATCCATATTGAAAATGAATAAAATTGTGAATTTTTTTAGTAACCAGTGCGCGTCAACATTCATATGCAGGTAACATTTAAGGTGAAAGATTTTTTAATCACTCAACCTTTAATTCGCTAGTGCGCGCCTGGCCTAATATAACTGAATGGCAAGCGCACTTTTTTAATTCATTAGGAGAAAAATGCGCTTATTAGGAACGACTACTTGTATTACCAGCAAGAGTTAGTGCAGTGCTCGGCCACAGGAAACAGAAGAAGAGGAGATTGAGTGCTACCTACCTGTATGGCGAACTAAGAGAGTGAAAGCTGGTGTCGTGGGTGTAGTACGTGGTATAATGTCCTGGAATGAAACTTACACATGTCTCCTACCTTGGAGACTCGGGCTGGGGGCACGTGTAGATGGCGGCAGGCCCAGCAGCGAGTCCAGCACATCCTCAAGGGTTGTGGAACCTGGAGATGGCCTGCTCGTGCTCATCTCCAACATGTGTGCCATCATCTCTACAACACCACCCCAGAAAGAAAATTTAACATCGAGAAAAATTATTCATATCACATCTAGCAATATTTATATCATATTTGAAAATATCGTCTGCTTAGAATAAAAATGCAAATACTATTAAAGTAATGGACTTGTTACATAAATACACCTTAGACTATGAAGGAGTTAAGTCAAAATTTTAAAGACCTAATTTATTAAAACTAATGCAGGTAAATTATAGTCGGTACATATTTTTGCAAGTTAGCTTACTAAATACTAGAATACATTTTGTAGGGCATTATTATTCCAGCCAGACAACATTTGTATTATATTAGTTTTATATTATAATGCTATTATTATTTTACGTGCACTTACAATGTTTGTAACACGAACATGTTTCCAACAATTTCATTGGGTACATGTTCAAATTCGAGTTAAAAGCAAACTATAATTAATCGATCAATAACTAAAATGTTATAACAAAGCGATTTAAATAATCAAAGCAGCAAATGTTTAAGCAAAACTAAGTGACAGTAATGAAATGAACAACTCTATGCTCACTTTTAGTAACAATTATTATTGCTATTAAATAAAGTTAGTAAAACGTTCAATAAGCGAGCATAGAATTATAATTGAAAGAAGATAAAATAGCAAATACATAAAGCATAAACTCACCGTTTTTTGCAAAACATAAACGCCCAACAATGTGCTGGAACTAAACACTAATAAAATAGTGTAAAACAGTGCAGAAATAAACGGAAATTTAAAATAATAAAATAATTTATTAAGATCTAAGATCTCATACATGCATAACATATCTGATAAAAATACATAAAACTAAAATATAGACGTTAACTAAATACAAAACAGGTAATTAATAAAATTCATTGTAGCATACACTATAAATATGCTTTATATACAACGCTGTTTTCATTAAATATCAGTATTCATTACTATCTATTTGTAATATACGAAAAATACAGATTTTCATAAAGCCTCAAACTATTTTCATCAAACTTATGGAAATTATATGATTTTATTTTATATAATTACCGCGTGCTTTAAAAAATAGCTCGAGAGTTTATGAGTTTTCTGTATAATTAATCAGATATTATTACACGACAATAAGATTGAAAACACAAGTTCCAAATGTTAAAACGTGTATAAAACTTTAAATGCAAACATTACTATTACGTAAATTATTATATTAAGATTATTTGGGTGTACATAATATTCACTTGGCAATTTCACATTTCGCCAATCGTTTTGTGATTGTTTATATGTTAGCAGTCATATTTCATTTGATTCGTCTATCAGCAAACAACTAATACATATTATAAACAATAAAACGATCTCTTGCAGCGCCCTTCAATATTTTACAACTAAAATCTATAAACTTTAACATGTCCAAATGTTCTCAACACTGGATTAACAATTTGATATGTTCAAATTTCAACAATTTTATAATTTGTGACAAGAAAGAGCTGAATAAAAGAAAAGCGGCTAAATAAATAGTAAATTGAGATGAAATTCAGTTGCAATCCTGGATAGAAACAAATAAAATAGGTAGCAGGAACACAGAACTTTCGGTTGCATTCTGTTTCTGCTGTTCCCTTGTCGGAATTTTCGCAACATCATCAAAACCATCACAATTTACGCACTCGATAAACCATGAGGTGATAGCGGTCAAATCGTTAAGTTTATCGAAACAAAAAATAAAAATCTAAACCAGGCTACTAGAAGTCGAGATGATGAATGACAGAGAAATGGGCACCATATTATATAGATAGAGAGCACTTTCTGCTTCCAGAAGCAAGAAACACTGAATTTTGTAGCAGTCCGATTCAGGCACGTAAGGACTCACCATTGTTGATGTTCTTCTGTAGGTCTAACCTCAAAGTTGTCGGCGGCATGGGCATTGATAGAGGTGACTGATTCGTCGTTTCAGCTCCGGATAACGAAACTGGTGTTTGGGGCGAATCTAGTGGTCTTGTTCCTACGAAAGAACTCTCCAACCAGCACAACTTCTGTGAACCTCTACTTTGGGGACTAGCAGACCTTTGACTGGTGTTATCTTGATCAAACCTGCCCAACCTTGGGCTGTTAGTAGGACTTAATGAATTCCTCTCTCCATGTTCCGGTTTTAAACCGCTTACATAGTGAACTATAGCGGAAGTAACCTCTTTAATAGAGGTTTGTATTTCAGGATTATCATCCTGAGGAGGATTATTTGGTAACAAACTAGTCGCCAGTCTTTCTGCCGGTGTTCTAGGTCTTGTGAGTCTTTCTTGGGATCTCCAGCCAAGGTAAGGTTGTCGATAACTGAAACTACTTCTTACAGAAATAGGACTAATGCCTCCGTTTGATGTCCTATGATTGAAACTGGATCTCGTAGATGCACAAGGGGACGAAGCCGCTGAATTGAGCTTGGAGGTGGACCACCGTGTGAAAGGTTGCGTCTGCGAGTGTGGTGTGGGGCTGAGCAGCACAGGGGAGTGGCCTGAGCCGAGGGAGCTGAGAGATGGCGTCTTGCTGTTATTGGTAGGGCCTGTACCGGTCCAGCGGGGCTCCTGGCGCTGTTTCTTCAGGATGAAACCCTCGCGAGGGACTTGAGCGGCCTTGTACCAGTCAGGTACGGTGAGTTTCTGCAAGGAGCGTTGCACTCGAAGTTGGTGCTCGGACATCACGCGTTCACCCGTGCCTTTCTGCAGCTCGTTCTCAGGAGGCTAAAACAAAAAAATAAAACGTTCATATTTAAAGTCAGTCAAAAACTATTAAAATTATTGTACATTAATACAAGACAACAAACAAAATAAAACACGCAACACTATAATAGTATATTTTGTAACAGGTGCGCAAAGTAAGCTATTCGCGAATAGAATCACCGTTGGTGACGCCCCAGTCGTTTATAGTATGGCCGCTCTATCTAGTATAGTTATCCGTTATCCACTGTATTAGTGTGCATCATTTGCCTGAGAGATAGATATTATATTGAAATATCAGAAAATAGTACTAAGTAATTGAGAAGAGCCAAATATAATTATTTTTTCTACATGTGTACTTAATATATCAAATTATATGAAACTTTTAGCAACATTTTTCATGCATATTGACGATAATAACCTACAATTAACCATGAGAGAAATGTGATTTTTTTTAGATTCTACCCCTAATTCTAGTACATTTATATTCAATTATATTAACAATATAACAAGTAGATGTAATATTCAGGCCCGATAGTATAAAAGTAAAATTTTTGAGCAAAGTTTAATCTGACAAAAACTAGTCAAATAGGTATACCTATGACAGCAATAAAAATATTAAATCGCTTTGTTTTAATTTATTTAAAAGATATTTGATATTTAACTTTTGTTTAATAGTACTAGCCATTAAAGTATTAGTTTACTTTAACAATTAAAACATAACCCTATTTTAAATATTCACAAACGTATCTGGTAATATGATGTCGTTTTTAAAATGGTTGTAACAAATAACCATCGTATTGGAAACCTTTTTCCCTGTTTTTATTGCTCTGATCCACGCCAATCTACGATCTATTGATTTTTGGACACCAAACTTATTTATTATAAATACTTTTCGTATTCCAGGTTTTGGAAATCGATGGTAGGAAAAATTAGTTTCTCTAGAGGCCTTTGAATGACATCCATATACGCACCAATTTGTATTACAAATTTTCTTGTTTGCCATTGCACCACATTGCACTTAGACAAACTTTTATACAAAAATTCAAAACAACAGAACACGATTTAAATGACAACACGCCGTATCTATACTTTATAGTAAGCTTTATAAAACGGCCACCAGATGGATTCGATAACTTTATACTCGCGAATTCGCGCGAGTCAAGCGTTAATTGCTTTGCGCACGTGATATACACGATATTTTTTGTTCAACTTTCCCAAAAAGTCACCTTTTGAGTACTTGTTTTGCCTGCGCAAAAGTAGTTCATTTCTTAACAGTGCGAACAGGTCATGCGCAAAGTAAGAGAGTCATGCGCACGCAAAACAGGCACGAAATTACTTTTACACAATTCAGGTTTTTTTCTATTTTTACAAAAATCGAACAAGTCCAAAATAGTATATTAAAGAACGTGTTTTATAAGACATGTTTTTTTCGCACGCGTCAAAATTTAGAAAACGAGCGTTAGCGAGTTTTCTAATTGACAAGTGCGAAAGAAAGTTTTATAAAATGAGTTCTTTATACTATTTTTTATATTTTGCGCCTTCTACAAACTAAAAGAAATTTTGAGGTTATATTGAAATTTCTTTTCTTCCAGGTTTGACGTTTGACAATTTAACCCTTTCAGCCTCAGTGTACAGGAAATTTTTATTTTTTCTTATATTTGAACTAAAACTTGCTTTAAAATTAATTAAAAATAATTTTCTATCGTTCAAAGATTCAATCTACAAATTTTTAGTACTACTAGGTCTATCTACGTGGACTAATTCGAACATTATATTAACAGTTACTTACTCAATTTGTGATTATATTTGTAACCATTTGTACATTTTCATGTAAATAATCTTCCCTAAATAAAAAAGATAATAATAATAATTTCGACATTATATTATTAAAATGAATTGTCAATTAACTAAAAATAAATTAGGTAAAAATGGGTTAAAGACACGTCATCTAGTACCAACCGTCTAAAACAAAAAAATGCGTATCGTAATGACTTCATTATGAACGCAAAATATAAAAATTATATTTCTCAATTATTTCAAAATTGATCATTGAATAACTGTGGATTTTTTGTCGGTAACATATAATAATTAAAAGTAAGAAATTCAGTTTGAAATTTTATTTTATGAATCAGTCTTTTATTCAAAAATAAAAATTACTTGATGAAAATTATTAAAAACATTTCATCTGTTTATTATTTTCTTTAAAAAATTCACACCGTTTACAAAAATATTTTCCAATACAAAGAGGTACTAATTTGGTTCTTGTAGTTACAAACATACACTGGGTACACTCATATTTGTCTTGCCTTTTGGTTTTATTACAAAACCTTATTTCTTAGGATGTGAATCGACGGGAATCCTAAAATATAGCGCCATAAACCGGAATCTTAAAAATGAACTTGTTTGATTATTGTAGGATACTCTCTGGGAAACCTTCCATTTATAATTCTACAGTAAGTATAAAGTAGAAGTAAACACCAACAATTATGTATGAAGAAATGTAACAAGCCTTTTTATTTGTAAATTTCATTACTTTATAAATAATAACAAAATACTGTTCTAATTTATTAATTAGAAGATACTTTTAATGATTTAAAATATGAATATAATACTACTTCTATATATTTGTGGGTGTCCTATACACAAGGAATTATATATGGATTCTTGTTTCTGTGGCACTCGGATTTTTTTTACGTCTGTTAAAAAAGTACCCTTTTTCATTAAAATGGGTTTATAAAGTATGCCTTTTTTAATACATGAAAGTGTGAAAAAAGTGCACTTTTTTGACGCTGTGGAGTGAAATAATGAAACGCTACAGCCATAAAAAATGTATGCAACTCGTGAGTAAAGTATATCTTTTTTTCACGAGAAGGAAAATTTGTCGGATGAGCCGAAGGCAAGTGCGCAAATCCTTCCTTTGGTACAAAATAACTATTTTGGTTAGCTATTAAATATTACAATTCTTTGCGGAAAATTTATTAAAAATTTATTTGTCTTTTTTAATTATAATTTTTTTTGAATGGAAAAGTATGAACTATATCCTATTGTGCTACTCATAGTCATATTTATTATAAATGTTGCCAACACCGAATAGGCAACTCTATATGTACTTAAGACGTTTAACTTACAATTCCTTTCAGAAAATTTATTAAAAATTTGCCTACGAATTTATTAAATTATTTAAATATTTTTATTTTTTTTCATTGGTTAAAGTGTGAATTATAACCATTGTGCTACTCGTATGTATTGTAATGTTGCTGTTCTGGGCGTTTTTAAATAACAACTCGTCACTTCTGAATTGTAATAAAGATATATTTAAACTATAAATTACACGTCAATCAACTATCAACTTCCTTCTACTTCCCCGTCTCTCCGTCAAATCTGTTCCCTCCAGTCTTGCCTCACCAAAAGTCCCTAGATTACTTTCTGGTGTCTTTATTTTTCTTTAACACTCGGTCATTCCTGGCATTGTCACGTCCTCGTGACTGGTCTGGTAGTCCTGCAAGTATGCCGGACGTTTCCTCTTGCGTCTAGGCCGTGTAGCCGTCTTCTCTCGAGTGTCTTCCTCCTCTTGCGCGTCTGGTTCTCGATTCATGTCTCCTTCGTCCTCCGCTTGCTCTGCTTGGCTGTTTTCTTCTTCCAGTGACGATGAGTCATCATCTTCTTCTTCGTGATTTTTATATAATTTTAACTGCGATATGTGTGCGGTCCCTGTATATAATCTATGTTCTTTGGAATTCAGGTGGTTTAGTCTGTACGTGTCACTTGGGAGTACATCGACTATTACGTAAGGTCCTTTGTATCGAGGTTGGGTCTTCGTTGGTTCCCCTGTACTCGTTGTCTGATTTTTTGTCATCACAATGTCGCCAACTCTATACGGCATAGGCCTTCCACGTCTTTGGTCATGTCGTTGTTTATATTTTTTCTGTTCTTCTCTTATCTTCGCTTGTGTTTCTTCCTGTAGCCTTGCTGGTGGTGTCCAATCATCGTTGTCTTCATGTGCTTCATGTCTCAGTAGACCGTCAACATGACTCGGCGTAAAACCATATAACATCTCGAAGGGTGTTTTTCCGGTTGTTTGATTGGTAGCAGTGTTTAGGTCTCGCTCGACTTCCTTCAGTTCTCTGTCCCAAGTTGTATCTTGCTCCATTTTCATTAAGATGACTGGTACTACGGTACGATTTACTCTTTCCACCATTCCATTCGCCCGTGGATGGCGGCTTGAGTTCAACGTGTGATGTATACCGTTTTCACTGCAATATTTCTGGAACATTGATGACGTAAAACATGTTCCTCTATCCGTGACTATGTTCTTTGGCAAACCGAATTCCATCACAAACTCCTTCAGTGCGTTCTTCACATATGCCGATTTTGTAGATTTCATGGGGTATAATCTTACAAAACGGGTCAAGGCATCTATTATGATCATGATGTACATGTTCCCTCGTCGGCTTTGCAGGAAAGGCCCCAAATGGTCGATATGGACTCTCTCGAATGGTCGTTTGCACGGTGGGATCGGATGTAAATATCCAGGTTGTCGTCCAGCCGGTTTCTTTGCTAATAAACACTCAAAACATGAGTTTATATGATATCGTACGTACCTTCTTAGTCCAGGAAACCAGTACTTCTTCATTATTTGAGCTACGGTTCTCTCCAACCCAAAATGTCCCTTTAAGTTGTGATATTTTACCGCTAAGCTTTTCCTCATACTCTTTGGAATTACATATAACAGTTTTGTTGCTCCCTGTACTATTACTCGTTTATCAAGTCTATCATTATGCATCTCGTACCCTTCTGTAGCGTTCTTTTCTTCCGTATTTAACTTGTTTTTCTTCAGTATGGTTATAAGTCGTTTTAATCTTTCGTCGCTATGTTGGATCATCTGTATTTGGTCTTCTTCGGCTATCGTCATTAGGACTTCGTATCGTTGATCATAAATTTGGTCCATGGTGTCTTCACTCGCCTCAACAGGTGCTCGACTCAGTGCATCTACGTGGTTCATTTGCTGACCTGGCCTATGTTTTATTATATAATCGTACTCTTGCAATAGATGACTCCATCTTGCAACCTGTGGATTCAATGTACGTTGTGTGTTCAGGTACACTAATGCTTGGCAATCAGTTACGATAGTGAACGAAATGTCCAATAGTAAGTTCCTCAGTCTATCAACACACCACACAATTGCCATCAGCTCAAGCTTGCTGCTGTGGTAGCGGCTTTCGGTGTCTGTCGTTTTCTTTGACACACAAAACACGAGGTGCATTCTGTCATCTTCCCCCTTCTGTAACATGACTCCTGCTAGTCCTGCTGCGCTTGCATCAGTATGAAGCTCTGTGTAGGCTTTCGGGTCATACAACCTCAATACTGGTTCGCTTGTGAGTGCCTGCTTTAGTTTTCTGAATGCCTCATCTTCTTTCTTCGTCCAGTTGAAGCTATTTGTTTTCTTCGTTAAATCGCTCAACGGTCGTGCATCTACGGCGTATTGTTTCACGAATTTTCTGAAAAAGCTTGTTAGACCTAGAAATCTTTTTACTTCATGCACATTTTTCGGCGTAGGAAACTGCCGTATCGCTTCTACTTTAGCTGGTCCAGGCTTTAACCCATTTGCAGATAGTTGGTATCCTAGGAAATCCACTTCTCGTTTCCCGAATACGCATTTTCGTAGTTTTAGCGTTAAACCTGCTTGTCTAAGTCTTTCTAAAATTTGTCGTAACTTCGAAAGCATATCCGTCCAGTCTCTAGCTGGTATCAGCAAATCATCTAGGTAGCACATTGCTACCTGATTTCTTAGAGGACCTAGAGTTAGTGCCATGAGTCGTGAGAATTCGTACGGTGCATTTGTTAAACCGAACATCATTCTCTCCAGCTGTCCGGTTTCATCGGGTGTGATGAAAGCTGTTTTCGGTTTCGCTTCTTCTGTGAGTGGTACTTGTAGGTACCCGTGCGCCATATCAAGTGTCGTAAAGATGGTGCAACCTGCTAACTGTTCAAACTGTTCTTCTAAGCTTGGAATGGGATAATTTTTTCGTTTTGTTTGGTGGTTTAACTTCCTATAGTCAATTACAAGTCGTGGCTCACCAGTTTTCTTCCTAACTAACATTACTGGGCTTGCGTAAGCTGAAGTCGTGTCAGTGACTAATCCATGTTGTCGCCATTCTTCTATAATGTTCTTTATCGTTTCCCTGTCTTCTCGTGTCGCTCTGTACGGCTTACCGGTAACTGGTACGTTGTTGTCTTCAATATCCATTTGGATTCGATTTGTGCAACCTAGTTCCGCTAGCGTAAACGCAAAACAATCCCGGAATTCTTGTAACAAACTGAATAGTTCTTCTTTATCCGGTTCGTCAATTTCTTGATCAATATTTAACATATCTTTGGTTATATTGTTGCATGTTGTTTCCTCATGAGCTACTTTCTTGTCTTCAAATGTCTCTTCCGTACATCGACCGATTATTGTGCCTTCTCGAATGAGTTTCGGTTCTTTTGAGTCGTTTCGGACCGGTACTTGGATTCTCGTTCCGCTACTTACCGCATTCACAAAGTTTACAGCATTTGGACTTATAATTGTGTCCTCATTTGTTTTTATTTTCACCGTCGTTTTTTCATTTCCGATTTCTATGTTTTTGAACGGATTTTCGTTTCTGTATCCAAACTGCAACTTATCATCAATGCGCACATAAGCAATTTGTGATAGTTCTGTGAAAGAACGACCCACTAACATTTCTGGATTCTGAACATCATCCGGAACGACGTATAATGCTATATTATCGACTTTAACATCATCAATTCTTAACGTGACGTTCGCAACCGCGTCACACTTTACCGAATTTCCATTGGCTTTACCAAACCCATAAAGTATTTGCTCGCTTGGTTTACACACGAGTCTGAGTTTGTTTGCGCAACTTTCTCGAATAGTGCATACTCCACTACCTTGGTCTATAAATGCTTGCACTTCGTAATAATCATTCACGATCGCCGGTTTCAAGAACTTTTTATAATCCGGTTCAGGGCCTGTAATCATGCTTACTGTGTTTTTCGTATTCTCGCCTTGTCTCTTCGGGCATTTCCTAGCAATATGGCCGCTCTCTTTGCAGATAAAACATATCAGTTCCCGTTTTTTCAGGCATCCGCTGGCTATATGACCGTATTGTTTGCAGCTCAGGCATTTTGGTTCACCCTTTTCATTCCACAATGGTGTTCTAGTTTCACGGATTGGCGTTGGCGTCTGATTCTTGGTGTCTCTTTCTTCTTTAACGCTATTTACGTTAACATTTTGAGGTTTTGTTTCGGTAGGCTTCTGTTGTTTTATTCTTGAAGATCTGGATTGATTAATTCTGTCAAATTGTAGCAGATCATGCAGTAAGTCATCCGCATCCGCATGGTCTCGTCCAACGATCATCGTACATAACTCTCGGGAATATAATCCTAGGGTTATTTGTTCCTTCGCGTCACTTATGTCCAGACCAAGATCTAGGCATAAACTAAGTTTTTCGTGGAAGTACGTACTAACCGTTTCATCTTTGGTTTGTACACGTTCAACCATTTTCTTCCATTTGGCTGTTTTGCTTGCTTCTCCCACAAATGTTTTTCGGAACGCTGCTACAAAACTGGACCACGTTGTGATTTCACTTCGTTTTGTTGAGTGCCAATACTTCGCGCCGCCAGTCAAGTGTGTTCTTGCTGTCTCCAGGACAAAGCTGTCTGGCCATCGATGAAGTATTTGCATTCCTTCCAGCGTGTTCAGCCACTCTCTCGCCTTCGCGCCGCCGCCCTCTCCGTCATAGACTTGGATAGTTTTTGTTAAGTCGGGCATGATATGGAAAGAAGTTGGTGCTTCAGTATTATTCATTGGTGGAGTAATATTAAGTTTACTCACCAAATCTTGGAGTAATGCGTCTCGTCGGCGGTTTTCCTCTATCATAACGTGAAACAAGTCTTGCAAGTTGGTTTCTCGTCGCGTCGCTGTGTTTTGCTGAAAAGCTCCTTCCAGGCTGTCATTTGACACTACTGAGCTAGCATCCTCGTCTTGCATTGCCGTTTGTGTCTGTAACCCCTGGTTTTCTCCTGAATTACTCATCTTTTTCCCTTTTCCTTCGTTCTTCTTTCTTCCCGCCAATTTTCCGCGCCCTCGTTAACCTCACTTATTCTCGGTTCACTCAATGAAAATCAGTATATCCTGGTACCTCGATAAATTGGTACATCCCACTTCTGAATTGTTCTGGGCGTTTTTAAATAACAACTCGTCACTTCTGAATTGTAATAAAGATATATTTAAACTATAAATTACACGTCAATCAACTATCAACTTCCTTCTACTTCCCCGTCTCTCCGTCAAATCTGTTCCCTCCAGTCTTGCCTCACCAAAAGTCCCTAGATTACTTTCTGGTGTCTTTATTTTTCTTTAACATTGCTAACACCGAATGTGGACAACTCTATATGTTTACTTCTACATTAAAACAGCACTAAATAAAATCCAGTTAACACACTTAAATATTGACTTGCCATGCAAACACTTTTATTGTATATTATTTTATTGTAGAAGAAAGTAGTGTCCAGTGTACATGAGTATAATAGTAAAATGTAAAGGGTTTATGTTAGTGCACATGGAATAGAAATAAGATGGAGAAATTGTATATTTTAAGCACAGGAGAAATCGTTAGGTGACATAAATATACATTATAATTTCTTTTTGTTTTCGAAATGTACCTATTACTTTCAATTTTCATGAATATTATATGGGTACATATTTTCTCACCATTCAAACATTAATAATACATTTTAATACTCTTGAAAGATGTATAAACTGCCTATTGTTGTGTTTTAAGTGGAAATTAAAATTATAAAACCGAGATATGTAAAATATAAACAGTAGTTATTAAATTTAATACTATATTTAAGTAAATAATTTTTATCAGCTTTGAATTTATTACGATAAACCCCATATATATTCAATGCAATTGAAAATAAATACAGAAATAATAACGGCATATAATCCATTGCTTGTTGTGCCGTGTCATTTTCAGATTTAATTCGTTTTACCAGAAAAGTCTAACGGGCACTCGCAGTTGTTATGGAGAGTGTACCACAGGGACTACTTTTGCTGGATATGAACACAGGCAATCAGATTATTAAACCATGACTTAGAGCGAGACGCGGATCTGCGCATGAAGCTGAAGGTTTTGATGATGAATAAAAAATCTTTCTAACAATGAATATGGGGCCTATTCTATATCTCAATGGTTAATATTTAACCACTGGTTAAATTTTTTAATCAATCAAGTATGTTGACATATAACAAAAAAATCTGATGTGGCCAGCACATTACCTTCCTGACGGATCTGACGATCGTGGTTAGATCTGTGTATATTGTAAAAATTCCACACAGAGATTTTCTTGTAAAAGATTCCAGTACATTACCTTCAGTTCTATGTATTTTGTACAAATTCCATATAGAAAGTTTTTTGTAAGAGATTATATATTTACAGTAAAATTATAACACAATACTGTCAAAATGCACTTGACACTGACATTTGTCAATCAGAATTTTCTTAATATAGTAGATGTTTCCATGGTTATAGCACAGCTTGCTGTTTTATGAAATTTAATTTCTTTATAAATTTATTACTCTAAATCCATTGAATATGAAGTATAAAATGTAATCAAATCTTATAGAGAATAAAATTTCTTTAATATTTATAATAACATTAAATGTGAAATAATGATATTTAACACCGTTTTTTCAAGAAAAACTGTTAATATCTTCAAATTAGGGTACGTGTATGTGACCATATTCGAATTTCAATATATATGTCATAAAATATAAAAACAAACCACTATAGCTTTTTATTATAATAATAAAAACGAAACATTAATTTGTAATAATATTGTTATTAACAATTTAATGTTTTGGAGAAGGGATATATGCCGTAAGTATGTTAGAATCGTGGACAAAGACAGATATACTGCGGGAAGGAAAGAGACAGTTATAAATCAGCCTATCAGCGCCGCGTTTATGTTGTGGTAGGTGTGGCAGGGTGGGGCATGATCAGATCTGGCTATAACTATCTCTTTCCCTCCCAGTCTAACCGTCTTTTTTCAAGCTTCTACCATTGATACGTCACAAATCCCTTCCACAAATTTTTAATAATTATTTTCTCGTAAAGTACGAATTAATCGATGTAAAAAATACGGCTATTTTATTTTTTTGTCTAGAATCATATTATGTAAAAATTTAAATTTGGTCACATACCCCATTGTAACCAAAATCTAATCAGCTCTTCATATTGATGCAAAGAAAGGTGGTATTGAAGTTATGCGATCCGAAAAAATCGTCACACACACGCATACATACATATATACATCCATTCATCCATCCATACATACATACACACATTCCTACAGACATCATCGTAAAAATAGTAAAATCGCATTCTAGGGAACCTAAAACGTGCTTATTCATTAAAAACTCATCATCGATCATCATCAAAGACAATACCTTCCTTACCTAAAGGTGACGGAAGGTAAAAAAGGATTTTTAGTTGTCAAATCAATAACTATTGGTTAAAATTTTTAACCAGTGGTTAAAAATTAACCACCGAGTTACAGAATAGGGTCCTATGTTGTATGTATTATAACTCGGTGAGCAAAAGGAGGAGCAAGCATGTGGGAAACTAATATATTACCCTACATACTGATAATAATTTTTAATTTTCAGCTCTATGAAGATTCCTTGGATTAGGAGGCCTGAAGTACTGAATATCTTCAATAGAATGTATTTCAGTGGCTTGAAACCTAAGTTTCATTTGCTTTCAACACGTGCATACCCGCCCCTGCTTAAAGTCGATTTTATAAATTATCAATTTACTTCCATTGTAAATTTATTAAGTTGAACAAATGAAACAGACCTTTTCAATGAAAAGATACAGAAATTTGCGCAATGGGATCTGCTCCTGTTCATACATATTAAGTCAACAAACTTTTAAAAAAACTTCTCAATTGACAAAAGAAAAGCTTTTATTGAAGCTAAAATGTCAACGATGTAAATTTTCACAGAGGAAACTGGTATTTTAGTGACTGTAATATTTTGATGTTTATTGGTATTTTTAGGCGTTATTTTTCTTGATATGTGCAGAGATGAAAGAGAAAGAGAGAATTTATAAATTGAAAAGGTCTATTGATTCGAATTTGTTAACTAAATAAATTTACCTTGGGCAGCAAATTTACTTGGACGTGTCCAATATCGACCGTTAATTATTTAAATTGAAACATGAAACAATACTTATTTACTTCTTTCAGATTAGCGACAATTAATGATTGATATTACGCGATATTCATTTTCTTAAAATAAATATTTATCAAATATGTTAGTGTAAGGAATAGTTGTTGTACTCAACTAGCCCTGTAAATACAGCAACATTTTGGGATCACCGCCTCCTTTCCAAAAAAATTTTCTTAACTCTAATTTAATTTCTGAAACCTGGTTCGGAAATAAATAATTTGTGCATGGGTATATTTTTATTTTTACAAGTTTGTAACTGGCTAAGAAATAGTGTAGTTATGAATGTCATAACTCATAACAACGTATAAAAAAGTATCATTGGATGTATTCTATAAAATTTATGATTTTAATTTAATTGCTGTGATAAATTTTCGCGTGAAGAGTACCAAGAAACTAATTTATTATTAACAGTAATGTTGAAATGTATTTTTTAAAAGCATGATGGTAAATGTTTACCTTAAGGTATGTGAAAATCATATGAACCCAACCCAATACATTTTTGGATTCTACTGGTCGATCGGTACCAATTTTAAGGTGTGGAGCCGAATAATAAAAAAATCTTTAATTAAAAATGTAAATTTAATGTTGATAGATGCAAAACCAATTTTTACACAAGTTTATTTTACAATTTCCTCACTTTGGAACCGATACTAATCGACTCTACTCGAACACTAGGTAGATTCCAAAAATGGATTCGTAAAAATTTCTCAGCCCATAAAGTAAATGTCAGTCAGCATGTTGAAATTTGTATTTAATTTTTAAAATTAGGATTTTTTAGAAGAAAAAAAATTAGAGGCCATAATATTTAATGTGACAAAAAAACAAGTTCGAGCTATTCATATTTACCGATAATATTAACAATATTGGTTTAATTAAAGTATTTATTAATTAAGATATAAAGCAAATTTAAAAATTAATATCGAATTAAGACTCCTACAAGTAATCATCCACCTTAATTAATTAATCGATAAGAAAAACTGACCTTGGTAATTACCACTATTGGCTCCCATAGCATACTGAGTCTGACCCATTCCCTTCTGTAATAATCTTTCTCTAAATGCCCTGGTAGTTCGTACAAGCTAACCATTTTGCTCTTCACAAAGAAAACTCTACGAAAAAACACCTGCACTAGCAACACTACACTAGCAATTGTTTCTCAAACGACGTATGAACAACTGAACAACGTCGAAGAAACAAGTGAACTTTTATAGTTTCGTGGGAGGGTAAGACGACAGCGCCATTGTGGGGAAAAATGCAGTCGAGTAGAACGGGTGATGGTGATTAAAGTTAGCTACGACAATTTTGTTGTATGCATTTGTTTCTCGTGGGAAACTGGGAAAATGACATATTTTTGATTAAAATACACAAATAGGAGGATATTACAAGACTGGCAATCATTTTAAAGAAATATTTGCTTAGATAATAGTAGATATTATTTATAGAAAGTTTGTGATATGATAATACAGTGGATATGCAGTTTTGCAATAAGTTTCCTTTGTAATATTAGTTTTTGATTGTTGTAAGAAGATACTGTCATTATTAAAATCTGTGGAAAGCAGATTAGCACATACAGCAATTGGTAAAAAGAGCATTGAGATATATTTTTACTATTATAAAAGTGGAAAATACGAAACTTATGTATTTAATAAGATTGCGTAACGAAAAACTATTGCTAAAAGAATGATTTTAGGTTCTTCCCGCTGATTGAATTAAATTCTCCAATTAATGGTTTTTACCAATCTATATAATTTGGGAAATTTCTGAGAATATATTAAGTATGTTTTACATAATTAAAAATTAGCTTCTAATAAAAATTAATAATAACTACAATATTAATAATAATAATAAAGTAATTATTACAAAATATATTTATCTCAAATTACATTAATATTTACGTTAACATTCCAAAACTGTTGTGTAATATATGTTGATTTAATTATATTGCTTATAAGCAATTTAATATGTATTAAATATCAAATACATAATTTACTTTGCAACTGTAATTCCAAAATACAAAAATCTGATGTGGCCAACACTATACCTCCCACAATTTAATTTTTATTAATATTAATATATACTTACATTTATGCTGGAAACTGTATTAAATTCATTTCCATATAACTATTGTTCTATTTACTATTTTCTTTTTAAAACGTTACTATTATTAATTTAAAATTAGTCTTTGACCAAGGAGTTGTGTTTGTTTAAAGCGTATGCTCCGTGATTTAAATTATAGATAATTTTATAAATTTATCCATAAAAAATATATATAAATATAAGAATGCCAATCTGTAGAAAATTTAATAATCTTTAATTTTTATAGTCGGTATATAATAATAGTACGTAGGTAATACATATGAAACCGGAAAATGCTTCATTATAATGAAGCAATATACTGCTGTGAGCGCTGAGTTTAGATGACCGAAATATATTTTATATAAGTAAATAAATAATGTAAAAGAAAGCCGAAACAGAGAAAATAGTATAAATCACTCATTACGGAATATGCTATTCAAGTACCCGTTCCTCGTTTGTTTGCCTATACTCGCCGCTATGCGACTTGTGTCCGACTTTTTAACTCGTGGTAGAATAAGTATACTTGTGTAACTTATGTTTTGATATACTATTTCAGCTAGTTGAAAGTGAAATACACTATGTTTTGAAGGTTAAAAACGCACATATTACTAACCTTTTGAGAATAAATATCATTATAGTATTTATCCTTTACAAGCCGTAGCAGTTGTATAATTATCTTATATAGATTTCGGTCATATTTTTAATTATTGTGTATAGTCACGGTCACTTTAAACTTTATGGAGAGTGTATAACAGGAGCGGAAATCATTATTGTGAACAATAATTTTGGAGTTGATTTTGTTTGGACTTAATTTATCCAAATGACTTAATGACTAGCGATTACTTTATAAAGTATATTATAATTCATAATGTACTCAGCCACGAATACAAAATAGAACTTTCCTATTTCAAATTTTATTCAAAAGACGATAATCACAATTAAAATAATATACAAATTGTTTGTATGAACTGGAATAAATTTAATAATAATATAGGTATTGAATTTATTTATATTGTAATGTATTAATCATAAATAATAATGTAGTGTAATTTTATGACGCATATTGCATATCAGAATAAGAGACTAGTCTCAGATTTATTTAAAAATGTTCTCGGATTTAAAAATGTTTGTCTACCTGCATGCTTATTGATTTCCAATACACTTGTCACGTAATATGAATGCGTTAGCTTAGGGAGTAGGTATTGTGATAAAGTTACCTATGTAAGTTTTAAATGTCAGGAAAAATAATAGCTTGTCACTTAGATAAATATACTAGATATAATTTAATCCAAAAGCAAACATTTGCGGAAATAATGGAGTGTCAAAATATAGCGAAGACTTTATTATTAAAAACAATCAATAAACCTTTTCATACAGATAATAACTTTGTGGGAAAATTATTTTCAAGCAAACTTGATGAAAAATTTATTATATAAATGGTTGTAATCCCTAAGATTTGGATTTAAATCGGATCAAAGTGAAAATTGTTTCTAATAAAAAACAAAAGTGATTCCTGACCTGAACTGCTCCCTTCTCGACAGTTTTGAGAGTCCGTGAGGTGACCTCTGGCAACTCTGGTACGACAACTCATAGGTATCATCATTACCGAAATATGCGAATTTAATGCAAAATGACACACTCAGCGAAGGAAAACAAGCCCTAAGCAATGATGATATATTATTTTTATTGATCTTATATAAATATTTCAAGAACAAATATTGACCTCTTTAAAAAGCTAAATGTAAATATTAACATGAGTTTTATATGCTATATTACAAATTTTATTCAATATAAATAAACTACACCAGATAAATGATTTAAAACCAATGGAAGACTATACCTATTTTAAACATAATCCTGGATGATCACGTGTCACGTAATCTCAATTTCAATTTAAGAATAATGAAATATATGTATATATACATACAGATTTAAAGTTTCCAAATTAATTTTATTTATCTCAATGTTTATTAAAATAATATTACATTTAAAAGATTAATCAATGTTTAAAATAATCGTTTAGTGAGTTGTGAATTGAAATCACGCAACCAACAACGATTACTTATTTACCACATGAGTGATATATATATGCTGCAATTCTGAACAAATCCGTCTTACAGGTCTGTAAAAACTGGCAAAAACGCATCTATTTTTATTGATAAATATAAAATTATACATAAGAGTGGCAGCTTTCGATGCGATCTTGTTCCTGTAAAAAGGTGCATTCACAAATGAAAATTAGGTTTAGATTTATGGTTTATACTTTAGATTTAAAGACTTTGGCCGCATATTATGTAATGACTCTATTCACACTTCAGAAATTAGGGTCTTTAAATCCAAATCATAAAGCTAAACATTGCAAGGTCCAATCTTTAGGTTTATGATTTAGTTTGACGTCACAAACTTCACCAATGAGAACGAGTCTGAAATGATATAGATATATACACCCATCTTTATTTAGTATCCACTTGGTGGATTCGGCTTTTTAAACAAATGCGAGAAGAACATGAAGACTGTCATAACTTAATTGCTGAAATATAACCAATAATGCCTAGCGAATGATAGTTTCACGGCGCACAGGTGTCTTATTGAGTACTGCGCTACCGACAATTTAATCTTGTTTTTTAAGCATTTACACAGATGTCTATCGAAACTAATTTTCAGGTAATTTAAACTTACATTTATGAATGACTTACTTAAACCTCAACAAAAATCATAAACCTAATTTTCATTTGTGAATGCACCTTTGACTTACAGATTTGTTCAGAATTGCAGCATTAATCTAAAATAAACTGTAAATTTCATGCAAAAGTCTGTACTACTGTGCGATAACACCTGGTACTCCTGATTAATGCAAAAAATATCAATAAATATGTGGAATAAATTGTACTCTTGCTTTATGCACGAATAAATAGCGTTTTCAGCTTACAGAGTGCAAGTGCGCACTGAGTGCAACATATCACGTGACCACACTGAACAAGTTTTGCCCTCATCTTGTCTTAGAAGTATGAAAAAATTGAGACATGGGTTCTACAAGGTAAAATAAATCATCATAATACAATCCAAACTTGAAATTTTTTCATCTAAGCGATGGAAAAATCTCTAGTCGTACAAAAAACAAAAGCAAGCCCGATCTTTAGTCCTGGGATTCAATCTCTGTGTTCTTTTGCCGATACATTCACTGGCTGGACTGCCACGCATTGGGGGTGCCTTGCGCGCGAACTTTAAAAGTCACAGTGCACAGAAATACAGTATTAATTCGCAAAGTGTGCAATAAGAAATCCAAAAGTGTGCTTGGCTTATATTTAAGAATTTTTCTGAGAATTATAAAATGAAGAACTTATTTCTACGCCCTATAAACAGCTGCGCCCGGGGCAAGAGCCCCGCTCGCCCCACCCTAGTTACGGCCCTGGAGTCACCAAAACGAAACGTTTCTGTGATAGTTTCAGTAGTGTTTGTATAAAATTGTAAATATGTAGAGAGAAATATATTTAATAAACTTTTATTGTCTTAGTTATTATACAGTTTCAGTTACAAAATTTATAGAAAAATTTAGTATAATAAAAGTGATGCCTTCAAGTTCGAATAATTTATGAGTCTTGACCGCGAAGATTCCCAATCCTCCATAAAAAGTTTAAATCCTGCATAAGTCAGTTTCATATTTTATAGATCGCTTCCTCCAACTATACTTAATTATATTGTTTGAATATACATGGTGAACACGAGAATGTATGGACAAAGACGTTTAACATGGGAAAACAGTACTCTTAAACCCGCACCGTAAAATTTTATGATATGCTTACACAGAATTTTAGAATAGAAAATTGTTCATTCTCTATGACATTTTTTTTAAATTTACTCTATCATATCGATTTTACCATGACTTTAAATTAAGTTTATTCGGTCACCAAAGACGTAAATTGAAAAAAATATTATCTTAATCTAAGTTTAAAGCACCGAATAAATTTTTGTGGGATAGATATTTTTTTAAATCTGTTTTCTCATGTTAAGCGCCTGTCACGGATTTTCGTGTTCACCCTGTATGTCCTACTCGTAATTAAGTACTGAACTAGATTATTATATAAGTAATAATTGTGTCATATGCAACTGTAAAACTGCATACGGTTATATAATTATTGCATAATTATTTATAAATAATAATCCTTTTGTTCTATGCAGAGCTACGGCAACAATTTCTTGAGATAATTTTTAATTATATCATTTACTTTTTTCTCCGTACATGACTTATATTTAAAGATGGTTTTGAAGAATTTGAAAGCAAAATAATTTTATTCTAATTTCTCCTACATAGGTTGTAATATATGAAAGATGATTTCAAACAGTTTCTAATTGAAAGATGTAATTTGAAGTAGTTATTGTCAATTGCCTTTATGAGAAAATTATTTTTAATTTCGCAAAAATATAAACTATTTTATAATGATAGCTCTAATTAACTCTTTCTTAATGAAATAACGTGCGCAATATTCGTTTTATCTTCTTCTCATTTGGTCCCTCACGTCGGCAACCAGCTCATCATTGCTGTACGCGGGTTGCTGTTTCTCTAGGGACTCATATCCGCTGTAAAATTGGCGCGAACAAAAGCAGGTACTGCGCGAATATACCAGCGAAATGAAAAATTCAACGAGATACTACAGAAATGTAGGTTCTTGTTTGTCCTCTGCAACCAATATTTGTTTTATACGATGCCGCAGCGCACAATTTTTCCGAGAAAAAGAATTTTAAATATAGAAGACCTACATACTAAAGCCTAAAAGATTGTTTTGTGCAACTTTCCAAAAGAAATAAAACATACATAAACATATGTGTACAAAAGTACTTTAAAATCGTTTATGTAATTATGAAATAAGGGTACATAACTACATCACTACATAACGCATATAACAATTAACAAATATGTAACCAAACGATTGAAAAGTATCATCTGTATTTCAGAATCTGACTTGATTAAATTTTGTAAATTACGCCGCAATATACTAATTTAAAAATGATTACCGAAATCTGTGTACAAAGCAGATTGCCGTGATGATATATATATTTTAATAACCATAATAATTAAAGAGAAAGGTTATCCCTGTACTAAAATATGAAGCGAAACTTCAAATAAAATGTTCCAGTATACTTCCGATAGTAACCTGCATTTAAAAAGAAATTATTGAAATATATTAATATTGGACTTTGATTTTAATGGTATAACCAAAATTTAGTACTATTTCTCGTTTTGCTATTAAAATCAAAGTCAAATACTAATTTTTTTTCAATATTTCTTTTAAATGCGTGTTAATATCGGAAGTAGGTACCTATGTATGTCTAGGGTTGATTTAAAAAAAATATTTTTCGTTCTACTACATCAGAAACAATTTATTTGAATTTTCGCTTCATATTTTAGTACAGGCGTAACCATTCCTCTTTCCTAAAACATACATATGTACATTTTTCATCTAAGAAGTCTTTTAAATGTTGGTATTTCTGATTGATGTATGTGCTCCTGCCAATTCGAATAAGTATTTTGCCCTTGGATAAAACACTAATGTTTTACGGAAAGTGCGTAAACTGTCAATTATGTCTTTATGGTATTATCCTAATCCTTACGTGCATAAACTAGACTTTAGCGCTTTAGCCTTAAATGTCTGAGTAGACATACTAGAATTACAGATTAGTCTGTAGTACGAAGAAAAATATATAAGTTATAACGGGATAAGATTCAGGAAAAATTTCCACGACGAATTTAAAACCTACTTACAAAGAATTTGTGTTTACGTTATAATTAGGTCTAATTACAATTTAATGCATAAACTAGACTTTAGCCCTAAATGTCTCAGTAGAATTACTAGAATTGCTATAAATATATGTAGTTAAAAAAAAGTCATAAGAGGATATAAGATTACGGATAATTTTCCACGAAGAATTTAACTATTTAACACCTACTTATAGTGTTTACACCATAATTAGGTCTGATTACAATTTGATGAATGACAAGTTTATCAATAATTGTGCAAATTATAACATTAACAACTTAAACACTGCATGTTAATATGCATTTTCCACTAGTATTATATAACTTAAATCATATCTTAAAAGCAAAAGTACTTCTAAGCTCCAAAAATTTTATATTGATATGTCTTGCTTCAAAATTTCCAGGTATTGCATTCTCCATGTTTTATATTCTTCGCTCAAATATTTTATTTAGAGTCATTTATTTATATTAGTAAATAACAGAATTCATATATCAAAAACTTATGGATTTAATAACCGATGCCGGCCGATGATAACAAATGTATGAAACAATCAATAATAATATTTAGCAGACCTGCGGGTTATGTACTATCTAGGCATGGCCAACATACCGCCTAATAAAGTCATGAGGCCCGCGGCCCGAGGTTAAATAATTTAATATTACGAATTTAACTGCCATTTTTTCCTAAATATATATTCTCTATAATATTTTAAATACAGCGTGCCCATTTTAAAAGTTCCCGCCTGAAAATTCATGAATAGGCAATCCATGATACATTTCATAAGTGACTTGGTTTTGAAAATTTTGTTTTGCCATTGACGTATTTATGTAATATGTCAATGTGTTTTGCTCTTAAACCTACTGTGATTATTCGATTTAAAGTACTAATATTCACCAAGTGGCTTATGAAATGTAATACGTTTGCCTATTCTTAAAATTTCAGGCGGGAACATATAAAATGGGCATCATGTATACGATCTGGTATTTTTTAATGATCTTTAAACAAATTTCATAGTTAATTTTTTATTCATAAAATAAATCGTTAATATTTATAATCTGGCCCGCGAGCTATCTACAATTTTGAAATGACAAATTAAAAAAAAAACAATTCTACTTGTGTCCATGATTTTGCTCTAAAATGAAATGGGAAACGATGCTATATAAAAATTGATTTCCTATGTCAAATCCTTATATCCGGGGTTTATATATATATATATATATATATATATATATATATATATATATATATATATATATATATATATATATATATATATATATATATATACATATATATATATAAATAAAAGAATTTGAACTATACATTTGGTTCACAATGTCATAAAGATAGAGCTTATATTAATTATGACAAAAGCACATGAAAACCAGGTGCTTTTGTCATAATTAATATAAGCTCTATCTTTATGACATTGTAAACCAAATGTATAGTTCAAATTCTTTTATTTTTAAGTAAATCAATGACTTTCAAATAACTTCAACAAAACTGTCCTGATGAAGTGTGCAATCCAAATACACGAAAGCTTGACGGATTTTAAAAGAATCTACTAAAACAAATTTAAGCCCAGAAAACATCCCACTGATATACCCATTAAAATTTATGTCTTTAACTAATCGACAGTGACGATTACACTACACACACACACACACACACACACACACACACACACACACACACACACACACACATATATATATATATATATATATATATATATATATATATATATATATATATATATATATATATATATATATATATATATATTAAAATTTAATTTAAGCTTTGACGTGTCCTTATTTGCACTTATGTTAATTTGCTTATAGTGTTGGTAGTAGAAAAAGTAACTAATAAATGAATAGGTAAGTAGATATTTTTGAGTGGAGAAACTCGTATGTCGATTTTGTCCATTTTCTAATAAGTACATCAAATTTTTGTTTATATAATGTTCTACTAGAGCGCAAATCCCCGTAAGTTTAAATCTGTAAATTTGGATCTATAACTACTATCGCCATCTAACAAGACTTCATAGAACATTAATGGCCGGTTGCACCAAGCACCAACATTACTTGACAATATTGCAATTACATCGAATGAAATGTCAAATGAATTATTATGCATTGCTGTTAAAATTTTGATACGCATTTTTGTTTGAGGAGATCGTAAAAATAAGCCTTGTTGGTGCAACTCAGAATTAATTATTAAAGTAAAGATTTGGTCTAGTTACAAGTTATAATAGAAGTAAATGAACAAAATCGACTTAAAAGGTTTTACACCATCAACTATCGATATGTGTTCTTAAAAATGAGGATTGAAGAATGAGATGATTTATCTGTAATTGCTAATGATAGGAATAATATAAATTTTACTGAAAATTGGGTGGAGAAATGTCATTAAAGTTTGGAAATAGAAAATTATATTTATATATCTTACTATTTCTGCAACGTCGTTGGCCTCCATTTAAACACAAATACTTAAATTTTAAATCTCACTTGAAGTCAAATTTGACACTATTTAATTTTGAGTGACACTTTAAAGATGAACAAATATAATCGCTACATGTCAAACAGCCCTGCCAGAGGCGTACACGGCAACCACTTGAACTATTCTTAAGTCAACATGTCAAAGTGAAAATTTGCGTGCCGGTTGGAAGAAATATCTGTTCGCACTGAGCTAGAACAAACACAACGACCATGACCGCGACTAAACAGGAAATTTGCAGTCAGGGGAAGAGAAGGATGCGATTATGTCAATTGTTGAAGTTGGGAATAATGGCGCACTGAACAATGCACTGCCGATATGTAGAAATGTAGTTGGTGATGTTATCGACATGGTATCTCTTGCTTTGATGCTTTGTTAAAAGTAGGTGTCAAAGTGACACTAGGAACTAGGAGTGGCTCGAACACAAATAATTCTCTATTTCTCTGCTATATAACTTTTGAAATAGATCAACAATAAACAAATTGCCATTTTATTAGGTTCGGTGTTTATTTGTTTTTATAATGACGTAACCTAATTGTTGTTGTTCAAAAAGAATTAGTTTGTCATTGTTGAAAGCTTTTTGTCATGACAATGATGAGCAATTATTATATAATTTTACCTTTTTCAACAACATGCAAATTATATACCTGTCCCAGACAAATTTAAAAAGAAGTAGGAAAATGAGTTCCAGATGATATTTACTTTACGGAAAATATTAGCCCATCGTCAGCAATGACAGTAATACAAAAAAAATTATGTTACATTTCTACAGCTTTACATTATTGTTAAAACTCAATTTAATAATTTATTGGTCAGTAAAACTAACCAATAAAATTTATGTACTTAAATTAAACAATAATGTAAAACTAAAGAAATATTTCATCGAAACATAATAAAATATATAAATAAAACGATTTATTACTTCGTAAATAAATTAATCTATTTAGGTTTTAATTTTCTATGCACATTAAGAAGACGAACGATCTTCAGCCGTCATCCGTCGTAGATCTTCATTAGGTTTTAACTCTTCTAGCGTTGTTGTATATTGTCGTACTCAACCAAATTTATTATTGTTGAAATTAAGTATAATTAATATTATAGTTAAGATAATTTAATATAGGTAATAAAAATTCTAACAATGCTAAAAATTATTGAATGAAATTTGGCTTTATTTATACAGTAATAAATTTAAAAATTAATTGCAGAGGCAAATCATATGCTTTAGTTTTATTGACGCCTGAAGGAGACAATTACACCTTCTTGTGCGTGATGATGCATATGTATTATATAAATTTTAAATGTTTAGAATGCAATGGCCGGTAGTATTTACTCAAAATTTTAGTCACCCTAATTAACTAATTACCTTGGCTACCATTTAAAAATACATTGGTGCAATTAAAAAACAACTGAATTTATTATTTTAATCATAGTTTAATCACCCCTGTTTAAGAGTAAATAATACTACCGGGCATAGAGATCAAAGTAAAACAGTAATAGGATGTATTTATAATCTACTTAGTTGAAAATCGCAATCCGGAAATGCAATCCTTGGCAAGTGTACATAAATATAATTTTCAAAGCCAAGGCAAAATACAATTACACTTGCAATGAGCGCAATGAAGCTGATGAGATACACGAAGTGCGAATAACTTCATGTTGACCGGAAAACTGAACTTAATGAATGATAATGGGGCTGTAAATTTTCTTTTGAAGTCTACATTGCATATTGATTCTAATGTATCTGAAAATAGCACAACGATCACGCGCTTACACACTGCACCTGCGGAGATATTTTTAAATCTCTTTATCTAAAGTATCTTTTGTTCTAGAAGGATAAAATACCTATCATTTTCTTGGAAATAGTTAATTAAGAAGATTATTCTCGTAAAAATGGTAGCAGATAAGAGCTATTGAAATTATTATAATTGATATAAGGCTTTGTTTACTCTAACTCGACTATTTAAGATAATAGTTTAACCGTTACTTGCTCTTAAGTTAAGTGTACTATAAAGATGACAAGAGTAACTGTATTAAACTACATTTTTACAGTGGGTATAGACAACGGAATGCCTTATAAAATTTACACGTACATGCAAACTAAAGACCTACAAGTATGATTAATACTTCCTACATATTCATAAATAATTTGTTTTAAATAATTCAATCACATTTTAAAAATATCGATAACAATTGAATTTCAGTAAGTAAGAGTGTGTTCAAATTTTAACTGCCAATACGTTTAAATGCAGGTATCTGCACCTTTGGAAAGCTATTTTTAGATATGTTGTTGTTTTTCCAAAAATTGTCGCAGGTTATAAAATAAAGACGGAACAGGTTTCATAAATTTACTCTTTTTATTAACATCTAGACTCGCTGTAAGTCGATTTTTTTTAAAAAAATCCAATGTTTTTATTTTCTATCCAGTGATTTATTATACACGCACTCTGATCAAATTTACAATTGCTAATTCAAACAGATATAATTAAATAATAATATGGTCCTCTTCATATTTTTTTTAATGAAACCTTAAATTGGAAACAATAAGGTGTAATAATTTTATATTCTATACATTTTGTTCTGAAACAATAGAGTTCGCCAATAATTGGTATTACATAAATTGATCTATTTCAATACTTATTGTATAATGTTTAATTTTGTTTTTCTTTTTTACGCTTGTAACAAATCTATTACAGCACCCAAACGAGTTCGTTAATAGCTCCTTCGAATGCTGTAATAGATTAGTATAATTAATTTTTATAAGGTTGGCGCCTATCAATGTCAATAATATCAAATGTCAAATCTCGCTAAATAAACGATTATTTTATATTATTTTTATATAATTATGAATTTAAAAGTTGTAATAATAAGAAGAGAAGAAATAGAGTAGTGAAGTTAGAAAGAAATAGAATATATCGTAGATAGTTGATTTGATGTTACAAAAATAAGGTTACGTTGTTGAAAGTCAAACGTCACATTAATCACCAACTGACACAAAATTCCCTAAATTTTGAGACTACGATTTCTTATTTAAAAAGCGCATAAAAGGTGTAAAATAGAATAAAGAACTCATTTCATAATTGTCGATTATTTTTTCGAAGGGTTGGGCAATGGACCTTTTCAATTTAACGGCTATCTCTTTCTATCGCTGCAAATAGTAAGAAAATGGCGCGAACAACTGCCAGTTGGGTTGTCAAACGAAACGTCAAAAATATTGCAGTCATTAAAATATCTGTATTCTCAGTGAAAATTTGCATCGGTAGACATTTTAAGGTAAATACAAGCTTTTGTAACTTATTTCGATAAGATTTTTTAAAAGATATCTGACATATTCTCACATTTTACGTCTAAATTTTTTAGAAACAAACGTCATAGATCTCAGTTGTTCTTACTATGCGCAGATCCTCATTGCGCATATCTTCTATCTCTTTAAATTGAAAATGTCCATTTCGGTGCAAGGCGTTACCCAAACTTCCTTGCCATAAAAAATGACAATTATGACATTCATTGTTTAATATACTATCATAATCAATAATTGTAAATATCCATGGATAATCAATTTAATAAAAATAATTAATAAGAACAACTTATATTAGTCTGGCACGTTCTGCCTGTCATTCATTCAACATATCTTTTATTTCCATACAAACGAGTTCTGTCTAGCACGGCACCAATGCACCATGAATTGTTCAATTATTTTTTGCATTCATTTACTTGAAAATAGGTTCCAGATTTCAAAAAGACGATAGCAGAAGACTTGAACGAAGTAAGTATTTGGAACAGATTATATATGTGAATGAGGCAGATGAAGAGAGATAGCAATGCTGTGACGTAGATGTTAAAGGAATAATTAAAGCTTGAATATTTTATAAACTAAAAACTTTTTTTTAATTCGAAGCGGCTTATTTCTTATTTATGGATTATGGCGTCAAACTCTATCGTAGATTTTCATAGAGACTCAAAGCTGTTGTGGAGAGTACACTACGGAGTTTTAGTGTTATATATGTAATTGGATATAATTGACATAGATGAGATTAGTATTCCGTACAGATGCACACCTGCTCACTTATTGCATCTAACCACTATAATTTTTAAAATTACTTTTTCAATCATAATTTCTATTCAAATTACAGTTTTTTCTCCTTTAAAATAACTATAATTTAAGAAAAACCAAGTCCTCATTTCTCTCCATATATTACAATGCATGCCTTTAAAAACGCATTAAGTATAAGGCATCTATCACCGTCCAAACACTCTCATGTCACGATGTAGTCCATGCACCCATCAGTTCTCGATTTTTGAAAGTCGATTTTCTCTAGTAGGTCAAATTCAAATTTTATAGTCAGTATACAGCGTTGAAAAATCATTGAATTATTCAAATATTACTATATTTCTCGAATAAAAATCATGAGAAATTGAATTTAGAATGAAATAAGATCAATATTTTGTAGAATACTCTTAGATTCTGTGAAATAAACAAAAATGTTTTGGTTGGTATTTTATTTTTAGAGTGGAATGTTTTAATGGACAGTATTTCTGGAATCTGAATGACTAAATTTCACGTTCTCACAATTTATTAAATCTCACTAATTGATAAATAAATTTATTTGGGCATTTATGATCCGAAAATATTAAATTACATAATATTGGCTCGTATTTTCACGGAAGATTATATTACAAATTAAATTTATGAAGTTAATTATACAGGGATTATAGCTGTTTTCAATACACATATTCAAAAACGTTCGATAGCAAATTATTTTTATCGTTGTGTTGGTAAATCAATCTTTAATTATATTTTGTTATCGTTACTTTCTTTCCGTACTGATGTGTCACGTCATGGAGGTAATCACTCAGCTTGTACCAAGCCGTCTGCTTGTCTAGATCTATTATCATCTCAAGTATGCATAAAGTCTAATCACTTTTGTATTGTAACAAACAAAACAACACGCCATATTTGTCTATTGAGCTACACGTAATACATTCAAAAACAAGCAAGACGAGTTACAAAAAACGGAACTATATTTTATACTGCCTACATAGAAAATAGTTCCTCAATTTCGTTTGGGTTAAGTGCAGAAACGAATTTTACGAAATAATTATCCAGAGTATTCTAGAGTGCGAGTGCCCGTTTTTCGAGGCTTAGCATAGAGCTCTCGATTATCCTATAAGAGTTAAAGTCGATTAAATTAGGGCAAAGTTGTCCCGTTAATAAATGAGCGCCATAATATAAACACCATTACAAAAAAACTTTTTAAACTTTCCAACGATGTATAACTTATTTATGTTCATTTGTTTCAAATTGCAAAAATGCAACAATTTTTAAATTTATAGATTACAAACAATATTGTAACGAAAGAAAATGAAATCATCAATTAGGTATTATCATCTGTTTATTTTTAAGTTTATTTCTTCATCGATGATACTCTTGAGTGAAACCGAGTTGCAGATTTCATGAGTCCGAAGGACAAGTGGAATGTGCTGCTTCGGTTTCACGAGCAATATCTTCGATTATTAATCATATCACGAGCTGATATTTAACGGGTGTATATAATTATTTTTTCTGACACATTGTGTGTGCTGCTAACCTAACTTTTCATATATTGTATTACAACATGGTTAATTTGACAATTCTTATTATTTTCATCGTTTTTGATATCAACCCAACAATTATTGCACATTTTTATACTCAAAATTAACTGTCAGTAATGTCAGTGTCAAATAAAGAAAACAAATCCCTTAGTAACGAATATAAATAAGGTAATAATTTCTTTGTTTTTTATCTTCGCTGTGGTAGACATGTAACTAGGGAGATTCTGAATGCTGATTGGCGGAAAACATGTCACGTGACTCATGAATTATATTCTCACTGACGTAATTTTCAAATTTTGTTTTCAATATAATAATTGGACTGAATGAAATTTTGAGAATTAAATTAGGAAATTAGCGATGAACATAAAAAAAATTATAACCTATAGTTGCATTTTTATTTATTTCATTATTACAATCATTGTTTTTAACACTGTAAATTTAATAACTGTTAAATTTTTACTGTTTGAAACTGAAACATATTAACATAGTTAGTTACATACATCGTTGGTAAGCTAAACAAATTATTACCTACAGTAAATATGAAGTATAGTTATACTTTAAATGGCACAAAAGTGACCCCTGTGGTGCACTCTCCACGCCAGCAATGAGTGCCCGTGAGGTGACGCCTGGCAAACGCCCGCACCGTACAAATATGTCATCATGATTACTGAAATCTGTGTTCAAAGCAGATTGGCACACCCAGCAATGGGTAATATGCCGTGATGATATATAATTTTTATATTTTGCGTTCATAATGAAATACGCAATTGCGTATCGTAATGACATTCATTTCGATACGCAATTTTTTGTTTTAAACGGTTGGTACTAGATGACGTTTCTTTAACCCATTTTTACCTAATTTATTTTTAGTTAATTGACAATTCATTTTAATAATATAATGTCGAAATTATTATTATTATTTTTTATTTAGGGAAGATTATTTACATGAAAATATACAAATGGTTACAAATATAATCACAAATTGAGTAAGTAAATGTTATTGTAGAAGGCGCAAAATATAAAAAATAGTATAAAGAACTCATTTTATAAGACTTTCTTTCGCACTTGTCAATTAGAAAACTCGCTGACGCTCGTTTTCTAAATTTTGACGCGTGCGAAAAAAACGTCTTATAAAACACGTTCTTTAATATACTATTGTGCTAGTGGCTGGTGTAATAAAACAGATGAATAAGACATGCTGAAGAGCGTATATGATTTTGATTTGTACATATTTTTTATAAAGAAAAAAAGGTAATTGTCAGCTTATGTACCAAGCAGTATGTTCATGTTCATCATACTGCCTTTTACTGTTCAGTACTGCTGTTTACTGTAGCGTACCAAGATCGAATTCTTGATCGAATTCGTGAATAATTGGTTCTCTTCGCTGGTTTACTTTGATCGAAAGCTTTTAGCAAATCAATTCAAATTTCCCGCCTTTCTTGTACCGGAAACACAATGGCGCAATTGAATTTCCTTTGATCTGCGAGGCGCGAATCATGTGCCAAGTGACGTGTAATGTACCCAACGTAGTGCGGAGAGGGCCCGAACCAAGGACTCCACACTTCAATCAGTCGATAATAAAGCGGTCTGTGGCTGAACATTAAAGAGGATATTAACGGGAAGCCAGAAAAATTCTTTTCAAAGACGAAGAGGCGATTAAGCGCATTGCAACTGAGTGGTATGATAGTAAAATGGAATTAAAACATTCTCCAGATGCTTGGAAGGTTTCACAAGCGAATTCGACCATGCAATCATGCATTTTTCAATTGGAATGAGACGAGTAGGTATAAGTATATATAGATGTTCTTTCATTTTCATATAGATACAAACAGTATTTATAAATCGTTTTGATGGTTTACATTACCATTTAATAAAGATATGCTTGAATTATTAGACACGTTATTTACTTTGACCGATATCACTAAATTAAATATATACCATAACTTCATTACAGATCATGAAGGTGAAATTCCATTCATTTCTATATTATTTTACTTCTTGTATTATCTGTTATAACTTACATTGTATTTATATTTTCAACAATTTTGAGAATGGAGCAGGAATTATTCCTGTTTTAATTTATTGAAGTTAAACATCTAATAGTACTATAATATTATATTATATAATATTATAGTACTATTAGATGTTTTTCTACTAAGAGGAGTAAACAATGATGCTTTTATTCGTATTTGAGGGTACGAAGTGCTATTCATTCATATGTAAATTAAATGGAATTACTGGTATATACAAGAAATTCCGTCAACATCAGTGAACCAGTACAAGGGTAAATTTTAATTCAATAAAAATATAAATGTAAGAATCTCACTTTGGTGTTACTGTTGCTGCACTTCCAAATTATATAACCAGTTGAGATTATTAGGAACGTCGTTGGGCATGTTTATTATCTGTAACCTGTCGTTACACGTGGAAAAATTACGCTTCCAGGGATTCAAATTTTCAAAAGTATTTGAGTACAATTACTTTTTTGCAAAGTAATTAATTATAAATTACTTTTGGGGAAAAATTAATTTAATTAGTAATAAATTACTGACAAGCTCTGCTGTAACTACATTTTCTCCAGTTATATACTGGATATTCAAAACTGCATCTAGAATGGAGATAATTTCGACAAAATATAGCTCTCAATAATTATATTTACCATATTATTTAAGTAATTAACTAATGAAATATTATTGATTTTATATAATAACTACAAAATAATACCAGAGTTAAATAATCATAGCTATGTATTAATAAACAGAGCTTTCAAAATGGAGTTGTTATAATTTGGGGGTACAACGACTACAAGACTACGAACGAAGTTACCGCCTCATAATAAATTCTCAATATTAGGTTCTTTCGGTCGTATTTCCTATTCCTATGTACGTATGGGTGTCTTAGGCCGACCGGCAAATAGGAGTTTAAAATGTGAAATCATTTAATTGTGAATAGTATCTCCGTAGATATTAAGTTGAAAATTTATGTATCTATAGAGGGATACTAATTCTATGGATCACAGCCCAAATTAGGAAATTTAAATGTGTAATATCAGAAAAGAATAAAGAAATAACCAGGAATGTTGTTCATATCCCGGAAAAAATGATTACCAAACCTAGTAACAGTTTAAATAGCATAGTGGTAACGTGTGTGTTTGGTAATAAACAAAACTCGGAGGAACTGGGTTCGGAACTAACCAGCTCCAGCAGCAAATTTAATTTTAAATTTTGATTTCTGAAAATAATTTTTATTGTTAATATATTTTTAATTTTTTATTGAAATTTAATAAAATGGATACGTTATTTTTTATTATAAATATTTATTGTAATTATTTAAATGTATGTGGTAATCAATGTGATTCAGATTTTACAAAATACCTACATATAATTTATGCTGTAAATAATGTTTATATTTTATTAAAAGTCAATAAAAGACTAAAATTTATAAATAATAAAATGCTTTTGAATAGTAAAAAATAAAAATTTTGCTGCTGGCTGGTTCCGAACCCAGTCCCTCTGAGTTTTGTTTATTAACAAGCGCACACATTACCACTACGCCAGTGGCGTATTTACGATTTTCTTCTGGGAGGGGTCCAAAATTATGGTGAGGGAAGGGATTCAGAAAAAAAGGCGCCGCAGACGAAAATTTTTTTTCACTCAAGGTCAAATGCCTTATAAATTAAAAACTACATTTTTTCAAGGGATGTGAAGCTGCATGTTTTGCCCCTTTTATATACAAAAATAAATTACCAGATCACACAACATCTTAGAAAAGAGAATATATTTAACAGATTGTTGACTTGGATAAACACAACACAATATGGCGCGACTATTATACAGGGCCTACGATTCATTACATTACAAGAAAAATGCTAGACAGATTATGTTTATGTTCGATGTATCCAGTAGAAACAAATGTATTATCTGTCATTTAAATTTTCTATACAATGTCTACTATTATCAGTAGTGAAAAATTTAAACAGGATGTTAAAATTAACATAATGAATTACAGATTACACACCCCAAACATTTAATCTGGCTTGCAGCAATGTACAGTAGATGTCGTGAACCTACTTACAAAATTTAATTGTATTTACGTACGCTCACGGTCAGGATCTCTATCTCTTATCTTTTACGTACTCATTGCTTTTTGCATTTGAAGCATGCCTCAAACAGCTCCTTGTCTAGCGTACGTATATCTTACCGGAATGAAAGCTTTATCAAAAACATTAGGTATTATACAATTCTTCGAGAGGCAAGCGTTACGGGGTGTAAATTAGGTGAACTGCATTACAAATGAGTTATGGTGGTGGCTTAAATGGTTCTTTTGATAATTATAACGGAATAAGTTCAAATTTAATTTACATAAAATTATTAATTTGTTAAAATAATATTAATAGTTATTTCTTGTCTGGTGAGGCTCTGCCTCACCTGCCACCTGCCTACCCAGACAAGCATCCACTGGCGTTTTGGAAATAAAAAATATATATTTCTGGGGGGGGGGTCCGGACCCCCTGGACCCCCCCCCCCGTAAATACGCCACTGCACTACGCTATTTGTACTGTTACTTAGGAACCATTTTATCCGGTATAGAACAATAATCCTACAAATTTTCTAAATTTTTTCTAATATTATACATTTAAATTGACTAATTTTAAATGTAATCCGTAGAATGAATATCCTCCAATGAGTATACAAAATTTCAGCTTAATATATTACACTGGGGAGATACCATTCACAATTAACTGATTTCACATGTTAATCTCCCATGTGTCAGTCGGCCTAAGACACCCGGTATAGTTTTCATGGAAATTATTTGCAGTCACTATGCCCGGTTGCACCGTTGACACTTAAATTTTACGTGTTCCTTAAACTGACAATATCAGTGGCGTATTAAGGTAGTTTGGCGCCAGAAGCCCTTGAAGTTTTTGCCCCCCCCCCCCCCCCCCGACCCTCAACCCGGTATTTTATCTCTATGTTATTAGTGAATTAGTGTTAGTACAATGTTCGTGCGGTCATCTTTAATTACCATAGTAACCAACATGAAATTCGCAGTTACCAATACAATGGACCTTTTCAATTTAAAGAGATAGAAGATATGCGCAATGGGGATCTGCGCATAGTAAGAACAAATGAGATCCGTGGCGTTTCTTTCTAAAAAATTTAGATGTAAAATGTGAGAATATCTCAGATAACTTAAAAAATCTTATCGAAATAAGTTACAAAAGCTTTTAATGAAGTTAAAATGTCTAACGATGCAAATTTTAACTGAGAATACAAGTATTTTAATAACTGCAATATTTTTCACGTTTCGTTTGACACCTCAACTGGCAGTTGTTCGCGCCATTTTCTTACTATCTGCAGCGATAGAAAGAGATAGCCGTTAAATTGAAAAGGTCCATTACACGAGTAGGTACATAAAATATTTGGTATTTAGTAATGTTTGTGCCTTACGCGCTAGCCGGCAGAACAATTTGAACAGGATCCATCATAATATGAAGAATACCAGTGCTTTAATGCGTGTTACACAATTATTTATTTACATAACAACTTAAGTGAAAACATGGTTCAAAAATAACTCAGACATGAAATATATTCAAAATTCATTTCTCCAGGCTGTGCACTTTCAGCAAACAAAATCGGTGACTATTAAATTTTAATGGGTTTGAAAGCCACTGTAGCGTACAACAAAACGCGTGTTTCAACACGTGCACGTTTATAACATTTCAACCGTCAAAATCAACTCGAAACAAGCAAGCTAAGCTGAGCACAGCGCATTCGTTAACAAACGATGGACGACGTCATGTGCACGTGAAACAAAACAGCAACGCCTACGCCTATAGGCCCCTGAGGAAAGACAAAAGACACGTGCGTGGAGACGTGTTTTTGTTTTCTGTTCACTGGTTGCTGCTGACACATACAAGGAACACGGGTTGCTGACACCCAGGCGCGAAATGAAGGTTCTTCTCATTATGAAAACAAATAAAATAAATCTATAAAATCTATATGAATCTGAGAATAAAAATTCTGGTCATGACATATTTAAAAGCACCACCGAATATAGGCATTTGGTTAAATCTATGGTAACCAAATAATAAATAAAAGTGGTTAACAATTATTTCAAAGATTGTAATTCCGTCATTTTCATGACTCCTTGACAAATTTATTTATTTTTATATACAACAATTTCTTATAATTATATGGTTTGTTTCGAAAATAATGTTTCTGGATAGCCTTTGATCATGTAATTTTCATTATTTTCCAAAATATTTTAACAATTTAAAAAATGTAGCATTTCAACGGTTAAATGAAATAAAAATATATAAAAAAATAACAAAATAAGTATAACAATCGAAATTATTTAATTAGTAGCAAAATAGTATATTAAAGAACGTGTTTTATAAGACATGTTTTTTTCGAACGCGTCAAAATTTAGAAAACTCGCTAATGCTCGTTTTCTAATTGACAAGTGCGAAAGAAAGTCTTATAAAATGAGTTCTTTATACTATTTTTTATATTTTGCGCCTTCTACAATAACATTTACTTACTCAATTTTTGATTATATTTGTAACCATTTGTACATTTTCATGTAAATAATCTTCCCTAAATAAAAAAATAATAATAATTTCGACATTATATTATTAAAATGAATTGTCAATTAACTAAAAATAAATTAGGTAAAAATGGGTTAAAGAAACGTCATCTAGTACCAACCGTCTGAAACAAAAAATTGCGTATCGAAATGAAGGTCATTACGATGCGCAATTGCGTATCGTAATGACTTCATTATGAACGCAAAATATCAAAAATATTAAAAAGTTCTCTTTGAGCAAAAAGGAACAAAACGAAAACACAGGACATTCAAAGTAATAATATTTCTTAGCAAATTATTTTCGAAATATATTTGAAAATGAAAATAATAATAATAGTTAACCTCATCTCATCTTGCACTATTGTACAACGAATACAGAATGTCTCATTTTCCATGTTTTTTCAAGGTATCTCGGGTAATATTTACTGAGTTTACATGCAGTTTTGAAACCGTTTTTAAAACGTTTTTAGTTTTGAGAACGTCATGTATACAGTGTCAAAACGGTTTTGAATTATCTCAAACCAAAACTAAAATTCATGGGTTGGACTTGAAAACTAGTTTCAAAACTACTCATGTAAACACTTAAAATTCAGTTCTGATACTGCGCATGCGTACAGAGCATAACGTTTCTGTCGCTTTGTGTTACTAACCTTCAAATATACTGACAGTTGTATAGTTTTAGTGCGTAGTGGTACGAAGTATAAAAAATAATTGGAATAATAGCAAAACGAAGTATTTGGAGTGAAGTGGATCTGTCACTTACATCAGCTAAATGCGCATGCGCCGAAACTGATTTCAAATCAATTTTTAAACTTGTTTTGAAACCATTTTCAAAACTGCATGTAAACGTAGTGATTATTGATAGAGAAAACCGTTTGCACATTGCAGGGTGAACTTTTCGAGAAAAGTTTAATAGTCACCACATGAATTTTCGATCTTCTTTTGTTTCTGAGCTACAGGCAAAAATTCGTTTCTCGCTCATTTTGAAAATATATCATATCTTATTTATTATGATTGTTAGCGAAAAATTGTTTTTACAAAAATTTTATGGTTTTTTAAATAGAATAAAATGGAGTAATTAGATTTTTTGAAAACTTAATAATTCTCGAGATATAACACAAACTTATGGTTTTTTAAATGGGAACCTATGTTGAAAATAGTCTCGTCTTTTTGCTTCTTTTATGAGCTCTTCAATGATATATAACAAGTTTACATTCTTTTGTTTTAAACATTAATAAAAGACGAATTATTAATTTATTGAAGTGAAAATATATTGTTTATTTTGATTCAATATCTGTTAATTATGTTCTCAAAATTATTCTTAACCAATAATTTTTGGGTTAAATTACTATTTATCGACGTTACAGTTGGCTATGACGCAATCCGAAAAAATGGTTTAATATGCTTTTGAAGTAAATAAATTGAAAAAATGAGTAAAACAGAAACAAATACTATTAGAAATATGCAAATGATGATCTATAATAGATTTTTTCATTTGTTTCTTAATAATTTTAATTTATTTTTCAACCCAATAAATCAATAATTATCTCTTATTCAAGTTTAAAACAAAAGAATGTAGACTTGTTATTTATCATTGAAAAGCTTATAAAATAAGCAAAAAGATGAGACTATTTTCAATATAGGTTCCCATTTAAAAAATCATAAGTTTGTGTTATATCTCGAGAATGCTGAAGTTTTCAAAAAAACTAATTACGCCATTTTATTCTATCTAAAAAACGGTAAAAAGTTTATAAAAACAATTTTTCTCTAACAATCATAATAAATAAGATATGAGATATTTTCAAAATGAGCGAAAAACGAGTTTTTGCCTGTAGCTCAGAAAAAAAAGAAGATCGAAAATTCCTGTGGTGACTATTAAACATTTTTGGAAAAGTTAACCCTGGAATGTGCAAACGGTTTTGCTCTATAATTAATATTTCCCGAGATACCTTAAAAAAACATCGAAAATGAGACACCCTGTACACGTATTGTATTTGTAGAATGATGAAATGAACTTAACTAAATAAACATTGGAAGAAAACGAACAAATGACCTACGAATTGTAAAAGGGGAGGCAAAACATGTGAATGCAGTTTGCAGTTAAATTACACAAATTTGATTTTCTTTCTTGGCGAGTATACTTTCAACTCTTAAAAGGAAGAGCATTAACAGTAACACGTTCGCTTCCGGCGGCCACTATAGTAGACTTTGCGGTTCTTCCTTGTGAACCGCGACCACTATTATGGCCACGGTATTTATTTGCGTCTACATTTTTCTTGGTTCATAAGTGGCGGAACATATCGTATCCGCGGTCTATACCGAGCGCATTACACCAGTCACAGTTACAAGCACTTCTGTAGCAACTGAGCTATTGTTTGATCTTCAATCATTCAAAAATTTCCGTATAGAGTCGGCCCACCGTAGGTGTACACTCAAATTAAGTCGGTAGCGAACGTGTTAAAATTCTGCACCTGGCAACAACTACAAGGTGTGGGATCTTCTGTAGAATGGGTTTTTTAAAATAAATATTCGTCTGCGACGATCCAATGGGAATTCAGGTTACACTTATTAGTTGGAAGAAGTGGAAAGGTTCCAAGTTTCGACGCATCACATTATTTTAAATATGTAGGGAAAAGCAATTTGGGCCAGCTAATACTGCCCGAAAAGCTAGGATCGAGAATATCGAAATGAAATACTGAATCAATAAACAAGATATTTCTTTAACAATGAACCGGTTGCACATTTTTCTAAAAGTATTTTAAATAAAAGTTTAGGCAATATTTTTCATAGTAATATAAAAAATAATAATAATTTATAGTTATTTTCGTAAGTGATTAAAAAAAAAAAAATTGGCACCAGAAAAACTCCTGTGACGTAGCCAATAAGAAAACATTTGTACCTATGGCATTACCGTTATCAGTCATATTTATAAATATTTATTTTAATTTAGGGGTATATTTGAAGGATTTCTCACTCTGATCACTCCACTTTGATAAACTTTTCACACTTGACAGGCAATTATATTAAGTTAGGACATACGTTTTACAGGTTTATTTCGTCATGTGAAACTGATTTCACAGCATTCGTTAGCGTATACGCTAAAAAATTAAATATTAACGAAATTTTTAAACAATGCTTTAGTGAATAGCAATTTTATGAAGTACTGTTAACAGAGGCGTTAATATTTACTTTTTCGCAGGGATCGAAAACCGCAGAAAAATGGGTTCGGTTTGGATTCAGGTTCAGAAATGAAAATAAAATTGGGTTCGGGTTCGAATTCTGAAAAAATAATTTTAGGTGGTTCGGTACCGGTTCAGTTCCGGTCCGGGATCGAAAAATTAAAATTATATATTTAAATAAAAAAATTGTACATACGAGTAAGGTAAGTAAAAGGCGATATGCTCAATAATAACAAAATAATATTACTCTATTAGGTAAATAATAAAAAAGGAAACAAAAATAATTATTTACATTATAGCTGTAACTGCTATATCAATTTGCGCAAATTTCACAGAGTCTAAAAAATTTTGTTACTCCCAAAAATTTATTTTTAGAAGTTTTTGGAAGTCTTTGGACGTCTTCCTCATTTTTAATAACAATATACTTGTAAGTTAGGTTTATTTTAATTTTAATATTTCTGGTTGGGCTTTTTAATTACCTTTCACTAGCTTTCTAATAAACCTTCCCCATCTTCAAATAATATAAAATATTAAAAATGTAGGTTTAGTTTAAAGGTAATTATTTCAGTACAAAACTAATCTTATGTGTCACAAAAGTATTAAAACATATTGGTTCAGTGAATCAGGTTTTTTGAACCCGAAAATAATGGGTTCAGTTCCGGTTCGAGTTCATGTCGACCAAATTAACTGTGGTTCGGGTTCTGGTTTAGGTTCACAAAAAAGGTGGGTTCGGAACGGTTTTTGGTTCAGGTTCGGTTTCCGGTCCCTGCTTTTTAGTCTTGGATATTTGTACGCTAAAAGTTAACGTATTTTTAGTGAATACACCTGAATTCTTGCAACAGCCCTATTATTGTTTGAAGAACCAATTTGTTGAATGCAGACTGGACCATTTCAATAAAAACAAATAATATATTTTAATATCCGAAATTAAAAAATAATCACTAATTCAATGTCAATAATTAAATGGAATGAACGTTTTTGAAAAGGAATGAAGAGAAATGAAATGAATGGAATGGTAGTACTACTCGTAGTACTGTTTGGGAATAGCTGGTTTTCATTTAGTTTATCATTTACTAAAGTTATCATACTCGGGATAAACAAGCACTATGAATGTGTTCCTTGACAGCTCGAATAATTTATGTCCTGCTACAATTTAAAACACATATATTGCTCCAGAAACTCGCTCTAATGAAGAAGTTAATATTATTTAAACTAAAATTGACAAATTCAATTAAGACCAATGAAATTTATACTATCTATCTTCAGTTTCAATTCAATTAGTTATGAAGTTCAGTGACAATAAAAAGTTTTCCTCCCATTATGAAAACCAAAACAATGTAACAAAGTTCAAAGTGCTGTAATTTCATAATAATTTGTAAATATGAAACTACCCAAATATATGATTCATGTAACAAAATTGACAAATGCCATTACAAAGAAAAAAAAAAACAGGTATTTATTCGTATCAATGTCCATCATAATAACATTATAATGATCATAAAAAATGTATATAGCAATATGATTATGTATTGATATACAATTCTTAGAATTAGTAATCGATCAATCAATTCATTACAACAATCAGAAACTATTCTGACATTCATTTATTAATATGAAACATACATTACACGGTTTTATCTTATTGTTGCATGTGGTAATTTTCTTTACGCAGATTTTGGTAATGACGTATTTTTTTTTTCAAAAATCGTTTATTAATTGCTATTTCATGGAATATCGTAACTTTTATGAAGAATGCATTACAAGGGATACAAGATCTATACAGGATTTCACTTAAGAAGATTTCATTTATATACAGGCTGGTGACGCAAACATCGGAAAATAGGACTTTAACATGTAAAATCATACTTTCGTAATTTCCTGCTTTCCTAATTATTTTACGTTTAGAAGCTTCAAATAAAATTGTAGAGCCTAAAATTCTGCATCTGATAAAATTAATTATAGCCTTGTAATAGCAGAAGTTAGGCATAAAAATGTTGAAAATTGCCCCAGAAATAGCAATAGCAATTTAACAAAAAAAATAGCAAACGTGTAACGATTTATCTGTCAAGTTAGATAAAATTATTTTTATTTGCAATTTGTCTTCAAGTAAATAAATAAATAAATATATCATCACGGCTTATTACCCATTGCTGGGTGTGCCAATCTGCTTTGTATATGTATACAGAATTCAAGTAAATAATTATGTATATAAATTAATAGATAATTATTTACTTGAAAAGAAATTATAAATAATACTTAATAAAACTAAATTAATCTAACTTGACATATAAAACGACAAGCAATTGTATTGTTAATTTTTTTGTTAAATTCCATGGCTATCACTATTTTTGAAGTGATTTTCGACATTTTCATACGTAATTTTTGCTGTTCCAAAGCATGTAATTCATTTTGTTTATTGATTCAGATGCAGAATTTTATGCTCTACAAGTTTTATTTGAAGATTTTTTACCTAAAATAATTAGGAAAGCAGGAAATTACAAAACTATTATTTTACGTGTTAAAGTCGTATGTTCCGGTGTTCGAGTCACAACCCTCTATAATTATTGTACACAAAAAATTCAGACGGGATGATTTTAATATCTAGTAAAATACCAGAAAACATATTTATATTAAATTTAATTTACGGTTCTTTGAATACGATAGCGTATACGAGTAATAGGATATTTCATTATTTTTTTTTGTTTGCATAAAAAATACGTACTTTTTTGTTTGTTCATACAATGACCCATTTCAGTGAAATTTTCTATAGAAAATAATGACCCATGAACTGGTGCGACATAATGTCGTAAACATATGTAATACTGGCACTGGTAACACCACAATATGGGTGGGAACTAAATAGTAAACGAAAAACCACTTTATGCTTGTCAAGTTAACATTTATAGCTTTTTGTGCGGAGATTATGAGTATACTAGAATATCATTATAAATGTAAACGTAAACAAAAACATGTGATGCTTTGTTTCATGCTTCGAGCTAAATTCGGATTTAAGTGCTACCGCATCGCCATCTAGCGGCGTTTCTTCATAGTAATATTAAATCTTCATGTTATTCTGCGGCGCCATTACACTACACTACACAGTCCGACTCAATTTCAACACCATGCAAACCAAAGGCGCCCACAGAATTTTCGTAAGATGGGGCTGAAAGAGTAAAATGGTGCTAAGAAATACTTTACTTTCAAATGGGGTGTTACCGACGCATTTCACTACTGTTGTAAATACAAAAAAATCTGATGTGGCCAGCACATTACCTTCCGTCAGTTCTATGTATTTTGTATAAATGTCATACAGAAAGTTCCTTGCAAAATATTATATTACTTGTACACACACACACACACACACACACACACACGCACGCACGCACGCACGCACGCACGCACGCACACGCACGCGCACGCGCACACGCACACGCACACGCACACGCACACGCACACGCACACACACACACACACACACACACACACACACACACACACACACACACACACACACACACACACACACACACACACACACACACACACACACACACACACACACACACACACACACACACACACACACACACACACAGACAGACAGACAGACAGACAGACAGACAGACAGACAGACAGACATCATCGTAAAAATAGTAAAATCGTATTCTAGGGACCCTAAAACGTGCTTATTCATCAAAAACTCACCACCGAATTTTTTGACCAAAGACAATACCTTCCTTACCTAAAGGTGACGGAAGGTAAAAACAAAGATTTCATCACCTCAGTTATTGAAAAAAATTTAGTATCGCAAAGGCGAGTTCGTTTTGTTTTTGAAAATCACATATGCTTAATATATTCAAATGGAAACTAGTTTCTTGGGAATGTTGGTCCAGAGATTAAATAAATTTATTTTTTCATTTTCATCGACGTTTCGCTTTTTTATTCTTAAACCTTATGAGAAATACAAGTCATTGTAGTTCTATAATGATATGAGTCAACAATTAAAAAAACAGAGACTTCATTTTTGATGTTTACTGTATGAAAACTATCAGCAGTTTCGACATCCCCAAGAAATTGGTTTCTATTTGAATCTATATTTACGACCGAAAAAATCATTTCTGAAATTATTAATATTAATGTATATATAATTTCTTCCGTCATTTGGCCATAATTGTTATGTTATTATACTTTTTTTCTTTAAAATCATAGATGGGACCGAGCGCCATCTTGCCCTCCTCTGCGGCGCCCATGATGCAAACATTATGTTAATTGTAATTTAAAATTTATCAGAACATAACATAACTATTATTACAGAATTCATTTTTCTTTGGTGTATCTAAGGAAAATTATAAAATTTCATTTATGAGATAATATATGTTATTCGTTTTTGTCAAATGTTAATTTTCATTTCAGAAATAATACCACAAGACCTAAAGTTATACATGAATAATTTGATAAAGGGGGTAGGTCATAATAACAAACGTCATAATGAATTTTGGTGAAACATGGCTGAGTTAGTAGCCAGTTATAAGCGTAGAATGTACTACAACAATTTTTAATATATTTTTCCTAGTTTAAAAATGGATTAACGTGACCATTTGACTACTTACAATTGTTATATTTTGTATTTTTGTTTTTTGAAGCTTCTTAATACGCACTGTAAACGTTGTTACTGACGTAATACATTATAATCTTCCTTTATAAATTTGACTATAGTTACAAAACAAGAGGAGGCAGAAGTATACAGCAGTGCATAAATGGTTGATAGTTACTGGGCGTGAGATTTTCACCTACTATTTTTGGCACAATAATAGACTGCGACAACTTGCAAATTATATTGTATTGTTGTTGTCAAAGGGTAAATTGAATAAATATGAATCTTTTCTAGTGTTATTATTGTTTGTTTATCGTCTCAGTATATAATTATGACGTGAGAGCAAAAGAAAGAACATAAAGAAGATAATACTTGCCGAGAGTGAATACAGTGTACATCTTGTACTGCCCGCATTTGACATAGATGCATTCTATTAAATTACAGTTCATCAACCAGAATCAAGCATGTGGCTCTTCTTCACACAGAGACTGATTCAGTGAAACTTAGAATATACAATTATAAACACAAAGAAGTTATAAATTGAATTATAAATACAACACTCAGGGCTTTTAATTTAAGTATATCTAGGATTATAATAATTTATACGAAAAATTATATCATAATATTTAAATAAATATAAATTGATATTTTAATTGTTTTTTTAGAAATAAATACAATAATTTTTTCAGAGGTTGAAAGCAGTCACGTGATTTAAACGACCTTGAAGTTCTTGGAATTTAGTTGATATGTGTGCGCTGTCACTTTTACGAGCAATGTTTTGACTATTTTGATTTGACGAAATGCTATTGATTTTTACATCTCAATTTATTTACCATGGAAAGATACACATAACTGGCATAGAGCTCTAGATTTATTTGATTATTAATCGCATCTTCACAATCTTTATGAAAATTCTGTCGTACTTGGGCCATTTTTCACTATTTAGTACACTGGATTTGAATTTTGTACCCAAGAATGTTTCACGTCTTGTACACATATGAATTGCATTTGCACTTTAAAATATATGCGACGCGCGATGCGGCCCATAGACAGGTGGGAGGCGTGGGAGGCAGGGACGGAGCAATATTTTATTTGAAGCAACAAATGTTGACTTTAAATTCAGTTTAATTAAATAAATATATTAGTATATAAAGATAATATACATAATTTTTATTTAGTTAATTTGTAAAAATGAAGACCGGTTTACATGAAGCAAGTCAAGTGAGCAAGTAACTTGACTTAAATTTTCAATAGCAAGTGCAAAGTAAAAGTGCCAGTTCAGAAGTGGGCAAGTAAGATGGATGTTCTACGTATAAAAAGACAATAGGGGTACCCAAGTTTTTTCATTTTTTTATATCTTAATCTGTATATAAAAATATTAGATCCATATTTCGTATTTTTGCCGAAAAATGTCTAATACACCAGAAAAAACTTAATAGTTTGAATATTTTTTTTTTACACTGAGAACATACGTTTCTAGAGCTGAACATGGCGGAGGCGAGGCTTGAGCGTTCGAACAACCATAGCATTTGCCAGTGTCCATCATGTCACAATCATGGCTGATACTGATTAGGGCTGTTGCAAAAATTTTTATATGACTTCCAAGTACTAAATTTTAAAAGATATTGTTCTTTAAAGAGCCTAAAATTTGAAAATATCACGAAATATCCATTAGATAGTTTACAAGTAATTATTGAAATTTGTGTAATATTTTGGAAAAGTCTCGTGATCTGAAAAAGAATGTGACGTCAGAGCACATACTGTTAAAAAGTTATTATTTTTAATTTCATATGTCTTACCACCTGAAAATTGTAAATTAATAACTTTTTAGTAGTTCAAAATAGGTCAAATATTATAAGTGACAAACGCACTCTAATCAGTTGATTCCAAGCGCTTCAAGGTCCGTTTAGTCACGTGTCTGCTCATCTGCTCAACGCCTATAAGCACAGACTAATATACCCACATGCACAGCCGTACAGGTAAACGTGTGTTCAATATTTTTGTGTAGTTGTTGCAACTGTGGTAAATACCGGCAGTGCATGTTTGTCTGTGCTACGTAATAAATATACAATTGATGAATAGTAATAAAACATAGTCTTAGTTTAAATTCAATTCAGAATAAATTGTAAAATCATTTCCTTTTTTCTCAATGGTTAGTTTATCAAATTATTTTACCCAAACCACATTTAATTTTATAATAATTTATATCTAAACATTTAGAACATATTTTGAAATATGAAATGAGGGTCACACTATTAAATCTTAAATTTGTTTAAAGTATGTAGTTCTCTTTAACAATAATACACTTCACCATTCTTTCCCTCCACTTTTTAAAAGTTCCCAACCCAACCAATCTTCTTTTCCAATGCTTTCAAACTACCAAAGCTATCAAACTAATGAATGGGAACTTAAAAACCGTCAAATTAATTTTAAGCTAACTTAAAAACAGTCAAAGCTGTCAAATTATAAATCATGATTCGAAAATGTTCTGTTAATTCTATTTTCTCACTTACGATACTTTCAAAAAAAAAAGATTAGGTAACTAAGTTCCAACTAACTTAACTTTCGCAAATTAATTTCAAATGACAACTGATTAAAATGATAGTGCAAATTTAGTTTTCCACGGCCTACCTGATTTTCTTATTATCAATGTTTCTAGAGTGATCCTAATATTACAGTGATCTTTGTTTCAATTTTGAACATAAATATATGAAATTAATTTTAACTTTTAAAATTTATTTATCCTCTAACCGTATGTATTACCTTTGAATATATAATACAATATGTATTATATATTCAAAGGTATTACTATTACTATACTGCAAATAGATAAGGTTTAGCACATAATTGCTCTATTTAAATTTTAAAGTAGGACAAGAAATTTATAATATTTAATTCAAATTCCGAAAATTTATAATTATGTTCGATTAAAACACGATAGGTATAATTTAAGCAAAAATAACATCATTTTTAAATAAGTTAAGTAATAAAATTACAGCGAATAATAAAGAAAAACACTAATAATATATATTTCCGGAAACTATATTTTGAAATGCTCTAATGACTAATTAAATTAGAGTATTTTTTTCGGAAATGCCCGTCATTTTGCAACAGAAAGTAATGTGATGAAATAAAAATAAAATTTCGTAACTTTCGCACACACATCACATGTCTATTTAAATCCCATTATAACATTTTAAAATTACTTACAATATTTATGTTACTATCATTGCCTATTACTAACTTCATATTAATTTAATCGTCTTTGAGTTAATTTTAACTGGTTTATCATCACTAATTCACAAACACTATTAATTTCACTGTTTTAACAAAAAATATTTTACTTTGAAGTTAGGAACAGTCACGTAAACCCACCGACAGGCAACTGTTATCGCTGTTTGTTTAAAACGAAATTTATTACTGCTTGGATCCAACAGTTTTGTTATCTTGAAGAGCAAGTTTCTTGATAAACAGACAGTTTGAGATAATTAAAAAGTGTAAGATAAACCAATGAGGTGTTATTTTTTAATTGGATGAACTTTAAGATGTGATTAGTTAGTGACGTTTTGAAGAAAAATATATTGGAATTTCATATAATGAGGTTATAAAATAAATTTACTATTGCAATCAATAATTCCCATTGTTGTAATCAGTTTCAATTGAGAGATAATAAATTTTTTGTTTTCATGATAAATTTGTATTGTTTTATATATTTATATGAAATATACAAAAAATCCTTGAATAATAATTTTTACGTTTCTTTCCTGATATATTTAAAGGGGTTATCACTGTTTAATGTTTAGTTAAATAATCTTTTACAAACAATAAAAATTATGTAAGTCAAATAAATTCCTTTATTCACGCTACAAATACAATGATTGAATTGTATCACCTAAGTTTGTTGGTAATAAAGAATAATAAAGTAGGTAAACTTTATAATATAATATTGTGAATATCAAGTAATGTTCGTCAATCGCGAAAATATTAAATTAAATGAAATAATCCATATATTTGGAATTTAACAATCTAATTTAAATTCTGCTGTTTTTAAGCGTAATCTGTGTAGATAAAAAGAAAGAATTTTTTATGGCACGCATACCTCAGCTTCATTATACTTTTAAATAAGTGTATTAGGCACATAAAAACTTATTTTATTTTGAAGGAATTTATATAAAAATTACGGATAAAAAACAAGAATGAATTAGTGAACTTAATACAATAACTTTTCTTTCATTTCTAAAGACATTAATTAATTATCATTAATATGTGTTGTGCATAAAATTATAAAATTCATAATGTAATTTATGATAAAAATTAAATTTTTGGAATAGAGTTGTTGAAGAGGTATACAAACCCAAAACTGAACTTTAATGATGTCTTATTTATGGACTAGCTGTATGTATTATCTTTGAATATATAATAATACCTACTATTATTATATATTCAAAGGTATTATTTAATAAAAGCTGAAATTTAAACGCTCTCTAGTATAAAAATTAAGAACAATTTAAAATTTAGTTATGGTAATAAATATCAAAATACTAAATTAAAAAAGAAGAATGTACATTAAAAAAAGGGAATATATTCTTAGTAAAAATTAAATTCAGAGTAGAAAAAGTTTAGTTGCACATTAAAAATAGAAATTTACATATAAACGTAAATTTAAAAAATATCCTCTAATTAAATAAAGTAAATTCACAGTAGATTCGGTAAAACAGCTATGTTAATTTTAATTTTACCTACTTGTGTTTTACTGTGGAACTCAATTTTGTTTCGAGGATATTTGAGTGCATTAATTTTTTAACCTTAAATATTTTGATATTTTTTTACTAGTTACCTAGGTTCCTGCTTACTTCTATAAATCCTAACCTTTAATAAACTACATAACTAAGTAATAAAGAGCGTTATTATTCGAGGTAGGTGACATTTATTTATTTACTTTTCTTGTACATTGAGTGAAGTGTGACCATTAATACAATTTCTACAACTGTACATTTTATATAAACTGATAAAATCTATACAATTTTCTCTAAATGCCAGGGGCGGTTCTTTGAGCGTTGCAGAGAATCATTTCTTAGTTTACATTTCCTCGTAGATCCGTATCTCCAGAAAATCAATCTATTATCTTTCTCTTTTAGACATTTATAAAAATAAACAAACCGGCTAAATCTGCACAGATATTATATGCGCTTTGTTTTGCTTCATTTATTTTAACAAATGACGCACAATGTAAACATTTATTTTTTCTCGTCGTGCATACTGACATGAAATGTAAAACAGATGCTAGTGAGAAGATTCTGACGTCACAATTGCTCTTTAGCTGTGTGAAATGGACCTTGGTGATGACGTCATAGTGTTTTCTTTCCATAAAAGTGTTTACAACTTGAAAATGAAATGAATGAAATGTTTTTGCGTTGAAATTAGAGTTTGAATAGATTGAACGAGTAAGGAATTTAAATTTTGGTTAGGGAATCATCAGTGGGCGTACATGCATTCCAACACAATACATCTGTGACAAACAGGGTAGTATTTAGGAGAAATTTGAATTTAAATTACAAATATGACACGTAATTGTCATTTAACTATCAAGTGAGTTACTCAGCAATTAACACGTCTCAATCATTAATCGCCAATTAACAAAGGTGATAGTTACAATATTTTTCCGTTGACCGTATCTTACTGAATTGGAAAATCTAATTTTATTCCATGACAATTTTTTTAGGTTACATGCAGTTTTGAAAATGGTTTCAGTTTTCAGTCAAAATTGCGCGAAACTGTTTACATGCAAATTTCAAAACTGGTTTATAGATTGATTTGAAAAGAGTTTCGGCGCATGCGTATTTGGCTAAAGCAAGTGACAGATCCTCGTCACTCCAAATTCTTCGTTTTGCAATTTTTCCAATTATTTTTTCTACTTTGTACCACTGCGCACTAAAACTACACAACTGTCAGTTTATTTGTAGGTTACTAACACCCAGTAACACAAAGCGACAGAAACGTTATGCTATGTACGCATGCGCAATATAGAAACTGAATTTTAAGTGTTTACATGAGTAATTTTGAATCTAGATTTCAAGTGAAACCCATGAAATTTAGTTTCGATTTGTGAGAACTCAAAACCGTTTTGACACTGTATACATGCCGTTTTCAAAACTAAAAACGTTTTGAAAACGGTTTGAAAACTGCATGTAAACTCAGTAAATATTTGACCCATAAGTTTCGACAATTGTTCAGCAATCGTTTATTAATAAAAAAGCATGCATTAATAGGGGTCTTTAATGAATGATTTTCTATATATTAACTTAACCTATAAATAAACGGTCAACGGAAAATATAATTACACGTAACTTCTATTTTGAAAAGAAGTGTATCCGTTCTTCGGTAAATATGTAATTTTGTTGGATTAATAAATCATTATCAATCAATAAATAAATATATCATCACGGCATATTACCCATTTCTGGGTGTGCTAAGATGCTTTGTACGCAGATATCGGTAATGATGATGACATATTTGTACCGAGCGGGCGTTTACCAGGCGTCACCACACGGGCACTCATTGCTGGCGTGGAGAGTGCACCACAGGAGTCAATTTAGTGCCATTTAAAATGCGAAATATTTGGCGTCGGTCGGGATCGAACCCGGCTCCCCAGATTCGCGACCAGACACTCAGGCACGCGGCCACGAGAATAATAAATAATTTAATAATTTTAAATAATACAGTGAAAATATACTTTCATTAATGTTTATTAGTATAAAAATATTTATATATTAAACATACAAATGAAAGTTTGTATGACTTCATATTTGGTTGGTTGCGTGACTAACGCCTAGTACTATACTTATTTGTATACTTACAGAGATTGTCAAATAATTTCAATAATTATATAATTTTCAAGATAATAATTAATCTTATACAAAGTGGTGCATCGGAAGACGCTAATAATTTTTTTCATCAAAACAGTTAAATAGTTTTTGCAGTGAAAAATTCTGCACCTAATGATATCCTATACGTAATTCATAATTTTCTATTATCCGGAACAGGAAAAACCGAAGATATTTAATTGTTAATATGTTAATATTAATGAAATCAGTTTTGCTATACAATAATAAACAAATGCGCAATGACAGTAACCTACTCATATAACTATTTCACCATTTCTAGAACATAAATAAATTTTTTATTAAAAATAATATTATCACACAAGAGTCAGGTTTGTTCGTTCCGCCACCCTGCGTCTACCGCAAACCGCGGCGGTGAAATTTACTGTTCTTTTCGATTCGCGGTTCACTGTAAAGTCACTAGATTCTGTTCGTTCCGTTTTTCTAGTAACTTGCGGTAAAACGCCGCGGCAGCTGGCGGTGATAATTTTTACAGTGACTCATGACTCGGTGGTAAAAAAATAATCGGCGGTAATGTTCGAGTCTACATATGAAGTGCCAGTATAACAGTGTTTGACAAATAAATATTAGGAAAAAAATGTTATTTTTCAATAAGTATGCTATGTAATGTTTCAGTTTTAGAAATTGAAATACATTTGTAAAATATATAAATGTCAGTGTCATATGAATTATGATTTGTAATAAGGCAAATTTAAATGATAACAATAGTAAATAATTAAAATAATGGAAAATGGAATAATATATTTTTACTAAGTATCCTTTATAATTATAATAGTCTGAAGTATCTTCAAAAATAATTTAACACAAACGGATCGAACAGAAAAATAATTGTTAGTAACTTAAATTATTACCGCGGCGATTGGCAGTGAGTCGCAAAACGCAGCGACAATTACCGCCGCGTTTTGCGGTAAAACGCAGCATAGCGAAACGAACAAACCTAATAAAACAAATTTTAATTATTATTATTGTCAAACAAAAAATGTCATATATAAAAGTAGCCATCTCTCTACATAAAAACTATTTAACTATTTTGCTGAAAAATAATTAGACATTGAATTCGACATGATAGGTACGTCTCCCAAAGTACCAACCTGTATATTTCGTGTATGCTAAATTAACAAATTTTGGATGAAAACAATATATACGTAAGTATACAGGATGTCCGTGATAACTTGTCCAACATAAGGATCTCGAGAACTATAAGAGATACGAAGTCGATTAGAAGATCGTTTTTATGGTGTTTAGATATTTGAGAAAAAATGCATATATCACTAGATGTAGGCGAAAATGTAAAATTTGCAGTTTTTTACCGCCGCTACCCTTGGTAAGGGAGGTACAGGGATCGTGCTAAAAATCGCATATCGAGATTTTGGTAAATGACCACGTTTTAAAGTCCCTAGAATCCATTTTTAACATTTTCACGATGATGTCTGTATGTATGTGTGGATCCTCCGCTCTACCTGAAATACTATAATTCAGAAAATTTTGAAACATTGTATTTCTGCGTTATTCTAATATAAAAGAAACCAATAGATTTTGGTGTAAATCAGATAACCGGAAAAGGCACTTTACTTGAAGCTCAAAATAGTTTTTCTTCGAAAAATACCTTTAAATGTTATTTTTTCGAGATTTATGTTATTATAAAAATTAAAGATTATTAAATTTTCTACTGATTTGCATTAATACTTTTTCTACATAGTTTAAGGATAAATTTATAAAATTATCTATAATTTAAATCCCGGAATATAAGCTTTAAACAAACAAAATTCCTTGGTTACGAAGTTATCCAAATGTATGTAACTGACAGATAAATGTCACTGCCAAAGAACTAATCATTCCAAACAATAATAGTAACGTTTTTTTTTTTAAAAAAAATAGAACAATAGGAAAGGAATTCAATACAGTTTCCAGTATAAGTAAATATGTAGGTATGTATTTAGATTAATAAAAGTTAACGATTAACTAAAAACTTTAAGCTAATCCTCATTTTTAGATTAGTGAATTCTATTCTATCCCGGTATTTATTATCTAATCTTCATTTTATTATCAGAAAAGGTAGTTAGTTGGATTATATTAGACTATATTTTAAGAAATAAACTGAAATAAAATGAAAGAGGCAAGAAATGAATAAGACGGTAATTTATACTTTTTGGGGGACATTTACTTAAATGTATATATGTTTCAGTAGGTATAAACATGTAACAAGAATTGAACCAAGGATTTTATGTACTAGTTTGCAAGATTAACCTTGTTATTAACTGGTGACCCACAGATAATTGCCAATGAATAAAAATTATCGATAATGTTTGTTTCATATAATATTTAACCATTTCGAATTGTAAATAATACCTATTAAAAATACATTTACTGATATTGAATGAAGCAATTTATATTATTATGTTTATGACAAAGATAAAAATAAGTATTACTCACATTACTCATTTGTTTTCTGCAATAAAAATAACATCAAATATATAAACTTTAGTTTTTCACTTTTTGCACTCTCAATACGTCTGTCGTCTCGAAAACCAAAAAGAAACTAACCTAAATTACAAAATAATGTTAATTCACATAAAAAATACACTTTCACGCTTACATTTACTCATTGAAACAATTTTAAAACTAGTTTTATGAAGCAGAACTGAAACTAGAATAAAATTGCATATAACTTGCCAGTAACCTAGTGGCCTCTGCGATTAAAATTGGAAATTAGTTCTTTCAATGAATATTCGATTGTTTTCATGGCCATCTTAAAGCGCAAATGCGCAAAAAAATAATTATTTTCTTCCGTGAATGTAAAAATTAGTTAGCTGTGAATTTAATGATTTAAATTTGATCTTTTGTTAAATAAGCATCGTAAAATTATTGAAGAGATTCTACAATAATGTTGGAACAGATTAGAACGTAACTGAAGCATACAAAATGAGACATAATGGCAAAAGTAATTTGCAAATTGTATTACAGTTATTCTACACTCCGTAGGTGCTTGAAATAATTGCTAAATGTTTTGTAAACAACTTAAGTATACCTTAATAACAACCATGTAAAATCTTGTTATATTTTTAATATGTAGCGGCCATTCATCAAAACATTAACCGCATTTTAATAAGATTCATATTATATAACTTGAGTTAAAAATAAAGTGTGCGGAATAAATTAATTTTACATATTTTTTTGTAAGAATTTTTATAAGTTTATTCTGCAGGTTGCCAGTCTACTCTATAAGCCGATATTACATTAGTCAACTTTGATTGACGGCAACCGACAATTTCAATTGTGTCAACCAAAGTTGATCAATGTAATTTTTTCTCTTTCGGTATTCTTATGGGTCTATAAAAACACTGCTAACACGTCGTTTAGAATATCTATAAGCGCATTGTTTGATACAAGGTACTAATGTTTACAATCAGATAAAATTCAAAACACACAATACACAAACTGTCAAAATATTAAATTTCAATTGTTTAGCGGGAAGTGATACCAACATAACTGACATAAAAACCCTAAGGGGTATTTTTGACGTCGCATTTTAAAAAAATCTCATTGTAAAATTACTTCAATAGAACAAATAGTATAAAAAATATGTTTCATAAGGTCGTCTTTTGTGAATCACGCCTCGCGGCTCGATTTTCCAAATTTGGACTCGTATGATAACAGATTGCCTTATTATACTTGTTTTTTAATGTACTATAGAAGTTGCCAGTTGAAAGTAAACCTGCAACTGTATCAATCAAAGTTAAACAACAGTCAACTTTAGTTGCAAGATGCCGTCAAATTTGGGCTTGTATTGCGTAGTTGAGAAATGTAATATAAAAGATTCCCGTTTTCTGCTACCATTTGCATTGCAACTACAGTATTTAGTCTGTGTTTTTAAATATAGTTATTCACGATTTAGCTTTTAAAATTAAACATGGCAAAATGGAACTCAGGCAATATAAATTAATTTCTGAATATTTATGAAAAATATGATATTCTGTGGAAGATAAACCACAAATACATATAATGCAAATAAAATTAACACTTTTTCAGTTATTTCAGACATTACAACTACATAAATATCTCGTTCCTGAAAAAATATCTGTGTTTATCTGGTTGATAAGTGTAATTAATTTTTGCAACTTTGGTTGAAAAATTTCAAGCAAGATTGCTAGTTTCCATCTATCAAGGGGCAAAGCAAGCCGTGGTTTATGAAGACATGGGGTTGGCAACCTTTTTTTCACCCCGATTTACTTTTTTATATTGAATATTCTGCATCTCCTTTGCGGGTGAAATGAATGAATTATATAAATGGTGTACAGTTATGATTACCGACACAACGAGCGACAAAATTTATATTTGAAACTTAAAAATGATGTTAATAACAACGTATTAATATTTATACGAAGATAAATTATATAAATTTTCTTATAATGCAAATAAAAATATGTACAATAAAAAAACTCTACTTTTGTGACAAGGCGAGGGTAAGAGCAATAATAGATAAATAACTTTTTATAAACTTTTCTAAATTATAGTTTCAATACTCATATTTTAACTCTGTTTATCTATTTAAGTCAAAATTCAGTTTAGAAATTCTTTTTGTATTATGATAGTCACGACATTTATTTGTTTATCATTAGTCTAGAAATTATTATGTATACGTGCGTGACTTTGGATGCCCTATGCACCCCGTACCCCTAAGATCATCCTGTCCTGAAGATAGCGTTTTTGTTTTTAAAGATAATAGGTTTTAGTTAGCCATGTGATAAACATGGAAGAGTCGAAATTAGTTTGTCGCGTCGGGCAGACGTTTCTTGTTTTTGGACATGTAGTGTCTTTTAGTTTTGAGGCGCGTGCCGCCCGACCGCTGGGTTACAGAATGTAACATGTTAGGTTAAGTTTAATCCATAGTTAAAAATAAGTTGTTAATAAAGTTTAGTTATTAAAAACCAAGTAGTGTCCATGTCCGTAAGTTCCATGTCATAATGTAAGTGTTCATCAGTGTAAAGTGTGTGTGCTCTTCCTTATCACCAGTCAGTAAGAGTCAGTGCATCATTGTTGGAGTAAACAGTAAGAAGCAGTAGTAGTAGCAGAAGCTAAGGAGACCCCCCTCGTGTTACACTTTCCTGGAAAACAATTAATTGGACATCCTAATATATTAACGGATCGCTTAGTGAATTGTGACTGCCGACTGTTGGTCACGCACCTTGTGGAAGAAAATTTTGATCCACTCAGATAAACTAATATTTTGTTACTTGAATACGTTTATGGTACATTTCGTATCAAGTCCGGAAATTGTCGTTTTACTGGAATGAATCCGTTTTTAAACTAAGAGGAGTAAATTAATTAATTATTGTTCTATTTTAAAAACAGGCTAGGGTCCAGAAAATAGTATCGAAAAGAATTAATTTCTCATTAAAAAACTGTCCAGATAATCTAGATTCCAGTCGGTTACAAAATATATTCATTTTCAGAACAGACATTTTTTACATTTCAGTGATGCAGGTTATCAACATGTAAAATTTATAAGAAATTTACAAGTTTAGTGTATTTAGAACCATTTTAAGATTTAAACACATTTCGATTACCAGTAGTTGAGCATATTCCATTAAACGAACCAGTTTATATTTGAAATAAATAAATCACGCGTTCTCTTATAAATAATAAAATACTCCCAAACTAAAATAGCTTCATGCAAATTTTATTCTTCCGATCACTAGTTTTCCTATAACCTCTATTCTTATGCATTATTTAGATAGCTGAATCACTTTTGTAGGATGTTGTTAAGGCAATAACTCACATCAAGTTGAAACTGAATGTAGGAAAGACATTAATAACAAGAGTAAAACAGACGGACATGAGTTGTGTTGTAACATAGGACTAGAATAAATCCTCTAGGACTAACGTAACGTAAGTAATGTAAACCTTGGATTCACTCAAAATACATTACATTAGTCAGGAGTCTCGTATGGAATTCTGAAGTTGTGATGAATAAATTTGTGAATCAAATAAATTCCATTTAGAATCGAACGTATTAAAATTAATTTGGTGTGGCGTTTGTGGTTTAGTCTTAATATATGAGTGGCGTATTCGGTACACATAGGATCTACTCAGTGTGCGTAAAAAGGTTTATGACTTCCCTTATAAATAAGACAAAAGCCGTTATATCATCAAAATAACAATTTATTCTTCAATATACATTTCTTCCAAATCCATACATTTTTGGAGGATAGAAGTTGAAACATGACTGTTGCTTTGTAGGCCGAAACGTTATCGTCCGTGCGCACAACTTTTGTTTTTCTTTAAATATTCGACAATAGTCAATCCAGCTGTTTCTTTGACGACGTTCAACTACTCTGCAGCCATCTTAATCGTAACACGATCGAAAACCGAAAGTTGTCGAATTGCTTCGATGTTTTCGGCGTTTCTACTTGATGGAGGGAGGTCATTCTTTGGGTTATCTGTATTTTCATCTCGCCCATCGCGAAAACGGTCTTGTCAGCCAAAAACGTTAAAACGAGTCAATGAGGCATCCCCAAACCGTTTTCAGATCAAAGTAAACGATTAATTTGGTATTTACGAACACAAAATTTGATTGCGTACCGCTATTCGACGAATACATCCATAACGAGGCAGATCTAAGAGGTCTACAAAGTACGCCCATACAAGAACTGTACTGACCAAATTTAATAAAACTTGAGGGGCATGTTGATGAAGGTGAGTTAAAATAGTTTGGACGCAAATTCATAGATAGCGCTGTTATTGTTATTTCGAAAATTGAAATAATAACCAATTATTATGCTATGCAATACAATTATTATTTTGTTCACTTTCTGTTAGTGATGCACGCGAGGCAAGACTAGACGACAAATGTAAAATATCGATGTAGTCTCGTTTTCGGATCTGTCATCTCGTTATCGTCTCGCATAACGCTACGAGACGAGACGACACGAGGTGCGAGAGTACTCTCGCCTCAGGAATCTACATATAATAATGCACAAGAGTCGAAAAATGTAAAATATTAATTTCGTCTCAGTTTCGGATCCGTAAACTCGCTCTCATCTTGCATGTTCCGTTATTGTCTAGATTTATTTATTTAGATCCCGGATTTCAAAAAGGTGATAGCAAAAGGCTTGGAAATAGTAAGAATTTGGAATAGAACAGATGTGTGACAAAGATGTTAAGAGCATTGAAAACTCGAATACTATTTTAAAAAGTAATAACTTTTTTAAACTTTGGTAATCCATCATAGCTAAATTTTTACTTTGGTGGTGGAGAACCCCATTGTAGATAAAAATAGTAATTTTTTAAATTTATGAATAAGAAGTAAAATCGGATCGCCGTTACTTTTAATTTCATTCGCGAATTATACTACTACAACCAACAGTAGGTAAAAAAGCAGTGATGATATTATGTACAACAAGATACTTTTTTATTTATTCATGCTGTTAGTTCTTAGAAATTGTGTTGCTGTTCTTATCATACTACAGTGTTACAAGTTCTTTTTTTTTTTGATTACTGGAAGTTTTTTGTGGTTCAAATATTTGCAAGGAATGTGCTTGTTTTTATTTACTGTGTTTACTCTTTCTTTTGTTACCCGCCAAAAGTAAATTTATATGTTGGATTACTTTTTGTCGTAAAATTTTTGCTATTGTGTAGTATACAAGAAACGTGATTCCACATATTTTCACGTCTACCTGCACTAATATAAAATGGCAAGAATGTTGAGCCAAAATAGTACCGGACTACGTCCGTATTTTTCGGAACATAGTTATGAAATGAAATTCTTGTTCAAATTCCACTGAAAATAAAAAGCTCAATTAGTTTATTACAAAATTATTTGTAATGAAAACATACACAAACATCTCATTCAAAAAAAGTATTATTTTGTGATAAGTAACATTTGATATTTGTAAACATTATTGTTGAGATTGAGTAGATTCTGAACCGGCCAGCTAACAATCTCTATTACTAAAAGGAAGCAATTGTTTTGTATTATGTGCAGTTGGAAGTTCTGCCCTATGATGCGTAGAAGAGAATAGGGAAGTAATTTTTATGAGCATTCAACTGGAGAATAAACATTTAATGGATATGTTTTTTAATAAGAAATCAACGCTTTGTTACACATAAAAATATTTTTTAAAATTATACTCCGTTTGTAAATTAATGCTGGATTTTATACAGTGTAAGCCGTAACGTAAAGTACCGTGCCGTGGCGTACTGTAACGTATCGTAACGCGTGATTTTTCTAGGTTATACAGAACTTTTACGATACATTTTCGTAATAAGTATACTAATGCTCTGTCGATACAAATGTAGTGTACATCAGATTTGTATTTATCAGATTCGTTAGTTTATTCGCAATGCACTATAATTCATATATATTTCCATTTAATATATTAATCCAAACTTTGACACATGACACATATCACTTATGTCAGTCAAAGTCACACAAGACAGACTATTCGTAATGTAGTATTTTTTATATTTATTTTCATTTAATTTATTAATTCCAACTTTAACATAATTAGCCGCACAAAAACAGACTATAGCGCAGGTCAGTAATAATTTTCGTAATATCGCAACGTACCGTAACGTAGAAAGATAAAAGTTGGCGATCTTTGGGGTTTTGACACGTTACGGCACGTCACGTTATATATATATATATATATATATATATATATATATATATATATATATATATATATATATAAGTATGCATTGATTTATTCTTTACGTTACGTTACGGCACGTTGTTTAAATTCAGCATAAATTTAGAACCCTTGCGAATTACACTATTTTTTTTTCTTTGAGAAAAAACCGCTTTAATAAAATTATTCACATGTAACTTCTACAGTATTTCGGAAATGAAAATATACAGGGTGTTTACAGTCTTCCGTTTTTATTTTTAATGGTGATACGCTGATACTACAAGGCGATAAATGCTGAAACAAACATGTTAGTAAAAGTTGTATGATAAAAGAAAAAAATTCAAAATTTCCAATGGATCAATCACCTTGCTGTTGTCCACTTCAATTTTTGTTTGTTGTCAGATGTACTCGTAGTTTGTTATCAGTTGACACTGATGTTTGTTAAAAGTTTCATATTTTCAAGTGAAAAGTGTAAATCACAATGGCCCATCTGTTTAATATTAATAACTAGTTGACGTGATGCTAATTTATGGGGAAGTGCATCAAAATTCAGCTGCTGCAAGTACCAAGTAAAGCGAGATTAATATATAATCATGGAGACAACTTTGAACATTTGTTGTAAACGCTTATAGCTTTTTTTTGATCTGCTGTATGACTAAATAAATAAAAATCTGGTGTGGTCAACACAATACCTCCCGCCATTTACAACCCGAGTCACAAAAAAGATTAAGTTTTTTTGATAGTTTATTTCTTAAAATATAGTGTAATCTAATCCAAGTAACTACCTTTTTTTAAACCCCTCAACAGGATTAAATCCCAATTACAGAGTGGGTTCACATTCACACACATCCATGCCTTAGTGGGATTCGGACCCAGAGCCCCGAGGGCACTTATGACATGAGGCGTTGCTCTAACCATTGAGCCACCGGAACTATAATAAAATAAAGATTAAATTTTAAATACCGAGATAGAATAGAATTCACTAATCCAAAAATGAGGAATAGTTTAATAATTTTTTTGCGAATCGTTATTTTTTATTAATCTAAATACATACCTACATATTTACTGTATTGAATTCCGTTTCTGTTGTTCTATTTACTTTTTCCTTTTTAAAACGTTACTAATATTATTTTGAAATAATGAGTTCTTTGATAGTAACATTTATCTATCAGTTACATACATTTGAATAACTGCGTTTTGTTTGTTTAAAGCGTAGACTCTGGGATTTAAATTATAGATAATTTTATAAATTTATCAGTAAAATATATAGAAAAATTATTAATGCAAATCTATAGAAAACTGAATAATCTTTAATTTTTATAATAACATTAATCTCGAAAAAATTACATTTAAAGGTATTTTTCGAAGAAAAACTATTTTGAGCATCTAGTAAAGTGCCATTTCCAGTTATCCGATTTTCACCAAAATCTAATGGGCTCTTTCCAATACAGAAAAAGTTCGAAATACAAGTTTTCAAAATTTTCTGAATGATAGTATTTGAGTTAGAGTTGAGGATCCACACACACATATGTACGTACATACATACACACAGACATCATCGTGAAAATGTTAAAATTGGATTCTAGGGACCTTAAAACGTGCTCATTTACCAAAATCTCGGTATGCGATTTTTAGCACGATCCCTATAACTCCCTTACCAAGGGAAGCAGGAGGTAAAAAACGGAAATCTGAAAACACCCTGCTTGTACATTTCTTGCAAAAACTAGCTGAACGACAAAGTATTATTGAGATTAAAGTTCTTTATAAAATATACTTTTCCTCCTTTTTTTATATGGCGGTAGAAGATAAAATAGGAAATAATTATACGCACTACACCTGGAATGGCTATATCATCCATCTTTCCGGCCTTTTAATATACCTAATACATTACTTTCACTTAATGTTGTTAATCAACACTTCTGTGTTTGAGTGGGTCCCTAACCTCTCATAAGTCCTTGTCCTTGGCAAAGATTGTAGGTTGGCAACCTGAGACTTGTTCCACCAAACTATGCACTGCGCACTTTTAATTTACAAATATAGTTCCCCCAAATGATCTAAAATTCTGCAAATGTCTATCTTTGTTATAATAAAATATTCGTTACTTAAAATGGGGTTTCGTGGCCGCGTGCCGAGAATCTGGGGAACCGGGTTCGATCCCGACCGATGCCAAATATTTCGAATTATAAATGGCACAAAAGACCCCTATGGTGCAGTCTTCACGCCAGCAATGAGTGCCTGAGAGGTGACGCTTTATAAACGCCCGCACCGTACAAATATGTCATTATCATTACCGAAATCTGTGTACAAAACAGATTTGTACACCCAGCAATGGGTAATATGTCCTGTTGATATAGTCGTATTTATTTATTTATTTATTTATTTATTTAAATAAAAAATCTCTTCAATTATTATAAACAAAAAACAAATTTATAATGATGGTGGAACAAAAAGTATAATAAATGAAAAGTGCAAAATTTGATTGGACAGGCCCTTGGGGCATTAAATTGAAGTAAAATTGTTTTATTCTACGGTTTGTATGTATCAAGCCCTAGTGTACCGTAGAAGAGGTTATGTTATTTTGTAATACATAAAAAGAAAGTTTAAAATAAACAATATTTTAATTTTAACAGTCATGAATCACTACTCGTGATGCTATATTGGTTGTGTCCATTCGAAGTAATATTCTTAGTAATTTTATTTCAGAAAAGCTGTATAATAACTTTTTTGGGCAAATTGATACTTTTCATTTCTGCTTAAATTCTATTTGGAAATTTCATCTGAAGCTTCATAAAAGTGCTCGCCTTCTCGGCGTTAAAATCTGATAAGACTCAGGAATAATTTTTTGCTCCACTTGAGATTAAGGTCAAACGCACATTAATTTCTAAAACAAAAAGCTGCACACCACACAAAAGTCGAACATCAGCATCAACACACCGCTGGGAAAAAAACAAAACAGAGTCCAGGGGAATGACAAAGCGGAAAACAAAAGCGCATCTAATCAAATGTGTAGATGTAATGGTAATTGTAACGCATGTAACGGCTTAGTATATTTACATACCCAATAAGGACAGCTATTGGAAATCGGCCCAAATTTAAATAAATACCTACGACCCATACAACAGCATTAATATACATATATTGCAATTGTTAAAACATACACAAAACTACAAACAGAAAGTAAACTGTACTGTGCCCACACAGGAAAATGACGATCGAACAGGAATGCAAACATATTTGTATGTGCAACAAAGAATGGAACAGGAAAAAACAAAATGGATTGCAGAAAACAAAATAGAATTTTGAATATGTAATTTCAAACGGTGACCATAAGGTGTTTTTTTTGCAAAACCACTTGGAAAATTCATTTTATTTTCAAAGGGGATTACAATTTGCTAATATTCGCTGCAAATTAGATTAAAAAAAAATCATAGAAAATTTTTGTAACTAGGTTTGAGTAAATCAATTTTTAATCTAGTGACTTATTAAATATATTTTAAAGAGTATTTACATAATTTTTCCATGTACTCGTGTTTCAAACTCTGTATTGAGAGAATATTTTTAACAATAAATAATAAAATATTATATTTATTTTTTACAAGTATTTTAGAAAAAAACGTTTTACCAAATTTTACAACCATCGAAATTTTCCTTCATTTTATGTAGGTACACTGAAAAAAATAGGTTCACATTCATAGTTAAAAATTATTCCCTAATACTTTTTTATTAACATCAGATAATAAAATTACTCAAGTAGAATTATTTTCTTTGCCTCAGTGGATGCAGATTTGTATGAGAACAAATTTTTATTTTTAACGAATAATCTTCTAATTTAGATAAAATTATTTTTCACTTTACTGAATCACAAATATTGATTACTACTTTAAAAATTAAATTCTCTATTTTAAAATATAAACTTAACAAAATAATTAGACTATACATTTATTTAGTTTAGAAAAATTAATACTACATTTACAAATATTTTTTTTAAGACAGCGACTAAATATTCTATAATAGTAACGATTGCACCCTAAAGCTATGGCGCCGTAAGTCGTAAGCAACTTGCGTTGCGACTCGTTTGTAAACAGTTACGAAGTAAGTTTGTGTTCAGTTATTTGTTATAAACGAAAGATGCTGGCTCTTGTGTAATGTAAGTAATATTAAATACCTACGTATGTAGTATACATTATTTAATATCATAGATATACATTTATTGTAGCAGAGAAATTTACTAACAAGGCAACAAGGGGAAACCAAGACCTCGGACACACTAATTTGAAAAAAATTGTATAGTTATAAAGTACTTTCCATATAAGGAACATAAATCAACCGATTTTATGCAATACTGGCAAATGGCAGAGAAATTGATGAAAAAAGTATAGCGGCTATTGCTTTCTGAGAATAAGAAATTTTAAGGGATGAATATTGAAGAAATAACAAAACACTTTGAAGGTTTATCTCTCGGTTTGTATAATTTATTATTGTTTTTTTACTCAGATTTGTAACATAATAAACGATGTAGGTTTTTTTATAAATAAATAAATTCTTTATTCACTATGAATTTATTTATTTCTCATTCCATATGTATATATCCATTATTGGAATCATATAAAAATTTTCGGTACTAGAAATAAATTTAAACCTAATAATTTGAATAAATTCGCTAAAATAGTAAATGTATTTGCTATTTTAAGAATACGTTTTACTTGAATTAGAATTTGTAATATTTATTTCAGTAAAAAAATTCACTGAAATAGCGATTTCTATTCAGTTATATCAGATATTATTTCAGAAACGTTAGTAAATAATTTTACTAATTAATTAGAAATTTTAGTTTCTGAAACAGTTAAAAATCAATAGAAATACTTTTTTATTTTCTCAGGAAATATTTTCCTTGTCACGATATTAGAGTACCTTTTTCGCTACGAGAAGCAACCTATTTTTTTCAGTGTATAATGTATCTAAACTTTCTACTGTTTCTGCTTACATATATTTTTTGATTATCAAGAAATATAATTTCAAAGTTTATTTTTCATTAAAAACCCATGCAATAACACAAAAAGAAGTTCGAATTAGTGAGTACCAGCAATGAGGAATTTTAATGAAGTTTTTGAATATTCATTATAATTAGTAGCTTTTCGGAGGTGCAAAAGGTACTAATTTATTGGTTTATAGTTAATTTAATTTTTATTTTTCAGTACGTCATGTATGAAAAACAATAATTGATCTTAACTGTATGAAAAACAATAATTGAGCTTAACTTAAAACGAAACAAATATTTGTTATTAACTAGTGTTATATTATTATTATTATTAAGAATAGGGGATTCCACCATTTTTCTTTATAATTTCACCAGAAAGTATAAGTAAAACTAAGACTATTGTTGAATATCTGGTGAAAAATTCCTATTAATAAGCGAGTTATTGTCCCCCGAAATTTGAAAATATAGATGTGACATCACGAATATAATTTTTTATATAAAACTGTTTTCTTCGTGGATCTAAAATGTTCTTGAAATGTATGCTATTTTTAAATTATATTTATAAAAAACAAATTAATATTGTAACACTGTACAAGTCTACATGCTTTATAATTGCAAGTGTATCAAAATTATTAAGTTCAATGCAAGAAATTTATATTCAAATAAAAACTGTTTGAGAATTGCAGCCACGTGTCCGCTATTTGAATTTGTCTACTTCCATTGGTAGTAGACTCTACTCCCTAACTCGGTATTCATTATATACTTATATCTGGTCTTTGAGTCGCCAATCCAAATAATATATATGGATTTGATATGAGTGACGAGCTGCTAAATTTATTGGAAGTAAAGATGATTTACATATTTTAAAAGCAACAATTCGTCATTACGACAATACGCAGCCCGCAATACACCACGGCTTTCATTCCCGCAAATCTCCCCTCCCACATATCTTCCGATCACAACAAACACCGTACGGCGGCGGTCTCACTGACCGATTACTATCAATCGTTTACTGTCGTGTATATTTTAAACAGTGTATTCTAATAGCGTGTGTCACATTGGGCCATCGTTTTCAAATTCTATCAGAATTGGGGTTTCCACACTACGGATTCTATTGCTCCAGATCAGTAGAATTTGAAATCTATCCGGATAAAGAATTGGGGAAATCTCAATTCTGTCAGATTTAAACAAATTATTTAATTAATTAATCTATCCGGAGAAAGAATTGGGGAAATCTCAATTCTGTCAGATTTTATATTCTGCTTGTCTGGAGCAGTAGAATTCGTAGTGGGGAAAACCCAATTCCGACAGAATTTGAAATCAGACAGAATATAAAGGGACTATTTCTGGTGCCAATCTTTTTATTTAATTATTTGCAAAAATAATAAATTATTATAATTTTTTTATATTACTATGAAAAATATTGCATAAACCTTTATTTAAAATACCTTAAAAAAATGTGAAGCCGGCTCATTCTGGTAACGTGTGTAAAGAGTCGAAGTGCCCATTGTATTTACTCCAGTATATTATTATGGGGCCTATTCAGAATTCAATATTTTTGTAGTCGTTATGGTCTTTATGGTTGTTATGTACTATAAAGATTGTTAAAATCGAATTTGGTATTCTCAGTACTGAAAGTGGTTACTGTCAACAATTGTTAAGCGTTTTGACAGTCTTTATTATAACGACTGCTAAAACTATGTATTTATGGTTGTTATCACGTTGTTATTTGACATGTGACAGCTTATTATATCAATCAAATATTATTAATATTGACCTTTCTGCCAAATATTGGTGTTTTTATATTTTAGAAGGATGCAGTTTATTATACGTATATACATTCTGCTTCTACTTGAATAATGAGCATAAGAACAATAAAGACTGAGGTGGAAGAAAGTTACTTTTGACATTTTGTGGTATTCTTGATAACTCTGTGTGATGTGATATTTCCGTTACATATTCAGTCAAAATAAAAAATTTAAAACTTCCCATAAATGTTCAATCACGTTGAGATCATTTGTAGCAATTAACAAACCCGTTCTAAAAATAATGTAGAAGTTTCTAAATATGACATAAATATCATATTATTCTTTAATTGTTTTTGGGAAAACGTTTGCGTACTAAACATAATTGGCAATTCATTATTTTTTTAAAAAATTAAAGTGTTGACAGATAAGATTAAGGTTAGATTAGGTTCATATATGTATAATGAAGTTAGCAAATGTCAAATAATCTGGTTCATTCACAAGTATTTTTTGTAAAGATTGTTAATAATACCGACGTAGGTTCTGAATTGAAAAATTCATAAAGATTGTTACAAATGTCTTTATGATAACAATCTTTATATACATAGCAACCTTTATGACTCTATATCTCTGAATAGGCCACCATATCTTCCTTGCTTCCTATCATAATTAACTACATTTTCGTATCAGTTAATAGGAAATCTATTATGATTGATACTTCCTTCCCACTTTACAATCTTCCCCACATGTGTGATGGTTCTGGTTATTAGGCGTGCATTGTGATTGACAATGTTGGGAAATTGAGTTAGTATGGTGTGTCAAGTTGACACCTACACGTGGCCGCGACAAGTCGAAGGCAAACATAACTGTATTATGTATAATACATATGAATTATATCTACGTCACCGAATCACATTAGTTGGTGTCGCTGTTGACAAGTTGAAAGGACTACCGCTTCAAAAGGAATGGAAAACCGAGAACCGAGCTAGGAATATTTATTCATAAACTTTGTGACATGATATATACATAAGTATTATATAGGAGGCTATTTAAACGGTTCTGTTACAGGGACATATATGAAAAATCTGTTGTATGGCCAGCACATTTCCTCCCGCTAGTGTCGTCATATTTTATATAGGAAATCGAATAGAGATAGAGCATTTATTTCAGAGATATGTACAAAATTCTTTCAAAATTAATTCTTGTACGTTTTGTATTATGAATTTTTAGCAAAATGTCGCAACTTTAATTTTCTTTGCTGATTACCTTTGGGAATGCATAGGCTGCGAGATGTACAAGTATAAATATTTTTTGTCTAAATTCATACAGTTTAAATGGTATAGGCAAATAAAATATTGTTTAATATCTATTTGTAATACAAGGGTCACGTTAGAATTATTGAGAATAAGAAAATCAAGCAGGTATACTTTGGAAAGAAAAATTTGCAGTATAATTTTAAACATTTATCTATCATTTAAAATTACATTGCAAAGGTTGTTAGAACTCAATCAATTTTTAAAGATTTGTTGTGACTGAAAATATGAAATTAAACAGAGCATTTTCGAATCATGGTTTATAATTTGACACCATGAAATTAATTTGACAGTTTTTAAGTCACCTGACAGCTTCGACAGTTTTTAAGTTCGCCTGAAATTATTTTGAAAGCATCCCAAAAGAAGACTGATTGCGAGATTTTAAGAAGTGGGAAATAAAGAATGATGAGGTATATAATTGTTGAAGGAACTAATTTGAAGAACATATTCAAAATATAACATTAATTTTAGCGTGTCCCTATCCCTGAAATTGTTAAAAATTCCGGTAAATCTGCCCATTGATGTAAAAATCCGGAATACAAAATTTCATAAATTTTAGCCTCATAGTGTATGGAAATTCGTCCTGTCCTGAGCAAATTGATACAGACATATTATCGTAATAATTTTTAAATTGGATTCTAGGGACCTTGATACGTGTATACGAGTATTCATGAAAATCTCTATACGTAATTTTTAGGATTATTCCTATACTTCCCTTACCTAGGGTAAAAGTAGCTAAACTAGACAAATAGAGATATAAAAATAAAAAAATCCATTATAGTTTTGTATTGAATGCTGACGATCGTATTACCACCCGTAGAGGGCATTTAATAGAAATTACTTTATAGTCCGAAAGGAGCCATTTTACTGGATGAAGTAGGTCATTTTAAATATGAGCCGCAGGTTAGTCTTGTATAAGCAACTGAATTTAGGAAAATGTCGCCAAGCAACACCTTTACAAACAATACCTACTACTTTAGTTTACTTATTCATATAAATGTATGATGAATTTTAAATCATTTATTGTAACGTTTATATGTATGCTTTTTATTTGAGTTGGACCATAAGGCTTGATTTACATTAGCGGTACAATAACGGTACGATTCTTCTTGGTCCAATGTATTTTAATGGACCCATTTACATCTACGATCTCAGTATAATGACGGTACAATGACAGCCCAGTGATATTTACTGATTTAAATTAGTGATACGAGCACGGTACAGTATAGTTTTGTTTCTATTGAATATTGTATATCATAGCAACAGTGTAGTATTTCCATGCAAGGGGGAGTGGAAGGTTGCGTTTGAAGAGTACGTGTACTTCAAGTTGACGTTCATGCCAAAATCAGCCGAGTGAAAGTGTGTACATATGCTAGTGATTGACATTTGACATGTTTTTGACTTTTTCATATGTCTTTTAGTGAAACCAAAATGTAGTCAAAATGAGCTAGAAATGAGAAATGATTATACATATACATTTATTGAACAAAAGTTCTCTGCTTATAACAAAAACGTGAAATATACACAACAGATTATTACAGAATATACAAAAAAAGTAGTATCGTTTTGTAAAATTTTCTGGATTTTCTTCTTCTTTGACAAGAGTAAGGACAGTTATAGCCAAGTCGGTATTTGAGAAATTTTTACACATTGCACGATATTTTCTACTTTTGATAGAAACATGACATATGCACCACAAATTGTCATAATACATAAAAGACAAAACTATATTGTCATGGTATTTTATTATGTTCGTACCGTCGTGGTACCGTCTAATGTAAATGCTTCGTGTAATTGATATACCGTCACTGTACCGTTATTGTACCGTCATCGTATCGTCATTGTACCGCTAATGTAAATCAAGCCTAAAAATGAATGCAACGTCGTGTTTTTCTACGGTTATATACATTTAAGGCACCAACCCCGGTTCTCCCTAGCTTCACACTGAAGTTGTGTCTAGTTATTTTATTTTAAAAGTCCCTAGGTTTAGTTTTGGCGCGTTATTCATATAAATATGCCATACATTGGATTTATGTTATCCATATTACTATATTTATTATTTTTTAATTTTATCTGCATTACTACGCAAGCACGTTGAAAAATACTCGTATGTTTCCGGTTCAAATGCTACACTCGTATGTGTTTGTTTGGTTATTTCAGTTTTTGGGTTATAAATTGTTTGTGTGATATATAGTCAAGAAATTATCAAATATTTAAAAATGAAATTAGTCTTATACAACAAATAAACATATTACAGTACAATAATTATAAATCAATGAACTTATTACTAATATTTAATTAAGATAAATATTAAATATACAAATATTATTGTTTGATATTTGGCTTTAAACCCTGTCGGGCGTGCTTTGAAGGCTACCAGCTTTTGTTGAATATATATATATATATATATATATATATATATATATATATATATACAGGGTGTAAATGAAATAAGTGCATTAAATTTAACCAGTAATATAACTCGGCGAGAGCAACAATATTTCTTAATAACTTTTTCTCGAAATCGCATATTTTTTTAGCATTTTTACCACCCCGTAAATTGACGAGTCGTTCCAAATATTTTTGTGATAATTGAATGCAGCAGCAATAGCTATGAAAAATTTTGTTTTAGCAATTGACAGTCCTGTCAATTGTTGCAATTCAATTTTGACATTAGTAATAAACTTGTTTATAAGGTAAAATTCTGTCAAAATGCGAGTACACAGACATTGTAATTACTTACCTATGGTTTATTTATTTATTTTTTACTCGTATCTGTACTACATTTTACTTGACATCACGGTTCACATAAAGACAGTGTCATGGAGTTGCCAACGCATTTACACGGAGCGTTTCCAAATCATCACCAAATCATTCTGTTCTTAATATTCGCACATTTGTTAATCTTGTACATCTTTATCACAATACGGAGTGTCACATATGACAATTTTTAAAAAAGCAACAGTTGTATCCATACCATGTGCAAAAAGTTCAATGTTTTCAGCACATAACAGACTTCAATTTTGGGAATGGCTCATAATGTTTATTTATGAGACTGAATTTACTTGGGAAGGTGTATTTATTATGCACAATACACATCTTGACAGCCGAAAATGCTGTAAAAATTTTCATTAAAAAATGTTTGGGGAACAATAAATGGACGACTAATTATTGGTACTCATGTACTTCTTTTAAATGGACAAAAGTTTGTACTTACATTTTTTGAATAACGAATTTAAACTATTATGATTTGTCGACAATAAATAATCATCTCATAACCTAATAACTATGCTTTTGGTCTTCGTCTCGTTACCTCGTTTCTCCTTGTCTTCCACTATTCACGTGATTAAAAACCTGGTTCAATTCACAACTTTATACTTTTGTTATCCAATATTTAAATTTATTTATTTTAAAAATTATACTATTACGTATTAATTAATAATAATGTTATTTCCCTTGATTCGTTTATTAATGACTGTGACTGTAAGTGTAACCGATAACCGAGAATTTTTGAGCTGTTTATATCTCACTTGAATACGGCAGCGCAGCCTTTTGTCTCTTTGTTCTCCATAGGCGGGTAACGAAATATGCAACAAATCTTTAAAGAATTTTAACTCAAAATCTAAAAGACTTAGAAAAAAAAGTTATTAAGAAATATTGTTGCTCTCGTCGAGGTACATTACTGGTTAAATTTAATGCAGTTATTTCATTTACACCCTGTATATATATATATATATATATATATATATATATATATATATATATATATATATATATATATATATATAAGTACTACGTTTCGTATGATTTAGAAGATTTTAATTACAACAATTATCTGTAATAACTTCCCAAATTTAATTTCATATAAACCTTGCAATTTTTAACAACAAAACTTAATGAGGCATATCCTTTCAAAATTAATTAAAAAATTAATGTTGAAATAAATAACTGTCACAAAAAACAAATGAAACCATTTCCTCAGTGTCCAAACAATTGGAACTGAATCAATACACCTACAAGGATCGATGTTACATTCAGAAACATATTCGCATCGACGTGGACGTGTACATTGTTACCAATGACGTCCGTATTGAATGATACACGTCCCTAGTTAGCAATTGCACAAGGCGGGAATTCGCTTGTATGGTAATTTGGGGCATTTTCGCAAAGTTAGACCTCGGATGGTGTATTGTTTGGTAATGTGAAGTGGTCATGGGAGGCCATGACAAGCTGTGACACCGGAAGTGAAGTGACGTGGTGTGTTTGACATTAGTGCTTGCAGTATATAGTAGGCGGCGAAACAAAAGACACGTCAACCAGGCAGATTTATGGAAGAAACAAGAAATATTTACCGTGAAATTGTTGTCAATTTAAAAGAAATTTATTCTGAAACGAATACTACAATGTTGCGTGAATTTTTTTCTTTTTCCTTGAAAATATTGATGCGTACCACGTTTTTCTATATTTACTGTATGTATTTATATTTCGACAAAAATAACTATGTACGTAGTTGAATTTGAAAGAAAGTTTTTTCAGATTTCACGTATTTACCTAGATTCTTCTCAACATGCATGTACTATATTTTTAAATCGCAGTTTGTTATCGTTCTTCAATTTCAAAATATTTGCCTTAAAACTGCAAGGCTTATCTCCATTTCTTTACAAAACACTCATAACACAAAAATGGAAAGTAAATGAATGAAAATTGACGTTTAAATAACTTAAAATTGCTGTTTATTTGAGCAATGATATGAATTTTACGAAAATATTTTCGTAAATTCAACCGTAGCTGTTAAGAGATTTGCTTAGCTGTTTTCACAGATGAATCCGGATCCTTCCAATTAAAAATAGCTGAAAAGTGTTAATTTTGTTTACGACTGTAGTGAAGCTAAATTGATAAATAACATGTTGTTAATAGTATATTATTAAGAACGGTAAGGACGGTTTACCGGTCGAAGACAATTTTGTCTGAGATCGGCAATTCCTTAACGTTCGTGATGCTTATACTATTTTTTGCACGATCAAAACACAAAATTTAAAAGAAAAATAAGATATGAAAATTATTTTGACATATTAAAAAAAATTATTTATCATTTTTGAAGTAAGTTTTGATTTTTGTTTTTATTTATTTACCGGTTTCAGGATATTAATCCAATGTTTACATGTACAAAAGTAGGCTGGTAACTAAGTAATAACTGTATCTGTGTGGTAATATTATAACCATACTGACTTGTCACCAATGGTCTACAAAATGAAAATAAAAGAAAATGAAAATATAATGCTCTTTATTAATACCTACACATAACGTTAGTGTATCGTTCTAAATACGGTTTATTTTATTCTAAAATAATAAACATGAGGAATAAAGCACACAATTTGAATATTTGTCATATTGACATATGTCAATAAAATTGTTCTGTTAACCATAGCATTCTGAAAGTAGCATTAGCGAGAGAATTTCAAAAATCATATTTATTAATATAGTTTTAATTTTCTGAACCGATGAACAAACCACGGATGTTATGAATCATAACAAGCCTTAGATGTCTTAAAATTCTCGCTCTACGAGATCGGATTTCAAACCGACATCTGCGGCAGTTATGGTATACATAACATTCCTAGGTATGTTAATAGCTATTACCGTCTCGCTTCCTAAACGGTAAGTGAAGCACATCACTTACCGACGTGCGTGACATCACTTACCGTTCAGTAATTTGTAAATAAGACCTACTGTCTTGGAAACACTATCGGTAAATATAAAAAATAACCCGATCGTGCAAAAATTATTTTTATTATAAATTCTTACTTTCTTATCTGGACCTGGAGACCCAAGAAATTTGTTATTATGTAATATATTCGTTGAACGTATCTTATATTTCACAAAAACTATACTCTGCAGTCTGCAGCTTATAGATGCACCCAGAAAATTGTTATAAATTATTGTAAGTGTTAAATATGGAAAATTAAATTCTGTCAAGAACGGTAAAATTCTATTTATAACAATTTCACGTTAATATTTTTTTTCCTCTGTCCGGTTCGATAACTAGTTTTCCATAACATATCTACATAATCTCTAAATAAGAATTAATAAAATGTTTACAAATATTAGGACTAATGGTTAAATGTAAATTAAATGAATACATTTTAAACTAAATGCAATTAATGGTTATGTGACCTTGATCTATACGCGTATTATTATTATTATTATTATTATTATTATTATTATTATTATTATTATTATTATTATTATTAATTAATAACGAGTTAAAAATAACACATGCACCTATTTTTTAATTTGTTAAAAATTTATAGAATCCAAGAAAAAAAATTATTCCAGGTAACAATAACATGGGAGTATTTAATATAACTGAAATACTAAGCTCAAGCAGCTTTTTGAAGACTCATACCAGATATATACCAATGCATAAAATTATGGAACTATATAGTAATTTAAAAGTAAACTTTCATTAAACGAACTATATCCTGACTTGAGTTTGTCTTTAATGTATCGAATTTTTATGTTGAATTCTGATATACAGTTTGGCATCTCTTTAAAAAACTACAGTATGTTTCAATCAAATTTCTCTCTGTATAATTCTTTTTCATACATTTTTCTCTTTTCATGATAAACATGGTTTATTTTTAGAATAACTCTCACATGGTAATTATTATATGAAGGTTAAAAATAATTATAATGTTGCAAATGCAATGTAAATATTTGCATGGCTGATGTCCGAAACCATTATGATTGTTATTTTTCCCATCCAAAACTTATTTTAAGCAGAGCAACGACGTGATTATTTATAATTGTCACTACGCAATAACTATTTTTCTGTATTCAAACATATTCACAAATCAATGTCAAATTTTAGTACAATAGCGCTGCGTCACTTCCTGATTTTAAATTGCGATATAAAATTTCCCATGGGTGAAAAATTCAGATTCTCTTATTTTGCCATCAAAATGAATCTGTCGGAGCCTGCTTTGATTGCAGATAACTTTAATTGAATTGCAAATGAGGCATGCTGTTTCCTAATTGGAAAATGTAAATATTTAATTATTGTATTAGTTAAAATCAATTAATGTGGTAACAGGTACGAGTGACAGGAAGTTATCACTAGCTGGCGCTCGCCTCAAGATAAATCAATCAATGATTACTAATTTAATTATAGAGGACATAGATAAATCAATACACGCTTGAACACATATATCGATTACGTAAAATTTGCACTAACGGAAAAATTATAGAGCAATAAGTATCATTCACAACAAAAAAATTAAGGTAGCGGTAGAATTAGTGGCAGTGGTCATAGGTAAAAGATTGAATGCATTATAGCAAACGTATTCGTTCACATCCAAAAATTAAGAAAATTAGTAGTAGTGCAGTGGTAACGCATGCAACGGTAGAAGTTTGCAAACTACAAACTTCTACGTTGCCACTACCGCCACCGCTTAATTTTTTGACAGTTTTGGCATTTATTGACATTTGATAAAATGAGCAATAGAAAAAAGATCATTTTGTCTGTGTGTGTCTTTATGGATAAGAGTAATTATTTATCATAATACATGTTAGTTGCCTATTGTGCAAAAATAAATTTACAGCTCTATAGCTGTCAACTTTGGACTGAATAAACGTTCTAGAAGCTGTAATTTCAATAATTTTTCATTGTGAACGGAAATAATTTTTCCTTTAAATTTCGTATACTATAGTATATTATTTTAATATATTGTTATATGTGTGGTAGTACGTGTATTTGTTTGTATATCACGTTTTATTTTTTTTTATTTTTTTGCTACAATAACTTTAATATGTTTATCAATTTTCTGTTTTTACATATTTGTAGATTGTAGAGCGTTGATTAATTTTTGGATATAACTGATCAACACGGTACTTTCCTTGAAATATTTTTTGAAAATATAAAAACAGATATTGTATTTTTCTCAATTTAATTTATGAAAGAAAATACAAACAAAAAAGTAACACTATTTTATTTTAGTGTTCCACTGCGTTAAATTCACTGTAAAACATATTCACGGGCGTAATTTTTTACTGTTTATGTTTTATCGTATTTTTTTATTTCGATAAAAACAATGACTACGTTTATCTCAACAATTCAAGCGACTTTAAGTACATTATGACTTGAAAAATTCTGTTGGTTTATCTCAGTGGATTGAAAATAGGATTGAGTTATTTTTAATCTTCTTTAAACTCGTATCGACTAAAAAAGATAGTTAAATACTAGATTATGCAGACAGACAGGGAGAGAAATACGATTTAATTTCATGCGGAAAATATAACCTCAAATTCTAAAATATGTCATATTGTTATTTGTCTTCTCTTTTAAAAACATTAAAAAATATTTGTTTCTTCATCACTCCCAATATTTCGCTATTGGACAATTTTACTAAGTTTTATGTCACGACTTTTATAAAATATGGTAAAATGCAAATAACCAACAAATGATATGAATTTAGTAGTAACACTGAAACATATCGGAGATGTGCGCATGCGTAGTTCAATTATTTGAAGCATCACTGTTTATTTCGACAGAAGGCAAGCCGCTTCAAAAGTCCAAGCCTGTTATTTTATAGGCTTCACTTGACATTTTCAAGCGGCTTGAAATTTAATCTCGATTTTTTATTTTGAAGATTGAAAAGGGATTTACTAAATTCAAGCTGCTTGAAACGTCGAGATAAACGCAGTTAATGGTGATATGCAAATGTTGGAAATTGTACGCCTGGAAAATAATTTTATTATCTATTAACCATAAAATGGACATTTTCTACACATTTTTTTAACAGATGAAATAACTACCGTACTGTTATGTTTGTTATTATAATTAATGGATCTAACTATATGTTTTATTAATTAATTGGTCAAACTATATGTATATTTTCTAATAAACTGTACAGCTATAATATTTAATTGTAACATGTTAGGGAATAAGTCAAATATAACTACATTCATTCATAAAAGAAAATATGCACAATTGTCAAATGTCGTCTTTGTGGAAATCTCGAATATATAAAAGTTCATTTAATAAGAGTACGTACAACGTATCTCAACAAATTGAAGTCAATATGTATTTTGTTATTACCAATAATCAAATACAGTAAGTAAATACACATGGTAAACACCCGCACGGTACGAATATGTCATCATCATTACCGATATCTGCGTACAAAGGAGATTGGCGCACCTAGCAATGGGTAATATGCCGTGATGATATATTTATTTATTTATTTATTTATTTTAATACACATGTACTGGAAAAACCATTTTTCTTGGATGTTACCTATGTAATGTACATTTTTATTTTTTATGTGACATATGAGACAAAAAATTGAATTAAATTTTTTTTTAAGAAATTTGGACCATACATATAATTTTATAATTAATTTTTTTCATTTAAATTTTGTTAGTATTTTATAAAATAAATGGTCAATGAATATTTAGCTCAGGTTAGGGTTAGGTTGCATTAGATTTTTATTATATACGCCGACCATTCATTTAAAATACTGATCCAATAAATAGCAGCCTTATTCTTTTATTAATGTAGAATTCAAGATTAGAATCCACAACTCGTCGCTTACAAAACCGTGACCGTTGTTTCTTATAAAGTAAAACATACATAGATTTGTTGATTGTAAAGGGTTTATTTTAAAATTTTATTCTATTCTTGTTAGTATGTTCAAGTACTATAAAAGCCACAAACCAGGTTTTCATGTTTATGTAGAAACAAAATTAATAAAACAATAACAAATGATGAGAACCACCAGCTGCGGTAGTTTCAGATAAGAACTACATGTGAAGTTCTATTCTATATACGTAACTTTCTTTCATTCTTATACTTTGTAACAGTGTAGTAAACACCGACAAACCACGTTTGTGTTTACACTTATCGGTCTGTATTGTTATCAATTATTTCTAATCTTTATTCACGAAGTTATCGGTTACTATAATACAATGTTGACCATGTTTAGTATATGGGTGGCGATGTGATAGCAAATTTTTTACGTATAAATATTAAAAATGAAGAACACAAATATAACATTTGACATGGGAATTTATGTAATTAAGTTAGTTAAGATAATTGAGGATATGGACTCTTAAATGAGTAGTTGACCTTATCTACTCCTATATATATATATATATATATATATATATATATATATATATATATATATATATATATATATATATATATATATATATATATATATATATATATATATATATATATATATATATATATATATATATATATATAATATATATATATATATATATATATATATATATATATATATATATATATATATATATATATATATATATATATATATGACAGAATCATTATACACCTAGTAATTCCATACTAAACAGGGATTTTTAATCCAGAAAAGGTACTTCTGCTCTTTCAAAAATGAATCAATACTACCAAGTTTTAAGTAAATAAATAAATATATCATCACGGCATATTAACCATTGCTGGGTGTGCCAATCTGCTTTGTACGCAGATTTTGGTAATGATGATGACATATTTGTATCGAATTTAAATCTGTTTGTAAACAGGTCAAGAAACCGAAAAAAATAACGGTGTCGATTAACCGAAATACAGAGCGTAATTTTAAAACGGTTTTAAATCGGTTAGATTAACCGATTTAGGCCCACTTTTACAATTGATGGATTAACTACGGTACAGCTATCGGGGGTATAACTTTATCTTAGCAATTATACATTCGATAAACAAGACTGTCTTTTACAGGAATTACGTTAAATCACTAGGTTGATTGATACAATAAAAATATTTTCTTAGACTATTTTTCTACAATATTGTTATTATTATTTCTGCCTTCTAATTTGCATTTTTCACGATGTTAGATGACATAAACAATATTTTTGATTTTGAGAGTGATGATGAAATACTTTATTGAATTCTGTCAAACGTATGAATAACAACACATCGTTTGTGTTAACGTGATAACCATAAGAATCAGGAATAAAGTTATCCGACGTTTATACGACCGATTTCCATGGGATAAGAAATATTGGTGTTTATTCTATCTGAGATTTATCCGAGGTTTGTAAAACACAATTTTCAATTTTATACCTAGTATAGCGTTGTACGAGGTTTGTCTAATGATTGTAAAAGTGGCCCTAAGCTGATTACTACAAAACCATTATTTTTTGTATATCCGTTAATAAAGTTTTTTCATTAATTTCGGTGTAAAATGCAGTTACTTTAAAAAAATTAAAGAGTGAAAAAACTTTAGTTTCCTCACTTTTGTAGAAACTAATTTTTTCGGTTAATACTTATCATTTTTTAGTAAATTAAAATATTGGTTCTGGTTTCAGTTGATAATCATGTTTTTGACTTAAAATATCGATTAACCTGTTTTTAAAAACGGTTTAACAAACTGGTTTCTATCTCTGTTCAGTCTGTTTGCAATCAACTACATTTTAATCTCTTTTCCCAAAATATCTGTAACAATATAATATAAATGATATATTAGTTTGCAAATATACTAAATCAACGCTGAACAACCCTTTGCTCGCGGATTGCATGAGGCCCAGCAAATACTTATTTTGGCAGGTGGCCAAAGGTTGTTTGCATAAGTATTTTTTAAATTCCACAAGCGTAAATTGACTACCACAATTTATATTAGTTTGTTAAATAAAATATATAACTAACTTAAATTACAAGTTAATAAGTCCTACGGGGAAATTTGAATTTCCTGGTTAAACAAGGCACCTTTAGAATTGTTTTACATTAGTGAGATGATATCGATCCGATAACAATACGATACAATTAATTTTCGTGTAAAATGCGTTATTTCTCAATTCTGTTTGACTGAGACAACACTTTCCTTAGCTGTTTATTGGTGTCATGATTATGTTTTTATTGTATATTTTTTTTATTTTCAATGTATGAAATATAATTTTATTTTTATTGTGTCATTTCTGATATAAATATAATAAATATTTGTGTTATTTCAGTAAAGAGTACCTACGTATTGAAAAATAACTTCTAATTGGAAGGTTTATTGGATAGAAAGCTTCAAATGTAACTTTGTTATTCATAATTTCATTAATTTCTTTAAAAATGGATAAGTGAATCAATCTCTTCTTTATTCTTAGAGTAAATAGATACAAATGATACTAAATGAGTATATCGAACAACAATTATTATAATACAACATAACAACAAAAATGAGAAAGTTTGCGACGAAATTAGTATATATTTATAGCAGTATGGTCGATACTTTTTTCTAAACCTACCTTAACACCGCGTAATCTAACGTCCAACTTTTAACTTTTGCGGGCGTGAGTTTTGTGACTTAGTTTACAGGTTATTTAGTAAAATTGCATAAAACACGTCGTTTTATCGTTCACTTATATTTTTTGCCATTAGAACAATTATTTTGTCGTTCAATTGCATTTTTCCGGTTAGAACAAATATTTTGCCGTATACTTAAATGTTTGGTCATTAGAATACAAATTTTGTCGTTAATTAAAATATTTGTCTTTAATTATATTTTATTATTATTAAGAATGCTAATATTGTCGTGAATTAACCCAATCTTTTGGCTAAAAAATAACCCACACAGGAGCCTATTCTGTATCTCAGTGGTTAATACTTAACCACTGGTTAATTTTTTTAACCAATCACGTATGTCGATGTATAACAAAAAAAAGGATTTTTAGTTGTCAAATCAATAACTATTGGATAAAAATTTTAACCAGTGGTTAAAAATTAACCATCGAGTTACAGGATAGGGCCCACAAAAATTTATTCTTATAAAGATACGCCATACAATTATTATTTTAAATAATAAACTAAAAAATCACAAATGGTTTTAAGCTTTTAAGATTTGTATTCCGTGCAGCTTTATATATTTATAGTTTTGTTCCCCTTTATAAAATATTCCTCGTACTACAATAAATAATTCCATAAACTCCATTTCCATATGCAAATATCCTTGTGATGTTGGCAAATAATAGTTTCTAGAGCTGTCAATTATAAAAATGTTGATAGAAGGCGTGAAGATATGTCTATTTATATAGCATATAAAGTTTAATGCGTTGTAAAATAAAGAAGTATTAGTATTTGTTTATCTCTTCCTTATACTCAACGATAAACTTCTGAGAAGTACTATAACGATCATATTATGACCGTCTTAACCTAAAACACATGCCATTCATAGAACATCCTCATTTCCACTAAAAATAAAGCCAACAGAGTTTTCTCCCATAAATAAAAAATGAGCATCACCAATGCTGCCCCACCCACGGTGCTCATCTGTCCGTTTCAACCCTTGTCTGGGTGTCTGACATTCAACTGTTTTCATACTAAGCGCGCAACAAGTTAAGGAGGCTCTGACTCTGAGTAGATGTCAGATGCGCTATTGTTTTTCATAGCCACCTATGCACATCTGGGTGCAATATGTGAAAGTGAAACAGGATATGAGTCGTTAGTTCCGGAGAAGGTTAAACTTTAATTTAGAAATGGGTTGATACAAATATTATTTGATGTTTGTAATACAATGCTGGCTATTTCAAGAAATGGTACATAAATATTTATATAATTTTCAAAATGATTTGATTCTCGTGAATTTATCTTGGCTCATGTACTTGCTATAACATTGGAATTGTGTATGTGATGATATAAGTATGGAGTCTTTTGTAAACAATTATGTTTATATCTAGTTTTAAATTATACTAAATTTAAAAGTATTTTAAAATAAATTCATAAGATATCACTTCTAATTATATTTTTTTGGAATGGCTTATTTATTCTTAAATAATTCTATAGTTGGAAAACTTGTTCAGTTAGCAATGTGGCAAAAAATATAGAAATTAATGTTTGCGTCCAGTAAGGAAGACCGGTGTCAATTGTAACAGATGTCAAATGTAACAAGAGTAGGTAACAGGGCAATCTTTTCGAAGTAGATTAAAACGCGCTTGCAGAGTGAAGCAGAAAGTGCCATAGCTCTTTGGTATTTAGTGTTAAGTGCATACGCGCAAATACGGCGTCTGTTTCTGACGAATGTCTGTAAATCGACAAACAAGTAAATACAGGTAGTGACGCACATTGTTTCTAAAACACTATAAGTGCTCTGCTCGGAAATATTTCAAGTTAAGGATCAGTTTGTGAGTTATATCTTTTTCATTAAAAAACATTTCGAATTATTATACCTAATAAATACAAAAAAGCAAATAATATCTTTAAAATTTAAGCGGTGTCAGTTGTAACACATGCCACGGTGTCGATTGTAACGTGTATAATAATTTAGTACAGTATTGATCATGATAAAAATTACAAGAAAAATCCGCTGCTATCGAAGACATAAAAGAAGAAGAGCAAAAACACGAAAAACAGTTCCAAAAGTAACAGTCGCAGATTACTCTTCAGATGGCTCCGATGAGGAAACTCTCTGATGTATTGGCCCATATTTTTTGAGCACAGGAGATTGGTTACAGTGGCGAAAATGTAAAAACTGGACACCGGGCAAGTTAAATTGTACGAAGAAAGAACTATTTTAGGTTTACCAACAGAATATATAAATTTTGTTTGCTTTTAGACGAGTCATCTGAATTTTGTATTTTCTTAGGTAATAAATAAATGTTTATTTTTTCAATAATTTCTTCTTTTATCTGTTATTTTATTATATCACTGTTAAAATTTGTTACAACTAACACTGGCCCTGTTACTATTGACACCAGGTAGGTGTCAATTGTAACATTTGTAATGCCTGACTAAAAATCCTTATACTTTTATATTTGTCACATTTTCAAAAGTTTAAAATTCAAAATATTATTCATTAAGGTGGGTAGGTTCCAGGGCCGGATTGGGAAGATTCAGCGGCCCGGGAAAATTCTAGTATGATCGGCCTCATTTTTAATTTAAAATTATATTGCCACAAAGTAATAAATTAGTTTTGATGTTGGATAATACGAATTTTGTGCCTACATTGAAATTAAACAGTTATAAAAGATGTTGAAAAATATAAAAAAAAATAACGCTCCTGAAAATAGTATTTAAAATATAGAACATTCTGTAGTTAAGAAAATAACATTAGGTTCGTTCAAAAATTGTAGACAATATTAAATTCTGAAGCAAAAAAATATCTGATGAAACCTAATCTTGAAAACGAAGAAAATAAAGCATTGAAAGATAACAACCACGATTCTATCCGCAGATAATGGAAGTGTTACAGTAATATTGGATACCAATTTATATGATCAGAAAATAGAACAGCTTTTGTATCAAGGAAATTATAAGAAACTTGGAAAACATTCTACTACGTCTATAGAAAACAAAGTGTACCGTGCTCTTAAGAAATATAAAGAATTATATTCCGTTTAGAACAAGAACAGATCTCACTCCATATTTTAGCAAGCCTCTACACCTGTACGGGGGGACTTCCAAAAATCTATTAGAAAGATTTAATCATCTCAGAAACCCGTCAAAAGTTCCATAAATTCTCCTACTTACAAACTATCACAATTTCTATTACCAATCATTCAGCCACATCAAAGGAAAAAAACATCATTGTGAAGAACTGAAAACATTTTGTAGAACTTTTGAGCTAAATACAATTACAACCACAAAATCTTTTTGTCAGCTTTGATGTTGTAAGTTTATTTACGAGAAATTTTTAGAAATCATCAAAACAGGGCTTGAAAAAGATATCAGCTTAAAAGATAGAACCGACTTGCCCCTTGATGGTATTATGGAACTTTTGCAGTGCTGCCTTCAGAACTCATATTTCCAAGAAAAAGATAGATATTTTGTATAAGAGGATGGTTTGCTGATGGGATCTTCTCAGTTATAGCCAATTTATAAATATATTTTTTTGAAGAATTAGCACTAGATACAGCTGTGACAAGGCGAAGGTAAGCGCAATAACAGATAAATAACTTTTTATAAACTCTTCTAAATTATAGTTTCAATATACATATTTTAACTCTGTTTATCTGTTTAAGTTATAAATGTCAAAATTCAGTTTAGAAATTCTTATCGTATTATGATAGTCACGACATTTATTTGTTGATAATTAAGTCTAGAAATTATTGTGTATGCGTACGTGACTATGGATGCCCTTGCCTATGCACCCCATACCCCTAAGATAATCCTGTCCTGGAGATAGCGTTTTTGTTTTAGAGAGTCGGTATTAGTTAGCCATGGGATAAACATGGGAGAGTTTAGAGACTCGTAAGAGTTAACATGTAAGAGTTTTAGTTTTGGGGCGCCCGCCCGCTGTATTAGTTAATAATGTAATCATTTAGTTTAAATGTAAATAAAATTAGTTAGTTAGTAACATCATAAAGTATTTGTTCATGTCCGTAGTGTTCATCAGTGTAAAGTGTAAAAAGTTTAAAGTGTCTGTGTGTTCTTCTTCTCACAAGCCGTGGACGCCAGCCATCAAAGCGTCCACCAGTAAGTGAAAAGTGTATCATCGTTGGGAATCAGTAGCATCTTCCAGCTTCACCCCTCCCCCCCTCGTGTTACAGTGGCGCAGTCGGTAGGATAATGAGAGTAATGCTTTACTCTTATTTATCCGAAAAGTTCCTACATCAGTTTCAGTATTATTAGTTTGTGACCGAGGAGAGGGTACTTGGTGTACAGTATGTACACATTTGCGACCACGACGCCAGCGATGATACAGCAACCCAGGCCGTATCAGCCGTCACCAGACATGCTTGAGGTATTGCTTGCAATGAATACGTTCTCTGGTGATGGCAGTGCGGGAGAATATATCCGCAATATGGTAGCAGCCAGCAGAAGATACGGCTGGGATGAAGTTTTCCTCGGCAGTGCAATAGTGTTCAGGCTCAGTGGTAAGGCAAGGAAATTGTATTTTGAAATTCCTTTATGTAAGCGGCCTACCACTGGCACAGATATGGTGCGTTGGTTAGAAATAAGTTATGCTGGACGCACCATATTACCGCCATCATTTTTTCCGGCTTGTACGCCAAGTTTTTATGGTCCAGCATGGACGCACCAGGTCTTCGCACCGCAGGCGCCGTTAGATTCGTTGTCTCCAGGGCATTCGTCGGTGGCATACGGCCACGTTTCTTTTGCCATGCAGGGAGTGCACGAGTTGCCAGTAGGGAGGATCAGTTTGGAAGAAATTGAGTCCTTACTGGCAATAGAGGATCGTTTTGCGGTGGTAGACATTCCACGACCAGAGAATTCAATAATAGTCGTCACAGCGAGTGACAAGGGCGTGCAGGAAGGAAAAATGATTGAAGAGAATTGCCTGCCGGAGGAACCAGCGAATTGTGACACTGAGGAAGAACACAGCGCAGGAGCTGATGAACAGGACATGAACTCAGTATATGACGACAACCGCAACGAAATGGATCTGCAAATGATCAACGAAGAGGACACCGTGAATGGCGACTTGGGCATGAACGTCGGAGAGGACAACTTGGCATGCCCACCTGTGCAAGTTTTACGCCGCACCCATGGAGGGCACGCCACTGTTGATGTCTTGCATTCCAGGACCGACGTTATCGCTTGCAGAAGTGTTCCCAAATTTTTTGTAGTGCCATCCCTTAGACCACTTAGGTGTGAAAAACCGCCCCCAGTGCAGTGACCTTTGTGTTGTTTTCTTTTTATGACAATTATATGACGATTTTTGTTAGTGTTTAGTTTTTTTGGCTAGTTAAGTTGCATGTTAGATTAGTAATTTTAATTAGATAGGAAAATAAAATACCCTTTTCCTTTTTTAGTTTGAGATTTGAATTTGTAATTTGTTAAAACGTTTTTCGTTTTTATTGTGTTTACATTATGTTTATAATGTTTTATGTTGGTAAGCTTTTTGCTTTTGAAATGTTTTAGGTTTTATACCTTTTGTGTGTTTTATCGTATTATGTTAATTGTGTTTGTACATTTGTACCAGTTTTGCAATTTTTTTGTATTCTATGTTTTATGCTTTGTGGTTGCAGAATTTGGAAACTATCTTCAGTTCAGGATTTAAGAATAAATATATCGATTTTGCGATATATTTATGTCTTAAGGGGAGGATAATGTGACAAGGCGAAGGTAAGCGCAATAACAGATAAATAACTTTTTATAAACTCTTCTAAATTATAGTTTCAATATACATATTTTAACTCTGTTTATCTGTTTAAGTTATAAATGTCAAAATTCAGTTTAGAAATTCTTATCGTATTATGATAGTCACGACATTTATTTGTTGATAATTAAGTCTAGAAATTATTGTGTATGCGTACGTGACTATGGATGCCCTTGCCTATGCACCCCATACCCCTAAGATAATCCTGTCCTGGAGATAGCGTTTTTGTTTTAGAGAGTCGGTATTAGTTAGCCATGGGATAAACATGGGAGAGTTTAGAGACTCGTAAGAGTTAACATGTAAGAGTTTTAGTTTTGGGGCGCCCGCCCGCTGTATTAGTTAATAATGTAATCATTTAGTTTAAATGTAAATAAAATTAGTTAGTTAGTAACATCATAAAGTATTTGTTCATGTCCGTAGTGTTCATCAGTGTAAAGTGTAAAAAGTTTAAAGTGTCTGTGTGTTCTTCTTCTCACAAGCCGTGGACGCCAGCCATCAAAGCGTCCACCAGTAAGTGAAAAGTGTATCATCGTTGGGAATCAGTAGCATCTTCCAGCTTCACCCCTCCCCCCCTCGTGTTACACAGCCAATATAACATCTAAACTTTGGCTTAGATATGTCGATGATACTTTACATTAGGTTCACAATGGAGAAAAATTCTCATGGAGTCCCACCGTTCTTGGATGTTTTAACACAGAAAACGAACCATGGACTTCAGTCTACCCTACCGCAAACCAACACCATACAATACCTTAACTATAATTCCAATCATTTAAAATCTACGAAGTAGGAAATTGTCAAAACCTCATATATTTGAGCTCGGACTATGTCTGCAATACCGGAAGAAATTTTGTCAAGAATCAGAAAATACTGAAAACGATCTAAATAAGAACTGTTACCAGGTGAAGTTAGTTAGATGATGCTACGTACTCAAATTTTAGTTTGTATCACCGAACGGCGGCCTCAAAAAGCCGCGGCCTCTCGGGAAATTCCCGATTATCCCGACTGGCCAATCCGACCCTGGTAGGTTCTCATATAGGTAATTTCGAAATGTAACGTTAACTCGTCGAAAATAAAAATTTATTTTGTAACAATTGACACCGGCCTCCCCTACATATATAACACAAATATGAATCATAATACATTATGTCGTATAAATGTCAACTGACTGACGACTTTTGAAAGTGAGTAGGTACAGTGATTTATAAATATAGAGTATTAATAAATCAAATTTTACACTTACATTAATTAATTGACGCACTAATCAAAATTCTGTACTGGAAATTATATTTGTGATAAATTATATATTATAATTAAACATTTTACCGTTGTAAAGTTTTGAAATGAACTGTGTAATGACATTTTGACATTACTGTAATGAAATGCTGCTAGATGGCAAAGACGCGAAGCATAAAACAAAGAATCACATGTTTTTGTTTACATTTACAATTATAATGATATTCTAGTATAACCTCCAAACACAAAAAGCTAGATTGCTTAGAAATGTTAACGTGACAAGCATACGAGTAAAATCGTAAAATGTTTCTTCGTTTACTAGATACTTACTTGCCATCTAGAAGTGTTACCAGTGACGTATTGCATATTCTTTATGGCGAGCTAGTTCACTGTATGAACAAATTAAAAATACGTTTATTTTTATGAATTACACAAAAAAATAGTGAAACACCTTTGTTAAATTGGATATGCGTCATAATTTGACGAGTGTCAAATCAATTGCTTAACAACTTATCTAAAAGTAATGCAAACTAAAATATTTCACTTATAATATGGCTCAATAGTTTTAAATAATGATGTAGGTTTATTAATTTTCTTTTAACACATTCAATTTTGACATAAAAAAGAAAAAAAGCAAACATCACTGTGTTTTACAATATATGATGAAAATTTTGTATTAGGTATTAAAAAAAACTTTCAGAAATTATACTAGAACCTATTAGTAGTATTAGGAAAATTTATTTTAGGTGAAATAAAATATATATTCTTCTTATTACAATAACGAATGACAAGTTTCGCTATACAGTTCAATAAATTGGACTGAATCATGCAGTATTTTAGTTTATTTTCTACTATTTTTAAAACTCACTGTTTTTATTGCCAAGCTTCCAACTTAAAAACTTGTACATACTAAAATGTCATAATTGCTCAATAATATTTGTAGTTTGCTGTCAAACAATACTTCACATATTTTGTTTTTAAATGATAAAATATATACTGAGTTTACATGCAGTTTTGAAACTGTTTTAAAACGTTTTTAGTTTTGAAAACGCCATGTATAGTGTCAAAACGGTTTTGAATTATCTGAAACCAAAACTAAAATTCATGGGTTGGACTTGAAAACTAGTTTCAAAACTACTCATGTAAACACTTAAAATTCAGTTTCGATACTGCTCATGCGTACAGAGCATAACGTTTCTGTCGCTTTGTGTTACTAGCCTTCAAATATACTGACAGTTGTGTAGTTTTAGTGCGTAGTGGTACGAAGTATAGAAAATAATTGGAATAATAGCAAAACGAAGTATTTGGAGTGAAGGGGATCTGCCACTTACATCAGCTAAATGCGCATGCGCCGAAACTGATTTCAAATCAATTTTTAAACAGTTTTCCATAATTTTGACTGAAAACTGAAACCATTTTCAAAACTGCATGTAAACGCAGTAATATTGCTCAAAAAATTCATAAACTAACTAAGATCCCTTAATAGTTTAAAAGAGTTGTAAGTAGTTATCTAATTGATTTAGAAAGAATTTGAGATTTTGGGGTTTTGGAACGCAAAATATTTGTGCGCTACTCTAGATAGTTTCCTAACAGTTTTTAATTGATGCTTCATCAAAGCTATTATAATCAAATGACAATGTATAATTAATGTTTATATTGGTACCCATACGAGCCTTCGAAAATGTTTAAATTACATTGAATAATTTAACTTTGCATAACAGTTATTACTTATTAGTCAATGCCTCAAGGGCATTCACATATTTAAATAAATGAAGTTCTAAAAATTAATTTTATAATGTGGGCGTGCAAATTGCAATTGACTTTTTTGGTTAAGCTATTAAAGGTTAAAATTTGACTAACAATGAAATAAGCGCGCCTTAACTTTTAAGTTAATTGAAAACTGACTTGATCTTGTACCTATATTTGATAATGACTTAACTATTAAACAATGTTCTCAAGTTTGAATTATGCATATGATGTCAGATCATTATTATACCTATTTGTCTAATACGACATTGGTTTTATTTATACATAAATAGACAATAAACACACCTATTACTAATTTGCTTGCACGTATTTGCATTTAATTTCACTTTTCCAAATTTATATTCAATATTCAATGCCATAAACATAGATAACTTCAATAATTTTCATTATTATAATTAAAGACTCATCTTAATTATTACAAAATAAACCCACGAAAAAGTGTTTATTACTATCGTTCTGTATTAACTCATGTGAAATGTACTCCAAAAATTCTACTTTTTCAGTCCAAATTAATAATTATTAAAATATGCAAAATATCTGTAAAGAATATATATTCCCGGGTACAACTTATACTATAAAAACATTATTGACAAGTAAATTATTTCAGTATGTTCCAATGTTTATTTTATTTCAGAATCAATTTAAAATTGTTATTTCAGCTTTACTGTATAAATATTTATTTATTTAACATTTTACATTTTCCACTAAAATTTTGCCGTTAATTTTCAATAAATAAATTTACAATCTTTCCACTACTTTGAGCATGCAGCCATATTGTGTGTAAATTTAGATTTCGTCTAAGATCTATTTTAGTTTTAGAAGCAGTTGTATATCTAACTTCATTCTAATTATTTTGCGGTTATAACTAATTTTTCGCTTCGCAAATACTGAAAATCTCAATAAATTGAAATCTTTAATTTCTACATTGGTGTAGTTTCACAAAAAAATATTTGATGATGATTGTGTTTGTGCAATTACACCTCGGACCTACATCAAAGGTTTTCAATTGATTCATTTATTAAAATAAAATGTTCCACTTGGGAATTATTAAATGTATTTATGTTACATTAAAATGATCCATGTGGTGCACTCTCCACGCCATGAATGAGGTGATGCTTGGTAAGCGCCCGCACGGTGCAAATATTTCATCATTACCGATATCTGTGTTCAAAGCATATTGGCACACCCAGCAATGGGTAATAAGCCGTGATGATATACTCGTATTTTTTTTTATTTATTTATATATTTTATATTTATTATTTATAAATCATGTATCGTGAAATAATGTGAATCAGGCCTATTCTGTAACTGAGCAAGACTTTTATTTCTGTGTCAGTGATTAGTTAATTGCCAACACAGACTTACATTATAATAGTATATTAAAGAACGTGTTTTATAAGACATGTTTTTTCGCACGCGTCAAAATTTAGAAAACGAGCGTCAGCGAGTTTTCTAATTGATAAGTGCGAAAGAAAGTCTTATAAAATGAGTTCTTTATACTATTTTTTATATTTTGCGCCTTCTACAATAACATTTACTTACTCAATTTGTGATTATATTTGTAACCATTTGTACATTTTCATGTAAATAATCTTCCCTAAATAAAAAAATAAAAATAATAATTTCCACATTATATTATTATAATGAATTGTGAATTAACTAAAAATAAATTAGGTAAAAATGGGTTAAAGAAACGTCATCTAGTACCAACCGTCTAACAAAAAATTGCGTATCGAAATGAAGGTCATTATGAACGCAAAATATAAAAAAGATTTTTTTTGTCAGAAGAAAAATTTGAAAAATGGTTAGTTGACCAACGTTTAACATTTTTATATACGTGTACATACTACTAATGGTATTTCTAATTTCTGTTTTTCAATAGTGTCAATAGAGGTTATCACTAATTCTTGATTTTTTCATGTTACTCTCTCTATAAAAAAAATGAAATACTCGTATAGACCCAATTATAAAATTGCACGTATTTGACGTAATTTGACATACCATTAATTTTTTATATTTTTGTATTTAAAAATATTTTTCGTTTTATGCGTACAACCAGGTAAAATATCTGGCGAGAAGTTATGTGCTGGCCACATCAGATTTTTTATTTTTTTGTCCTAATCCATAGCAACCTTTATTACAAAAACCAAAAAATATATTATTTTTAAATTTACATATCTCGCTTATCCAAAGGTCTCATTTAATAATATTGAATGTGCTAGACGCAGAATTTAATTCTCTAAAACTCCTATTTGAAGCATTTATTTCTAAAATTAGAATAAAACCATTTTATTCATGGAAAACTGTTAATAACTTCAGGTAATATATCACTTAAGGTTAGCCTATATTAACCAAAATCTACTATGTTATTCTCATTGTCAGAAAAGTCTTATATACTAAATTTGAAAAGTTTTGAATTATATTTTAAAATATTTTTTAATTAAAATCTATTATAGGTTTCAAGTAAAGTACCACTTCTGGAAATTATGTAATGACCAAAAAGGGAGGTGCACAACTAGATGTTATAGTAGTCCTAAATACAAAATTTCAATTTTCTACCTACCTGCCTCCCTAGTGCTACTTAACCATCTAGCGGCGTCTCAACATGTAAAATGTAAAATATAGAGGTCATTCTCTGTTGCCATTACACAAACTGTTTAGAAACGATGCACATTTCAATTATATAATTTAAAATTTATCCCACGCATAATTTTTATTACAAAATAATTTTTTTTGTGACTATTATCAATTAATATAATAAAAATTGTAAAATTAGATTAGTTCAAAGTTAGGCAAAGGTATATTTTTTGTTTTATGACTGGTAGGATTCAAACACGGGCTGTCGGAATCAGAATTGATCATATAAAGAACTCAACATCAAAGGAAATTACTATTTTTTATTATTTTTATTTAGACATTGCCACACTTGTACTTGAAAAAGTAAAACATGAGATCAATTATATTTTAAATACTTTTGCTTTCTATGACCTATAGATAATAAAAAAAAACCTTATACAAATTTAGCAATAATTCTAAAAGTAGTCTGGCATTCTAATCCACGTGTTTTCGGATCCAAGTGACCAGTGCCAAGGTCCACGGCGATCGTCGACTGTTCATAATTTCCAGTCACGGCCAACTAGAATGCAGCTGTGTTGGCTAAACCTACTTCGATCAGGGGAATAATTCCGCGTTTATTTTAATAAAGATAACGCATGATAAGGTAAACTAACTAAACTACGCAACGTGCGTAGTTAGATTACACTTAAACGATCCGTGAAATTAGAAACTGTTCGTAGGTCGCTTCTTTAATTAAAACGGCCCAAAAATGACGGAGAAAGCAGAGGCAGAATTACGGTGGTGCGTATATGGACATTGTTAGAGGAAATTTATTTTATAATAGTAGCGCAATGCTAGTTTAAATACTTTATTACTCTATTCAACTAGTATGTACGATCTGAAACGCACATTATTAACATTCTTACATACGTCGTACAAAGATTTATATAAAGTTGAATAAATATATCATCAAGCTTTCTAACAATAATTTTTCATGATACCTTTGCGAGCAGACAGGTAAGGCTGTCTTTAATTTTTTATTTGGTGCCAAAGAACAAATTTCCCATATTGCAGATATTTCGGTTCCCCAGAACAAACATATTTAACTTTTCAAAGTTTGACAACTTTTTCGTTCCCTGTAGATTCAAAGTTTTATGTATATATTTTTTTCATGTAAACAATCCCATTCCACTGTTGTAACTTTCCCCATAGATTCGAATGGTGATACCCTCTCACTAAATTTGTATCTACACTCATTTTTTGAATGTTATGGTAATTTTTTTGTTCAATTTTGGAAAACAGTAAAATAGGTCTAAATAATTTCTTGAAACTTTGCATCAAATCTGAAAAGTATTTACTAAAGCTGTTTAAATTACCAAAGTTCTTTTACTCTCAGTAATTGTATAATCCTTGATTTTTTACGTATACTCGTAATATACTCTGTTGAAGTTATAGGTAAGTACCTAATAGAAATCAAACTTGATAATCGCCCCATGACATTTAATAATAATAATAATAATTTGTTAATACTGTTTAATAACATTGATGCTCTCTAGTATCTCTATATTTAAACAGTTCATTAAAATGAATTGAATTGCGCAGTTATTAAATTCGTTCTTTTATTATTCGAAGTGATTTTTAAGATTCACAATTTACCGCATACTTCTATTTACAAAAATTAGAATAAAATGTGGAATATTGTCCAATAATATCTATACACAGAAATTATGCAAAAAATTTAAGAACAATTTAGAATGAGAATATATAACAACTCTCTTTAATAAAATAAGCTAACAGATAAATTAAAAATGAATTTAAATATAAATATATACAATGAAATTAAAAATAAAAAGAAATAAAACAGATGTCAAATAGAATGTTCAATAATGCATAAACAAGCGTACAATATCGTTCGGAAATGGAACGAATTTTACTTTTTCGAATTCAATTTGTTTGTTTACAGTAAATTGAACAAAACATTGTGTAATGTGAAACAGTTCACCCACAATTTCAGTATATTTTGCAACACTTGATAGTTTAGATTTTTTTGTATAAATACGATAAGATTACTATTTGTAAATCCAGCGAGCGTTTATTGACTTACTTACGCTTTCAACTCACGACAATATTGAGTCTAGTTATAATATGTGGTATAGTAGTATGTGATGATGTATCTATTAGATATTTTTATTAGTGTTTATAACAATTTTATTAATAGTGTTAAATCTATTAAAATATTTCTATTCTTCTCGTCTTCCTCCTGGTGTTAGAATACGTATTTTTCTTTATATTTAGTCAAAATTTTCTATTGTCCAATGTTATATATTTTTCCTAAAAATGCATGTGAATACTTTTAGAAATGAATGACATTAATTATTGGGATATTTAATATATAAAATATAATAACCAAAACCTTGATTCCGGTAACTGTATAGTTATAGTCACGTGATCATTTAATTGAAACAGTTATTTTATCTCAAATTCAAGTTTGTAAATAGGGGATTCCACCATTTTTTTTATAATTTCATCTGAACGTATAAATAAAACTAAGACTGTCGGTGAAAATCTAGTGAAAAAATTCCTATTAACAAGCGAGTTAGTCCTCCGAAATTTGAAAATATACATGTGACGTCACGTATATCAGTTTTTATATCAAACTATTTTCTTCGTGGACCTAAATGTTCTTGAAATATATGCTATTTCTAAATTATATTTATAAAAAATAAATTATTATACTGTACAAGTCGACATGATTTATAATTGGAAATGTATTTAAATTATTAAGTTTCATGCAAAATATTTATATTCAAATAAAAACTGTTTGAGAATTGCAGTACTGGACTGCTAGCCACGCCTCCGCTATTTGAATTTCTCTACTTCCATTGATAGTAGGCTCAGCCCCTAACTCGGTATTCGTTATATATTTATAGGTGGTCTTTGGGTCGCCAATTAAAATAATATATATGGATTTCATATGAGTGACGATCTGCTAAAACAAAAACCCCCTTATTTCCGAAGTATTTCAATTATATTATTTTATTTCTTTATTAATGTTCATTATTAATCTTATACTTTCACTATTTTTTACTAATTCCTCCTAATTCGATTGAGTTGTAATCCCCTATACAACATAATTTAATTTTTGTTAGCCTAATTATCGTATATGTATACTACTCTTAAATTAAAATTAATGAAAATACAGAATTCTTTCTTCGCTATTCTTAACTTGAATCGATCACGGTTCCTAATGTTATAAAAATTACTATGTAGTACGTAAAAACAATTTGTAACACAGTTTTCTTTAAACAAACAAAGTGCTGAAATGATATGATATGCCCAAGTACATAAGTTATTAGAGCCATATTAAATTTCATACAATTGATGTAATTGATCAAATGACTTGACATAATATCTACATTTGTTATGGTTTAAATTCATAAGAGTTTATTAATGTTCATGTCAAAACTCTCGAACTACTTATACTCGTAATGAAACAAAATTTCAAATTAAGAAAAATGATCGATAGATTTTACCAATAAAACCGAGGTAATTTAAGGGTTATGCATGCTTATTTATTATAGCTGTATTCTTTTTGACCCAATTGTATCTCAGCTCAGTACATAACTGAGTTGAGCTAAAGTGAGTTGTGATTTTGCAAAAAGAAGAAGTTTTATTCCATTTTATCATTTCCTACTTTACCGATAGCATTTGTTGTAATAGCTGTCAAATTTATTGACATTTTTCTGATCTATGATACTGTTTATAAACAAAAAATTGATAATGTTGAAAAATATATTACTTACTTGTATGCGAATATAAATTTTGTTGAATTATATAACCTTAAAATGCAAACTGAGTGTTTCAAATCATTTTGAGGTTAGCAAACTGATAGTGTAGCATCGGAAAGGGTGGACGTGAGTTTACCCAGAACATCTTAAATCAGTTGTGTCAGAAAGGTCAACGATTTCCTGAGTTTATCTGAAGTGATCTGAGATGAGCTGAGATTTTGTCCAAAAAGAATACAGCTTATAGTAGTGCGCAAGTCCCCGACCAACGCGTGCTGCCGACGCCTATCGTCTGGAACATGGGCGTGAACTATTCGGATTCGGAAGGCGATAACGTAGCGTCGCGCGCCTCGGGCGGCTGGCGCGAGTGTATACAAGAGAAGACATAAGCCTAGTTATTCACGGTCTTCTGACCGTTTTGATCTATTGTCGAGAACGTTGCTGGAATATTCCAGAAGGTATTAGAGCAGATATAGAGAGAAAATTGGAAGGACTGAGTTCTGTTCGGGCAGTTGAGTATACAGACGCTGTGGAAGTCGGACAGTTGAATGGTAACAAATATAGTAAACTATTATTCACGAAAGATGACTATTCAAGGTCATTTGTTCGAAGAAAGAATACACATCACTTTTCAGCAGTAGCTTAGCAACATTTTGTTTTAGAAAGAGAAAGATTATTTGACCTATATGTCTATTTAATTTATGTTGTGTGACAGATATACCTATTACTCTCTAACACACTTTAAATAATAATGACATGTGTCGTAGAATTACAGATACCTAATTATCTACTACACTGCCCTCTGTGCTAATATTTACCCAGTGGCGTTGACGTTTAAATCATACTATTATTACTTGGTTTATAAGTTAAGTCTATGTTTTTGTATTTTGCAAAAACATAAGTGAAGAACATAAATGTTTCAGAAAGGCATTATTTAGAAAGAAACATAATATTCAAATCAATTACTCTTATTTTTTCAGTTAAAATGTGTCCATGTTGCACGCCTAGGCATACGAAATGCAATGAAGTTATCTCCAAGTAATATTATATCAGACGGCTCACAAATGACCTTGAATAGTCATCTTTCGTGAATAATAGTTTAATATAAATATCGCGTAGACAGTCTTCAGTCGACCGGCAATTTAAAATTGAAACGCGTAGTGAAATAAAAATACGAAAGTACAGTGAAATAAATAGCTGTGTATAATTGTTTAAATAAATTATTAATCTTAGTGTTTAAATATTTAATTATAATCTTAGTCTTAAATTAGTATTTAATATTTATTTAACCATAGTAATCGTCAATTTTATTATCTTTTCAATATTTATTTATCGTTTAATAAACATTTATTTTAATTAATAATAATTCTTTGATTTTACACTTCACCAAATAAATAAAACGTTACATTATGTTCATTTCAACCGAAACCGTGTGTGATACATGAAGTGTCATTAACCTTAGTTAAAATTTATTATTTTGACATCAATATTTCGTTCGTTAAAAAAATCATTTTAATTTTACCTATACTGTATAATATTACTTAAATTCAGTTTTTAATATTTAATGCCAGTAGGGGAGTACAACCTGTAGAGTTTTTAACAATTCGACCGAACACTTTATAATTCACTTGTAATTTGTAATCTGTGTCCTCTGGAGTGTATTTCATCCCCAATTTTGTTTGATAAAACTTTAATCCACCCTTTCACAATTAACCACAGTCCCGTTCCCGTGTGCTGTAACAAATGCCAGCGACAGCTATATATAGCATAAGTAACACGGGGTATCGTGTATCAAACAACCTTCATACTCACGCATACACACATATAGTAAACATCCGAGGAACAGAATGCATGTAGTTTTATTGTTCCCACCGAAGAACCTTGTTGGCGAATGCTTAGTTTTAATGGATTTAACACAACAATGACAATTTAGCGGAATGCGTTGTGTAACAGAGTGATGCGACAAAATTGTAATTATAGTTTGCAAATATTTACAAACAAAACTAATGTAAATAAATAAAATTATCGTTCTTAATGGATGTGCCTACTTTTTTGCGCTTAGGTATTTCGATAATGCGTAGAGTGTTTACCAGAACTTACAGGAACTTATAGTTATACCTGTGATGGAGATTCTTTACTTGACCATGTACCAAGAACCGAATTTCATGGAGACCAATGCCCGTACTGATAAACACACGTGAAGTTTCTAAAAGGCTCATTATAATTTTGGACAAATATAATCAAACTTGACAATTACATTTTGATTTTTGTTTCAGTGTCGAGTGTTTTTATAAATATTTTGGATCCAAAAATCCAGATACCCAGATAATTGAATGTTGAAACTATGAACAGAGAAACGTATGTCTGATCATTATTCAATTCTAAAGTCAAGTTGTCGAAATTGATGTTGAAATGTAATTTTAAGGAGAATAGACAATAAAGAAGGATACAGTATATTGACATTCGCTGTTTTCTAATTTGGTTCCATTTCTCAAATAAGATTCAAGAAGAAAAGCTTTGATTTCTTTTGATAACATATTTGACAATATCTTATGTCAAATTGACATTTAATTAAATATTTTTAAATTGACATACGTTTCTTTGTTAATAGCCTTCTCCGAGTTAGGAATTTTTTTGAACACACTGTATTCGGATCTCGGAATTCAGTATCGTACTCCAGATTTGACTCTGAGCATCGAATCTCAGAAATGAACAAATTTGTTTTCGAGATAATCCTCTTTATTTTTTGGTTTGATGCCGTCATATTTTTATTTGGGGTACCATAGCATTTGTTTACTGTTCACCGATTGAGGTTGCAGGCAGTTGCCTATTTTAAACGGTTTGAATATGATTCAATTCCAGGTGGCTAAATATTATTACTTTCGGATCCGAATGAAGATTCAGATCCAGAATTAAGAACCGCCGGTTCTGAACCGGATCTGAATATGGTTTACTGGCTTCGGATTAAATTTACGAACATCCTCCTTGATATTCCAATATTCAAGAAACCGAATATTTTTTTGAGATCTGAGTACTCAGATTCAATTTTTTTCGGATCCCCACAGCACTAGCCCTCAGAGAGAGCAACACACAAATGTAACTCCATAAATAAAAGACAAAAAACAAATAAATATATTTTGTGGTTTTATGGCAAAAGTAGAAGGGTACGTCACTTTTTAAAATATATTAGGTCAAATTTATAGAAAATTAGTTTATTAAGTTTAACTGAAAAAATTTGAGATTTTGGATGGTGATGTTCTATTTTCTATTTTCCAAAGATTTGTATTACGTTTCCTGAACGTGATATTATCGGCTTATTCTTATGCCCTATGGTATACATAAATGATTAAGAAAAAAACAATTGGGAAAATGTCGTGATAAACACGCACAAAAAAATTGTAGTCGATTCAGGTTTTTACGAAATCTTGATGAACTTTATATTTATTCAAGGTTTTAAATATCTTTGGCATACACAACGATTTAGAATTCTAAACGAATTAGAATAACTATCATGATTAACTATTTGATTTAAAATTATGCAAGTAAAGTTTCAAAACAAATAAAATTCAATTCGAATCAACAATAATATGTAATAGGCATTATCATACGTAAAATTGAAGCTATTACATTTAATTATTTTGTTTCACTCCCTGTATTAAAGACAGAATAAATTTACTTCCATAATATTTTTTTTTAAATTAACTAATTCGAATCAATTTTATTCTTCGTATAGCATAATAGCATTACTGTCAATAGGTCGACTGTCATTTGAAGGAATAAATTTCATTTACTTTGGAAGAAAATTTATCTGTCGTTTATAAAACCGGTTAAAAAAGTTTTAAAAAACAATAACGATAAATGTAAATATTTGTTCATTAATATTTTTATTAATTTTGCTTAATACATGTTAAACACCTGCAATCCTTCGACGTATGAGTCAAAATATTTTAGTATTCTCGTACTTGTTTTAACCACGTCCCACGTCTAAAATTTCATTAAACTTGTACCCTTCTACCATTTCTAAAACTTTGGGTATGTGGTATGTCTCATAGAACGCTGTAAAAATCTTACAATTATTATTATGTACCTATGTATATTCGTATATGGTTAATATTTTTATGTCACTGAGGTGCATTTGAATTTAAATGTTTCAATTAATTAATAAAAGAAATTTATGTAAAATTAATGTAATAAAAAATTGTCTTTAAAAGTTAATAACACAAGGTACTCGTAGTTCATTGACACTACGTAATCAATATGTCATTCTACGGAAATAAAAAAAAAAACAGGAAGATTTTTTGTTACTGATATAACTAAATTGATATAAAAAATTAGTTTTTCTGCTAACAAATTGTTTTGAGTTGTTCGAGCGCACTCCACAAATTTTAATTCCCCAGGGCCTTAGCATTAAATCCCTTTAATATAAATGTAAATAATATATCATCACTGCTTGTCTCTTGTACTGTTTGTGAGTGTGGCAATCAGATTTAAATGTATTTATATTTGTATTGAGTTTGTTGCTTATAGCATTACTAATAAATAGTTCTTGTAATCCTGTTTGTTTGTTTATTTTACATAATCTGTAGCTATACCTAGTTACCTAGAAAGATAACGATGTAAACAAAGATACAATCGCACAAATGGAAATGGAAAAAGACCAATTTATAGGGATATTTTTCCATTGTACTTACTATATTTATTATGATATTTTATTGTTCCATTGGACATTTTAATGTAGATAGAAATTGTGATAAAGTTTACGTTTGTATTATACAGAATTAATTTTATAAAAATACATTTTTATCGACATAGCGTTTTACTTATCGTGAGTAATGTACGTCTTGTAACAGAATATATTAATACAACTGTTTTGTTGGTATTAAGTGGTTCAGTGCTTTCCTAATAATCAGGCTACACTATCAGAAAAAATGGAGGCAGTCACTCGTGACAAATATAGTAGCTTAAAACATAAGGTAACGCCGATGGTTACACTTTAGAAATTAGGAAGCCAAAATACAAACAAAAAAATAAAAATATGAAACACTGTATCACAATGGCGTGTCACCACGGCAAGTCACTGCTGTACGTGTGAAATAGTATATTAAAGAACGTGTTTTATAAGACATGTTTTTTTCGCACGCGTCAAAATTTAGAAATCGAGCGTTAGCGAGTTTTCTAATTGACAAGTGCGAAAGAAAGTCTTATAAAATGAGTTCTTTATACTATTTTTTATATTTTGCGCCTTCTACAATAATATTTACTTACTCAATTTGTGATTATATTTGTAACCATTTGTACATTTTCATGTAAATAATCTTCCCTAAATAAAAAAAAATAATAATAATTTCGACATTATATTATTAAAATGAATTGTCAATTAACTAAAAATAAATTAGGTAAAAATGGGTTAAAGAAACGTCATCTAGTACCAACCGTCTAAAACAAAAAATTGCGTATCGAAATGAAGGGAAATATAATTTTGCTTTTAATTTTGACTGGTAGTTCTTACTAAGTGTTGATTAAGCTATGACTACATATTTTTTATTCATGTTATTCTTTATAAAAAAAAACAATAAATACGTATTTTTTTTTTAAATAACCCATAAAGTAGCGTGTCATAATGGTAGACATAGGTGTATGGAATACTTGTGTTGATAATACTACTAAGATTAACATTTCTAATCATTTCCAGCTTTTTACATTTGGAGGTTATACTAGAATATCATTGTAATTGTTAACATAAACAAAAACACATGGTGTTTCATTTTTATGTGTTATGCTTTGGGCATAATTTGATTCATATATTACCGTTTCGCCATTTAGTGGTGGTTTATCATATTAACATAATGTAAAATTTAGACGTCATTCTGGGGCGCTATTTCACAGATCGTTTCAAAGCGATGCAAACTTTAATTGTAATACCAAATTTATCATAAACATAATTTTCATTGCAAAATTCATTTTTGTTACTAGCGCATTTAAGTTTTAATTAATATAACCAAAACTATAAAATATGATTTATGTAAAGTACTCTATTCGTATTGAGTAGATTATAATTCATTTCAACTTATTTTTAATGGTACCCATGGTAATCAATTACTTTCTGTGACTAAAATTTTGGGTAAATACTATTAATCAGTTGGAGGTTGTGTTGTGACGTTCCATTCCTGGTGATAACCTTTGTAACTTCATAACATCGTCATCTGTACATTATGTGGAAATATTCTTCCATATGATAGTGGTACGACAGACAAGGAAATGATAATTATGATTAAAAATAGTAACATTTTTATTGTAATTAACAAAAGTAAAAAAATTCTTTTAAATTTGTAAAAATAATAAAATTAAAGAAAAATAAAAACAGCTTCTGTTTTACGATACAGTGGTATATGGAAAGACTAGTTAAATTTGAGACACCTAATTTATGGTTCCTATATTTTGGACAAATACTAGATATACGTCCTTCTTACACTTTCCTTTAAATCTTGCTACAGAAATTCAGCCATATCGTTTATTTGACAAACATCGGTCTTACAAGAAATAAAGCAAATGGCACAAATTTCTGTAGGGAGTCAAAAGCAACAATGAATTTTATAAAAAATATAATAATAGTAAATTGTAATGAAAATTTATCTTAAATTTTGCTTTTTTAATAACAAATTGAATATAACAATTAATGAAATTAATAAAATAAAATAAATCATCACGGCATATTACTCATTGCTGGGTGCCAATCTGCTTTACATATATTTCGGTAATGTATTAATGATTTTTACCTCCCGCTACCCTTGGTAAGGAAGGTATAGGGATCATGCTAAAAATCGCATATCGAGATTTTGGTAAATGACCACGTTTTAAGGTCCCTAGAAATTAAAATTTTCACGATGATGTCTGTGTGTGTGGATCCTCCACTCTAACTCAAATACAATCATTCAGAAAATTTTGAAAACCTTGTATTTCTACCTTATTCTAATATGGAAAGAAGCTATTAGATTTTGGTGTAAATCAGATAACCGGAAATGGTACAATACTTGAAGCTCAAAATAGTTTTTTTTTGAAAAGTACCTTCAAATATTATTTTTTCGAGATTTGTGTTCTTATAAAAATTAAAGATTCTTAAATTTTCTACAGATTTGCATGAATACTTTTTCTATATATTTTATGGATTAATTTATAAAATTATCTATAATTTAAATCCCGGAGCCTACGCTTTAAACAAGCACAGCTCTTTGGTTACACAGTTCATATCTCAAATGTATGTAACTGACCGATAAATGTCACTGTCAAACAATTAATGATTTCAAATTAATAATAGAAACCTTTTTAAAAAGAAAATAGTAAATAGAACCATAGTTATATGGACTGGATCTAAATACAGTTTCCAGCATAACTAAATATATAAGTATATATATTTAAATTAATAAAAATTAAATAGCGGGAGGTATTTTTTATAATTTATTTTACTATAATATAGCGATCTCAAGGTATTTTGTACCATTAAAATGTTAGTAACACTGTCACCGAAAAAAGACATTCCTATCCTTTTCGTGCGTCCCCATGGAAATAGAGGAAGTAAAAGACAATTTGGATAAAATATTGGGTACTTCTGTACGTCGATGCTCCGTTGTTGAGAATGTGAAACAGTTGAAGGTGCGGTGTGTGCGTGACTGCTGCTTCCACCTATTCCGACGCCTATATTTGTACACACCGATTGCCAGTTGTTTGTGTGTGTGGAGAATGTTAATCAGTAAGATATTGCGTATTGAGCATGATTCATTGATGATTTTTACTGTAATATGTAAATGAAAATATGAAGGTGGAAGATACAAGATAGTATAAGAAGATACATCTATTGTTAGATGATTGTTTTTTGTCAATATGGTCATAAATAAAAGATAATTGGTTTGACTTTTTATACTAGTTTACAAAACAATGAGCTTAGTACATATTAAGAAATAATAACATAAATTTAGTCTCATAACTATATACGTACGCCTGTTTTTCCGGTTTTGAGTAGGTGTGGGTACCTATTAACTTTGCATTTTTATTAATAGCAGTAGACAGTTTAATTTTTTTTAGTAGTTGTATAAGCCGTAGGCGAAAACATTTTTGGGGTCCTCCACATTTTTTTAATGAATTTTCTTTTAATTTGATATAATACGTATAAGTAAAACTAAGACTCTCAGTGAAAATCCGGTGAAAAAATTCTATTAATAAGCGAATTAGTCCCCCGAATTATGAAAATATAGATGTGACGTTACGAATATAAGTTTTTATGTCAAACTGTTTTTTACGTGGACCTAAATGTTCTTGAAATATGTGCTATTTCTAAATTATGTTTATAAAAAATAAATTAATATTATTATAATGTACAGGTCTACATGATTTATAATTGGAAGTGTATGTAAATTATTAAGTTTAATGTAGAACATTTATATTCAAATAAAAACTGTTTGAGAATTGAAGTACTGGATTGATAACCAGTCCTCCGCTATTTGAATTTCTCTACTTCCATTTTTAGTAGGCTCCTTCCCCTAACTAAGTATTCATTATATATTTATAGGCCGTCTTTGAGTCACCAATCAAAATAATATATATGGAATTCATATGAGTGACGAGGTGTTATAACAAAAACCCTCTTATTTACGAAGTATTTCAATTATACTGTTTTATTTCTTTATGAATATTCATTATTAAGCATATACTTTCAATATTTTTTCCTAATTTCTCTTAATTCAATTGCGCTGCTGTAGTAGTCCCCCTATTGTTAATCGTTGAGCAGAAATATAACCGCAGAACCTCATACCTCGGTTATTATGAGAGATAAACAAAAAAAATATTTAGATATTATTTATAGTTTTTTAGGTACAATATTTTGGTGTAATTGGATTTTTTCAAAACTTAATACTTCTCGAGATATAAGAAAAATAATATTTTTTAAATGGGAAGATATTTTGAAAATAGTCCCATCTCTTTCTTTATTTTAGAAGCTTTTCAACAATGTATAAATAGTTTACATTCTTTTGTTTTAAATATGAATAAAAGATGAATTATTAATTTATTGGGATGAAAGAATTGAAAATTATTAAGAAACAAACGAGGAAATCAATTATAGATCATCATTTGTTTATTTTGATTATTTGTCTATTATTTAAGTTCTCAAAATTATTTTTTCGGAGTAGTTAATTTATTTTTTATGAGCGTTTTAGTCGGCTTCGACGAAATTCGAAAAATGTGGTTTAATATGTTTTCTGAAGTATATAAATTAGAAAAATGGGTATAAATAAAGAAAATAGTATTAGTAATAAACAAATGATGACCTGTAATTGACTTTTTCATTTGTTTATGAATAGTTATCAATTTTTTCATCCAATAAATTAATAATTCATCTGTTATTCATGTCTGAAACAAAAGAATGTAGACTTGTTATACATCGTTGAAAAGGTTATAAAATAAGGAAAGAGATGAGACTATTTTCAACATATGTTCCCATTTAAAAAATATTATGTTTGTATTATATCTCGAGAATTATTTTTGGAAAAAAATATATACACAACCATATTCTACGTAAAAAAAACCATATAAAAATTATTTGAACATTTTCTCAATATCTCTCATAATAAGCGGGATTCGAGGTATTTTCAAAATACGCGAAAATCAAAAAAATTGTGCTATAAAGACCTACATCAATTTTATGTATCGTGTAAAATAAGAAAGTTTTCCATATAAGGAACTCGAATTTGTTCCAGCCTGTACATAATTTTTTTGTGCAACCGTATAAAATATATAATTACAAATTTCATTAATTTTAAACAGTATCATTGTAAACAGAAAGTTAGCTTTCAAGGTGGCTATGGGATTGACACTTGATAAACAAAAGCATTCATTCCCAAGTGTCATAGTGATTGTTTACCTAATTTCGCGGCCGCTATCATGAATTTCGCGGCCTGTATTGCGGCTGCGAAATGCCTATGTCAAATAACGTTTTTTAAACTTAATCTCTATCATATAGTTTTAAGGTCTAGTTTTAATATGATCCATGTTTTAATTTATTACTATGGCGGACGGCCCCATTGGTGATAAACTATTGTTTGAAAAAAGTGCTTTCTTCTTGAGAGCCACTGGACTACGGAAAAACAAAACACGACCCAGAATTATCTACGAAGAATTGTGTAATTGGAAGTTTTCAAAGGTTATCTAATTTCCAAGATAAATAAGGCATTCTGTACTTTAATTTTGTATCTGAAAGTTTTTGTTTCTATCTCATTTAAAAATAGATTTGCATTGCAATTGGGTGATGTAATACATAAGTTATTTATTGACTGTCAAATTATATATTTTCATTTATTTTTTATTACGAGGAACAAAATTGCTCATTCACAGTTACCTCCGAATGTAGTAATACATTAAAAGCGTAACATATTTATTACTAAACTTGTTCACATGCAAAATAGGAAATGTATAACCACAATAATTTATAAATATGAAATTATCCATACACTGACTGCACCAGAATTTTCATAATGCAGGTAAAACTAATTTAATGTGTGCAAAATATCACTAATTAATATTTTTTAATATCTTTACGGTTGTCGAGATATATTAAGTTGAAATACCACATATTTTAGCATCTAGTAGGTAGTTAACATTTCTTCGCGTACAATAAAATAGAACATCTACCACATAAATTATAGTCTTATGGAATATAATTCAATATGTGCATCGTTTTTCATAGCTGTAATATTAATTAGATGCATTTATGCACCATATACGTTTTTCAATGCCAGTTAATTTTATTTTTACTGCTACACTATATAATGATACAGTTATAGAAACTAACCAATAATTTTAACACAATGAACTTTGCAAAATTCAAATTTCATTGTGTGCAAATAATTTTTTAAACAAAGGACATATAAATAGTGTAAAGGAAAACACAGAAATTGTTTTGCAAAATAATGTTTTTTCCCACAACATATTTAAATGAACCATTTTATTCAAATTTTTAATTTTGACAAATCATGCACAATTTACAGTGCAAATTACTCTACATTTTACAATTTCTGTATGTATGTATATTACCATGACATTTGTGCGTCACACATATAAATAATATTGTTTACAATTTTTAAAATGTCAAATTGACAAAAGATGATCGTTTGTAATTTTTTGCTGCCTAGTTACTGTAACATTTATCTGCTTACGTCTCGTTGGATGCGAATTAAAAAAAGGAGTTTTATAGTTTCTGCAAAAGTGTGATTTGGAAGGCCTGCCTGACGAAAATCGTCAAAAAGATTGAAGTTTTGATTTTTTAACAGAACTTAAGGTGCATTCACAATTGAAAATTAGGTTTATGGTTTTTGTTTAGGTTTAAGTAACTCATTCATAAATATAAGTTAAATTACCTGAAAATTAGTTTTGATTTGTGCAGACATCTATGTAAATGCTTCAAAAACAAGATTAAAATATCGGTCGAGCAGTACTCAACAAAACACCTGTGCGCCGTGAAACTATCATTCGCTTGGCATTATTGGTTATATTTCAGCAATTAAGTTATGACAGTCTCTATGTTCTTCTTGCATTTGTTTAAAAAGCCGAATCTACCAAGTGGATACTAAATAAAGATGGGTGTATATATCTATATCATTTCAGACTCGTTCTCATTGGTGAAGTTTGTGACGTCAAAATAAATCATAAACCTAAAGTTTGGACCTTGCAATGTTTAGCTTTATGATTTGGATTTAGAGACCCTAAATTCTGAAGAGTGAATGGAGTCATAACGTAATATGCGGCTAAAGTCTTTAAATCTAAAGTATAAACCATAAATCTAAACCTAATTTTCATTTGTGAATGCACCATAAGGATTAAAGTTTTAGTGATTACAAATGAAGTTAGCAGCAACTAATTAAAATATTACTTTACATTGTTTTTTCGCGATCGTCCAGTAAATGAGCTGTTTCTTATCACTTTTTAGACTGGAAAATTCTTCTTTACTGAACTAGCTCGTAAAATTGTTTATAAGGATCATAATGGTATTTTATGTATCAAAGATATTGCGAAGATGTTTATGCCCGCCGAGGGCTATAAATATCAAGTAATACGCGTTGTGCATACAATATTTTGTCTTACTATAATGGGGTCCGGTACTAAAACAATAGTTACATATATTATGCCATACGTATTATGAAAATATTACTAATTTTAAATGATTTTGTAACAAAATATTTTTAAATTATAAAACTTTTCATTCATAATTTTAATAAAAACTATTAGCGCTATAACAATATGACGTCACAACTTTCTATTATTCAAAACTTGACAATAAAATCCATATATTTGTATGTAGTTCTATTTTACATGAAAATGTATGAAACACTTATAATTTTTATTAAAATAAAACATATTTATTCAAAAACTTTGTAACAGGTTTTTCCATTGACAAATTAGAACTATAGTTTTCTGAAAGTGACAGCTGTCACCAGTTAATATCAATTTTTGGCCAGAATTAATGACATTGACAGATGTAATCAACTTTAGTCAGTAGGCGAAATAAAATTTAAAGTATGACATCACACAAAATTAAATAAATTTAAAAAAATTATATTTCAAAAACTATACACACTTGGAAAGTGTAACAAACGCTAAAATTCATCATTTATTCAATCTTTCAGAAAAATAAATTGAAAAATGAGTACCGGACTCCAATCTTTAATATTCTTCACGAATTACGGATCGTAAAGTTTTTAATGAAATTTACAGACTAGGTAGGCTATGAATGTGTCTGTTTGTTTTTTTAGGCTTTATCCCAGTGACAATAACAATTAATTGACAATATTACCATAGCAACAACCCAAAATGTCCGTGCGGGTGTTATACTACATAATGTACCTGGTATCCATGACATCAATACACAATAATGTACTATACTTCGTTTCACGTAAGAAAATAGCGTTGGTTTAGATAGGAATATAAATTCTGCCCTTTGATTGGTCATAATGCATACCTAGTTCACGAAAACGAGAAAAATATCACCTGGCAGTTGTTAATTATCAAATAAAATCTACATGTTTTGTTGTAATTTTTAATACTCAGGTCTTGTACATTTTTACAGATAAATATATTTATTATTGACAAAATTTGGTTTCACAAATTTAAATTATTTATTTAATGCATGTAAAACCGGTTGGCTCTCAAGCGCCATCTACTATTTTCTTACGTGAAATGAAGTACATATAGCAAGACTTGCGATCCCTCCATGAATGTTTTCTTGGCGATCAGTTGTTTATTTATTTATTTCTTAATTTCTCGCAATAAAAAATAAAATAATGTATACCGATAGATTTCTATTTATTCTTTTTTTTAAGGACCGCGTGAAGTATCATTATGTAATTTAACATATCTCCAAATCGTCCAGAAACACTTTGTTACCGGCCTCGGCCGATATAAAGTAAGAACTTTTATGGTTATCTCAATTTCTGACTAGTTTCAACACAAGAATTAGCAAATTGTTTACAAAATTTCGGATTAAGTCGTTAATTGTTACTTAAAGGAAGACTTTTTAAGCTAAATATATTATATAAAAAATGTTTTTTTGATTTTTCAAGTTATGTTTATAAAATAAATCTACATTCTGTCATTTGATATTCAAATCCTCTGATGATACCAACGTAAAAAAACTACTATTTAATATTTAAACAATAAATCAAAGTCATATAATAAACTTATAGAGAAGTCGTATTTAAAAGCCTCACCTTCTCGTAAAAATGCAGTTTCTAGAATAGTGATACAAATAACTATTTGTTTATGTCATTTCAAATTAATGTCTTACCATTCAATTTTTAAGTATGTCTATTTTGCACTTAGTAGATTATGTGTTTAATCTTAGTTTAATATTAGAACACATTTCAAGGCCTTTCGCACATGGAAGTGAAAAATACACCATCCAGAAATTTGTAGAGCAGTTAGTAACACTTTAGAAATGTGAAAAATGTATGAATCTATTTATAAAGAGGAAATAAAAGCAAAAATACTTCCGTGCAATATTAAAATTCCAAATTTCACTAATTTTAGTCGAAAATTAATTCCTGCAGACTTCAAAAATGTATAATATTTCAATTATTTGTTCACATCCGGTTTCTATGTTAACAAAAACGTTTTTGTTTATTGTGAAATGATAACACGAACGATACCCAGCCACATGTTGGCAATATTTGTATAGTGCGTTTGTTCAAATATAATTTAGTGTTTCACATATGGAAATGTTATCAGTTGAAATAAGACCCCATATGATAAAACGCAGGGCTATGGAGATAGAGATACAGAAAACTTGAATAAATAACTCTGAGTATCACAGAACCCTCACTAAAAGAACATAGAAGCCGGTTATGGCCTTGAGAATAATGTTAATTAGATACTTATTTTTTTTTTGATAATTCACTTTAAAATAACAAATCACACACACTATCAAGTTTTTTTTTTAAGTAAATAATATTACGATTACCGATTTTTTAAAACCAATATTGTTTTATTGTAATGTAAAGGGTTTTTCATTAAGAGCGACGCATTTTGTTTTTTCAATTAAAAGACTTGTGGGTTAGTTATTAAAATGATTTTTATTTCAAATGAAAGTACAATCGATGCCATTATTTATGAAATACGACATCATTTAAATGTCCACCGCGGAAGTGCTGGCACGAATGAATACGCTGGACCCAATTTTCCATGATTCGAGCACACAAATCGGCCGAAATACCAGGAATTTCGCCTTCGATGTTGGCCTGCAGCTCTTCTAACATTGCCGGTTTGTTGGCATAGACCAGCGATTTGAGGTAACCCCAAAGAAACCAAACGTTCAATCGTCCGTCTTGTTGGACGGTTTCGTCGACCGAACATGGGCGTAAGCGCACGCAACGTAGTCGCGATAGAACGTGAACTTTGATAAAAAACTTCAATAATTTGCAAACGTTGTTGACACGTGTATCTCTCCATGATTAAATGGCATAGACTGACGTTTCAAAATGTGAAAGAATTGCGAAGCCAACTTCACTACTATTTGAGAAGTGTCAAAAATAAAATGCGTCGTCCCTATTGAAAAACCCTATATAACCATAAATAATTGTCGGCTACTTTATTTACATAAACAATTTAGTTATATTTCATTATTATAATGTATTTGAAGACACAAACGTCCAAGCCTTTGATGCGATTCGTACCCACAACGCCAGGGTCCGAGCGGTGAAGGTCGTTTTGAGCGCTGTCAGAGACACGTTGCCTCAAGACGCTCGACCACCGAGGTGGCTTGTAATGTATAAACATATTTCACATTGTACAATTTTTTTGTCAGTTTTACTCTACCAGTGGTAATAAATATAGTGGCTTTAACTAATGCATTATAAATAAAAATATCTAAAATATTATATAAATTAATAATATTTTCATTTAAATATAAAATTTATATTCAATTTTATATATATTTTTTATCATAATTTATTAGATACTAGAATTTTAATGAAGGGTATTATATATATATATATATTAAAATTATAACAACAACAATAACAACGTAATATGAGGATCCTTATGGCAGCTTTAAATAGAGACGAATACAGGTGTTTAAAAGCAATATCATTTAACCAAGTAAAATTGTAGACAAGCCATAGCTTCGCTGGATCACAGATGTAGATGGATGTAGATGCAGTACAACACTGTTCCAGTTCCGGTGTTATTAGATAGGTACTTTGGCAAGCCTGAATTATTATTTTTGTTCTGAATGTTAAAATATCAATAATTGGCAGGATTGGCCTGATTTAAATCATTGATTTAAATGAAATTTTATAAAATAATACATTTTTTGTAGAAAAATCAATTGTTTCTCAAATTATTTTAGATACCTACAGAGATAACAAAACTAATTCTACTATAGTAATACAACACAGAGTCATCAAAACCATCTGATAGTCATGTGACCTGAGTAGTTCTCAATATTTTATTCCGCGGAAATATATATTAATAGTTGCGTGCAATTCATAGGCGTGTATTGTTCTGTCAATCTGTTAAATATCTGTTCAAATATTCGTTACGCTCTCTGTTTATTTTTACCGTCTTTATTACATGCATTTCATAATTATTATCGACAACAGTCTTTTTCAAGACTCTTATTACCGTATTTTATTATTTTCTTGGTGAATTACAAAAATAATTTTAATAGGTTAATTAATGAGTTTTTTTTAGGTTTAAGTTACTACCCGAAATGGTTTTAACGGACGAACACCACAAGTTTATTGTCGAAACATATTCTTTATAATAAAAATTTGCACGTCCATGAACCAAACTTTTATTCCCCGAAGTCTAGTTTTGATGTCATTCAAGAAAGATGCGGGTCACGTGACTATCAGATGGTTTTGATCACTCTGTATAAATATATATAGATATATACCGGTTTCTATTTTTTTATGGACTATAGGAAATTGCGTATATTTGTAAATTCTGCCCTATAGAACTTAAGTGTAAATACAAAAAAATGTTCAGAATTAAATACTGCATCAAATGAACCTAAATTTATTGATATAATAGGTGCTTGTCATGAGATAAATGTAAAATAAAATATACGTTTTAAGCGTTTTACATAGTACCATGCAAGACATTTTTTGACCTGTTTTATTTAGGTAAGCAGGGTTTAAGTTTAAACAGGCGCGCGTGGACTCATATACTTTGTATAAGCAAAAATTCAAATGCATTCTTTGGGGTTTTATTACAGATTTCGTTTTCGTTTATGAAATAAAATAATAATATTGCTTTTAAAACAATTAAAAAGTGAATTAACATCAACAGGTCTTTAAAAATAAAAAACTTATGATTTATTTGATTTTTTTAAATAAATGATTTTTGATTTTTTTAATTCATGATTTTTGCCAACCCTGATAATTGATTCTGAATAAACTATTTGTTTAATTGCACCCTATGAGTACAAAGAAGTCAAGGTTGTATGAACTTATTTTTAGGTTCTTTATTTAATTCTAAGTTTGATTGTAAGGAACAAAAAAATTTAAAAAATATATATCAACAATTCCAATTGACAAGAAATGAAATTTAATTCTATTTTTATTGTCTTGTGTATATAAAAAATAAAATGGTACTACGGTACTAAATGAAACGTTATTTAATTATGTATAATGATTTATTTGTAGATACTTAAATTGCAATAAATTATGTAATTTAGCAAGCAAATTTGGCTTGGCTACTTTCATTTTTTAGTTGGAATTTGAGCCATTGCTGCCAGCCAATTTTTATGGCGAAACTTTGGCATTTGTTTTAGGTAGGTAATAGAAAGTTATTTTATTTTGTGGTCGTATAATTTATTGTTATGCATTTGTACTAATACTGCTCTTAAATTGGACAATTTATAATATGTATTAGCATTAGATATGTAATGTGATATTATTTTGTAGTAAATAATATAAATCAATTTGAATTAAATAAATGTCATAAACGAGAAAATGAACATTTTAAAGTTTTCTATTAAGAGTACGAGGGTTTAACCATACCATTTATAAACTCTATTAAATTATTTATTTGCAATACCTGACCTAAACTGTTAAAGAATGCATTTAAGGGTAGTTTTCTTTGATAATTAAAAATAATTAATTTTTAAGTATGAAATCAGATTCTGAAAGGACAAATTCTGTTAATTTGCCAAAATTTGCTTTTGTTATGATTAAGAAAATTATATTTAATAAATAAAACTATTTGTTAGAAATACATTAATATGTTTTGAAATTGTAATTGCTAAATGAAATATTTAGAAATAAATTTCTTAATTATTTCATGATTCATTTGAGTGACATTTATTGTATTGTAATAAAGTAGTGTGAAAATAAACAAATAACAATTGCTGTTACATACCTATATAAAACATCACATGATGATTAATGTTCTAGAAATTACCATACTAAAAAATAGTTAAAAGGAGAAAATAAAATCAATATTTTCTAAAGTAATTGAGTGTTGAACGCTTAATGTTTCATATTCACAAGTTGTTATTAATATTATGTAGGTCGTCTCAGAAACAACTCTCAGCTTCAACATCGTAATCTAGAATTAATTCGATTATAATTCACCTTATCCTTATCAACAAAAAGACAGGGAAAGCTTTTCGGTTGTACTTTTAGCATTATCGATGTGAAAAATTAGAAAGCTCTTAAAATATCTCTTCCTCTTAAGATTAAAAATTATTATTAATTTTTTTCAATTTTCTCTGTCGGTTCATTCTATTTCTTTTAATTTAATATTCTTCTAGACTTCAAGATGTTACCATGGGGATAATAATAATCGAGACGAGACATTCTAATTGTTGACAATCGTTAGTCGTATCTTAATAAACTGGAGAAAATCTAATTTTATCGTAAATGAATATACATATAACCCAAGTGAAGTGGAAATGATAAAAATTTGAAAAATAAGTCTTCCTTCACGTTTTAGTAAATTTTTAAGTAGGTACTTACTACTGGTTACGAGCATTTATGGCCGAGTGCACCAACGTAACTTAAATGGTAAACTTGGCTTAAATTGACAATATTGCATTGAAATGATTAATAATATATTGGTATCAAAATTACGATTTTCATTTTTTTTTTAGCCTAGCTTAAAATGTATGCCTTGTTGGTGCAATTGTGCATGTGAGGTTTGATTCCTGTAAAATTGAGCACACCCACTTAGGGTAGAGGCAGTCACTGCTCTGCCCTAATAATGTACTTATACGATGTATGTAGTTAACTAGTTTTATAATATACTGTATAACCGTTTTCAAATTAGAGGTAGAGGACAAAATATATATTCCAAGTAGGATTTTCGAAAGTTTGGTAATGCTGTAGAAGTCGACATTGGAGAAATTCGTGAATAGAAAAATCGGTAAAAATCATATTTATTTTTTAATTTATTTTTCTAAAAAAAACAATATTTTTATTTGATCGAATTTTCAAAATTAAGCACATTTAATTATACGTAATATACCTATTGAACAATTTCACAAATTTCTGTATCAGGAAACAACATACACTTTCGTCCGATACGATTCATTAATTTAATAACTTTTCAAATGATTTAAATAAAGAAAAAAATATAGAGACTTATGAAATTATGAAAAAAAAACTTATTAAACTTTATTATTAATTATTATTAATATTTTTGGAGTATTATTAATATTAATAACATTATAATAATTGTGACTGACGTCTTGACGAAGGTCGGTTTATGACCTAAACGTGTTTAAATAAAATATGCAGAACGTAATAACGAAGATTTAATTTTTAATATTTAGCACAATTTAGGTACTGAACAATCTTGTAGCATAAATAGAAACTTGAGTCAAATTCTTAACATAGTTTATTTTTGGTGCAATTTATCAATCTGTTTCCGGATAATTTATTTTGCAAATTTAAAAAAATATTCTCATTTTGAATGTTACATGTAATGAAATAGGAATACTAAATAATATTAGTAACAATTACAGCACAATTGAATTATTTTGTACATTTTGACACATTGTATAAGATTTTGCACAAGGTATTGTGCCAAATTCTTGTGTAATCGTCCGTTAAAAATATTGTGAAGTGTAAATAAAATACATCTTACAGATGTTGAAGGAAAAATGTAGAGTGCTTTTATTTTGTTTATCTATTCATTTGTTAACAGTGGAAAGCGCTAATGCATAGTTTCTAATTGTTGACATAGGCATATAAAATAGAAAGCCTTTATTCGCAATATTTGTTAAAGAATTTCTCAATTTCATGTTATAATACAGGCGTGATATTAATTTATGTAGGAAGTGTTTATTAAGATATAATCCTTTCTACATTCTATACCAATTCCATGTAAATATATACAAATTAAAAATATTTGCGTAGAATGAAAGTAAAATGAAAATAGTGACTGTAATTTTTATACTTTCTTTACGTAATTAACATGCTAAGTATGCATATTTACTTTTTAATATAGAAAAGTTTTACTTCTAAATCATAGTAGATTTTATCAAGCTATTATAAAAACCCGATATATTATTCTAGAATTAAAAATTATTGTTGTATGTATGAGTATAATGACATTTATAATACCCATGCTCAAATCAAAATAATTTTAATTACATTGATATAGTCATTTTCATACCATGTATATAATTAATACTTATTATACCTACATATTGAATTTGGATTAAATATAATGGATAATTAATAATATTATTAACCATTTATCATTTTCCATTAATATTATATGACATGTCAATGACATATGAACAATAATTTATATTACAAATTAAAATATTAAGACCAATGTTTCAATTAATTCCGGCAAAATGGGGCTTAAAATGTATTTTCCTATTTCGTGTATACAAAGTGAATTTTGTACTGTTTTTGTCAAAAAGTTATAATGAACAATTTGTATAAATGTTTTTGGGGATTTTTTAAATCGTGAAGTTGGTATATAACTTACTCTTAATGTCAAATCTTTTCCTATTTCACGAACACAAAGTGAATTGTGTACAACTGTTTTTGTCAAAAGCATAGTTACAATGAACAATTTTGTATAAATGTTTTTAGAGATTTTTTAAATTGGGAAGTTTGTAACTTAGTCAAACTGTCAAATAAATATCATTCATTTTAGTTGCCATTACCTGTCATTACTCATGGAATATTACTGAAATTAGATTTTTTATAGTAAAATATTTACATCAAACAGTAAAGCATTCTTTTAAATTAAAATTCAAGAGACTTATTTGTAGGTTATTAACATAATAAATATAAATTTTACTCTAACCTCACTTGTAATTAACTGTTGTCAAAATATCAAATGTCAAAAATAAATTAAATTTCAAATATGGAACAAGACTGTTAGAGTGTAATGCAACAGTGAAATTTCTGTAACTCATAGTTACCATAAAATGTATTATAAACGAAGACGGATTTGTGAAAAATTCACGGACCCCAGCGGGATTCGAACCCACCCCAGTGGGATCCTGTAGTTCAGTTGGCAGGGCGCCCGACTAGAAATTGGGAGGCCGTGGGTTCGAATCCCGCTGGGGTCCGTGAATTTTTCGCCGTTTTTCACAAATCCGTCTTCGTTTATAATAAATTTCAAATGTTTATTGAAACTGTCAATTTTATCAAAATTGATATTTTACCTTTTCCTTCAATAATAGTTTTGAAATAAATGTAAATTAATGCGAAATAGGAATAATAGTATAAAAACACGTATTACAATGTCCATTTGTAATACTCGTACTTTGCGTAACTCGCCTACGGCTCTATTACGTAATCTGTACTCTTATTACAATAAGGATCATTGTAATACTTGTTTTCCAATATTCTATCGTTGGTAATTAAATACAGCAGCTAATAAAAAAAAATATATTAAGTTTATATTAAGCCTGTTTGACATTGATACTAAAATAAAAAGAACCTATTATACTTTTAATTCAATCAAAAAACTCTTAGTAGTTTTTCTTGAGAAAATATTTTTAAATGTATACACTAGTGAATTGATACCTTTTCTAAATATAATATAATAATTTAATATAGTTATTATTATATCAAGTGTGTTAATAAGGGCGATTAATAGTTAAGACATTTCGCTGCAGTCACGCGTTAATTTATGGAGATTATTAAACTCTGATTACCAAACGTGTTAGTTACAATACTTCCATTGATCGTATCTAATTTTATCTAATGCATCTTTTCATATTATTATCATCATCTTACAATCCTAATGTGTTTGTGGTATTTGTTATAATTTTCCGAATAAAAATAGCAAAATACTGTATAAATTCTAATCTTGTTGACCACCCATGTACTTCATATAATTTTGCATCCTTTCATCTCATTAGTAATTACAAATACTGGAAATTAGTGTTTTCATTTGGCTTAAGTTAATGCCTCTTCATATTCAGGTCATACTTTTCTCAGTAGACCATCATATATATAATAGATTACCAAGTTTACCGTTATGAAGATTATGAGCTATAGTTTTGGATAGGAAATTATAATGAACATGGCTCTATAATTTTCAGTAGTAATTATACAAATTGAAACGGAAGATATCAATTGAAATTGTGGGTTTGAATTTTACATGTCTTTATTCTCGTATCATCAAAGATTCGATCACGTATTAGGCCAAAAACAAGTTATAAAGTTAGGCAACTTAAAAAATAAGTATCGCATATAGAGTCTGTTGTAAGGAGATTTGTATACACCTAATTCCATTAAAAAAAATTTTGATCGTATTTTATTTCCAGAAATGAACTTAAAATATAAATTACTCTTGATTTTTGGTAGTGACATTTATCTGTTTATTACAATTATTTGAATTTTTTAACAAGTTTCATTTTAGATCATTTTAAATTTTTTAATCTATAGAAAATTAATGTGTGAATATAAATGTGACAGAAAGAGAATTTAATGTGTTTTAATATTTATTTACATATATCATGAATTATCAAAAAAAAAATCGATTTATTTTTTAAAGAAAAGCAATCTACCTAGTTTTCCAATTACTACCAAAAACCAATCAGTTCTTTCCGTCAATTTTAAAATGAATATGGACTTTCATACAATTTATTATTATATAGTAGTAGTAGTAGTAGTAGAAAATGTGCTGATAACACGCACGACATACACACATACACAAAAACATAAAAACGTAAAATAAAAATATCGGATTCTAGAGATCTTAAAACGCGCTTATTTACTAACATCTCAATATGAGGTTTTCAAAATACATTTCTTATCTAAGATTGCAAAAGGTAAATAACCTCGTAAAGAACATTAGAAAAAAATATAACTTTTTTAAATTTGAAAGCAAATTACAAATGATCAAATGAATAATTCGTTAAAATAGATGTAAAAAGACTAAACGTTAAAATTAGAAAATTTATTTGTGTTTGAATATAAACACGAAGCGTAAGCCACTATATAAGCATTGATGAAACTAGTAAAATTTTGAATTTATTTTTAATTGAAAATCTGATTACTGTTTTGTTTTATAAATAAGTACATTCTAATAAATTGATCTTCATCTACAACTACAACATGTATTCATTATGAACTTGGCCTGTACAATCCTTGTGTTCATTTTGAAACAGAATTTTTAATCTGCGTTCTGTCACATTACTCTTGGATTATTTGGAAAATTTATAGTGAAATTACATCATGTACTGGTTTGTAAACCATTTAAATGAGATCATTTCAAAGAAAAAAACAGATAATCTTTTAATCATCATGGCTTTGGAAACAAAAGACGCTCGCAGCAATTTTAATTTTGTGAGGGTGAAAGTTCATTTTAATTTTACATTTATTTCACGTGCATTTTGAAATATTAATATGTTTTCTGAGAAATGAAATAAAATATGGAGTATTAAAAGACGTCTAAATAAAATTATTGGGAATCCAATTACTAATATAAGGTTTACATTAGTTGTATGGTATCATCTATAAACCACAGTGTTTGGATATCGATTGGCAAGTATTTTATTCAATAAAAAATATTATTTACGAAGTGAATAATTGATTGATTTTCTTAATTATTCTAAATGCATACCTATTATGTATTATCAGCTGTATTTGCTTTAATATAAATCATACTCGTATATGAGTTCATATATCCATAACATGTCAGATCTAATTTTCCCTAACTCACAAAAACAAGCCCGGGTTAAAGAACATTTTTAAAAACCGTTAAATGTAATCACAATTTAATACATATAAGCTAATAAATGAATAAATGCATATGTTTTCAAAACCAAAGTCTAAATATTAAATCTAAATATATTATTCTCGTATGTATTATTATATGTACAATAAAAAATAATCTCACAATTTAATAAATTTAAAAATAAGTTTTATAACAACAATAACATACTTATTTAGCAAATAATAATATCAAGTTATAAAAATTGAAACTCTTTATTTAAAAAAAAAAATCCCAGTCTGATCTATGGTGAGAAGAATATTGACAAATATTAAAAATACTTAAACTGGTGATCGTGTCCAGAAAAAAAATTTGGACATAAGTTTGACTTTAATAATGTTAAAATATTGGAAATAGAACAAAACTATAGAAAAAGGTTATTTTTAGAAATGTTACATAAACAAATTGATAAAAATAGTATTAATTTTAGAACAGATTTAGATCATTTAAATAGTTTATATCATACTATTTTAAATAATATAGTAATTTAAAATTTACCGGGTGAACTCTACCAACATGTTTCCTACTGCAATTTATAGTGATTTTTTGTTAACTTTTTGGAGGTTGTTTGAGAGACAAATTGTCGTCAGTCACACAACACTCGTTTACAAGTTAACATCTGTAATAAAAATACAATCCTATATCATGATATTAAATGGTATATTTATAGTACAATTACTTCAACGTCGAAGATCAATAATGGTATGTTTATTTGTATTTTTGAAATTTGTTAGTAGATATCTATTTTTTGTCATAATATAATTTCTTATTTCATGTATACTCAGCTCTGATGATGATGTTAAATACATCGAAACGTTAGCGATCTTCAATTGTTTTATTCGCTTCCTGTCCAAATTCCGACTACCAATCCCAATTAAAAATAGTTATTTATGATATAAGTGTTAAAAGTGACATTTTAACACGTATATCATACAAATACACTACAAACACAATTATTTCATTTAAATTTGTATTTGTAATTTTTTTTGACATATATCAAACATGTCAATTTGTTGTTCCATTCGTCATTACCAAGGTAATTTACGTTTAACACTAGAATTAAAATATCGCATTTTTAATTGAAGTATGCCGTGTTAAAAATTCAATTTTTAATAGTGTTTGTAGAAAAAATATATGTCATCACGGTTTATTACGTATATTTGGGTGCACCAATTACCAATTTGCATTTATTCGGTATAATGATATAGGTATCTAAGTATATCGGTGGGGGCGCTTTTCTAACGTCAGTTCACGGTCGTGGAGAGAGCACGGTATGCGACGCGACAATAGACCAGAAAAGTTAGGTTACAATTTTCCCTTGGCGCGAATTCATAGTTTGAATTTCGTGGTATAGGTTTCACTCATTTAGGAGTTTGATTTTAAAGACAAAAAAAAAACATTTTGTAAAAAAAAATTAAGTAGCTCTTATTAAGAATTCGATAGTTTGTTTAAAATTCTAGATGCCAGACGGAATATCGTATGTCGTTGATAGTCTCTCACCCGCCAGTAAACAGATCAGCGCAACAGAAGATGAAGCATACACCGAAATTGTAGGATTAAACTGAGGCATACGTTCATTGAATTTCGCAGTGTTGAATTTTGTTTAAATAATTATAAACTGTGCACAATTCATGTGAATATTATTGTACGAATTTGAGAAAAAGGATCGGTCTAGGTGCTACATATAATGCTTTGCATGAGAGATTTAATTTTATGAGATTTCTTGAGTAAACATTTTTGTTCTCAGCGCTATGAAATGAGTTTGAATTTGGCGCCTATATTTGACCGTTTTTCTGGTCTGTTGAACGATTCACAATTTTTTGAAACTTTTTATTTTTATATTTTAATATAAATGATATATCAATTTTTTAAATATAATTATTAATTAATAATGACAGTTAATAATTATCACTGGCTGTAACATATAACATAATTTCTAGTCTGTCCCAAACAGTTGTGTTCAACTCGTGTAACTATAATTAACCTGCAAATGATATATTACAATTTACAGACTAGTAGTTGTAGTAAAGCAAATTTATATGAAATGAACTATTGGAAATTTATTTCGTTTCATTTGTCAAGTTTTGATTGATTACGCTTTTCACTATGCAACATCATTTATATACATTTTATTAAATCCGTAACATATAACCTTGATATTTGGGATGATCCAAATATATCGTTTCAGTATTTATAAAGAAATGGACAAATAGATAAAAAATTTATATCAAATCGATCATTTGGATTCCAACATGAGTCCAAGCAAAAAATTTATTTACTCAAATGTTAAATATTTGCAACCAACAGTTACGAGTATATGGATACAGAATTTGTAATAAATTAGTAATATCTTCATTGGATCTTAAAGGCAATTGTGAGACAGTCGCACCTTTAAAAGGTAAAAGCGTGATACATTACAATACGTCACGTACATAAGTACATTTCTCAATATTTGTCGAAAAGCTTTTACCCGTAAAATCCGACGAAAATAACGAAAAGGTCAAGAAAGGGTGCGTCATAAAAATAATAACGAACTTCACTGTATACCGAACCCTCACAAGGATCGCTGTCAAAACATTTCTAACAAAGCTGGCCCTCAAAATAACTAAACATAAGTCTTGAACAAAATCGTCTGGAGACAAACAGTTTACACAAAACGAAGTCCAATAATTTAGTAGTAGTAGTTTGTTTAGAATATGTTGATATTTCAAACAGAAAATAATAAGTATATTATAGAGCGTGTAACAAACAGCTAAACTAGGTCCCTCTAATTTATATATTCTTAAAGGTACAATAAAATACTATAAGAATCTTATACAAGAGTAAGGGGAGCATCCGATTTGAGAAGAAAATATTTTTTTAGTCCAGTTACAATATAATGTTATATTTTTTTAAATGAGATGATTTATATTTTTTAGGCCCATTCGATTAGTATTTTCTGAATTCGACCATGTACTCATTTTAACAAGAATATCAAGAAAAATTCAATTGTAATTTAAATAAATTTAATTTTTTTATACCCTATTTTCAATAGGTTATGTATGAAAAACAAAAACTGATATTTGTCAATTTGAATTAGGTATTTAGCATAAAAATCAAATAGAACACTATTTATAAAGTTACTAACAAGTATTTGTTTCGTTTATAAACTTAATAGGGGATTACAGTTCAATCAAATTGAGAGGAATTAATAAGAAATATTGTAAGTAGATGCTTAATTATGAATATTAATAAAGAAATAAAATAATATAATTGAAATACTTCGGAAATGAGAGGGTTTTTGTTTGAGCAGCTCGTCACTCATATGAAATCCATATATATTATTTTGATTGGCGTCTCAAAGACCACCAGTACTGCAATTCTCAAACAGTTTTTATTTGAATATAAATTTCTAGCATTAAACTTAATAATTTTGATACACTTGCAATCATAAAGCATGTAGACTTGTACAGTGTTACAATATTAATTTATTTTTTATAAATATAATTTAAAAATAGCATACATTTCAGTAACATTTTAAATCCACGAAGAAAACAGTTTTATATTAAAACTATTCGTGACGTCACGTCTATATTTTTAAACTTGGGGGTCCATAACTCGTTTATTAATAGGAATTTTTTCATCGGATTTTCACCAATAGTCTTAGTTTTACTTATACTTTCTGATGAAATTATAAAAAAAATGGTGGAATCCCCTATTGGTTTTCATACACAGCCTACTGAAATATAACTATAAAAATCAACCTTATTTAAATTTGAAATGAATTTTTGTTAATATTTTTGTTATGTAAGGATATAAAATGGTTACATGGTTGAATTCAGAAAAAAATACTCTATCGGATGGGCCTAATAATATATACCTTTCCATTTTAAAAAATATAATATTCATTTTTATAGGTAGCCTTGGGGAATATGACATGATGATATATTTATTTAAAATATAAACAATGACACGTGCATTAACGAAAAAAAAAAACTGTAATGTTTTGTGGTTCTTTGGTAAACCTATATCATTTTTTCAAATAATTCAGATCAATTAAAAAATTGCCGATGTATGTAAAATTAGATTTTGAAATTTCTTTCAGTACAAATTTTTAAAGTAGATAAAAGCAAGAATTGAATAATATAAATCTGTATATTATTCGACAGAAATGTTTTGCTTCTCAAAGTTTTCTTTTTAAGTTCGCAGATAGTGACATATCATGTGATATTGATATTATAAACAGGAAACCATTAGTCAGATACTCGTATTTACTAATTATTAATCTCACGGAAGTAACTCCTGTAGGGCATTTCTCGCTATTCAGTAAACAGCTGATAAACGAGTTAGTAAAAGGTATTTCATAATAGAATTTTATTCTTCATAAAAAAAAATAATAAACACCTATTTTCTATTTCTAAGCATTTCTAACTTTTTGTGTTTACAGGTTATACTAAGTATTCGTAGAAAATTGCTTTACTAATTCAAAGAGGAATTACTGTATCGCCAACCAGCGGCGACATTACAAAGACCGTTTCAAAATGATACACACTTTATCCTAAACATAATTTTCATTACAAAATTCATTATTTTGTAACTAATTCATTTCATTAACCCGGCGACTGTGTGGTACTTTTTACTCAGTACATGTGTGTAGGGCACGGTGTAGGGGTATCATATACCTCCAAGATCTTTAATACACAAAAAAAATCTTGACTTTTTGACATTGTTTTTAAATTCTTTGGAATGTAAGTATTAATTAAAAGAATACTTAATTTACTTCACGTTATTTTATTTTAAAAATTAGTACATTATCAATAAATTAGAAATTAACACATTTCAAAAAAGCACATTTTTTTAACTCCGACTTAGTTAATATATATTTATGTATTATTTATTTTTTTAGGGGTTTTGTGGCCGAATGCCTGATCGCGAATCTGGGGAACCGGGTTCGATCCCTACCGACGCCAAATATTTGAATTTTAAATGGCACAAAATTGACAAATATGTCATTATTATTACCGAAACCAGTGTAAAAAGCAGATTGACACCCCCAGCAATGGGTAATATGCCGTGATGATATATTTATTTTTATTTATACAAAAAAAACTGTTAATTACAAATAAAGAAAAGTATGAAAATAAAAATTATTGAAACTTATTTACAAACATGTGTCACTGTAAACTACAGAATGTGACAAACATACCACATTTTGATATTCGGCACATCGATAAAGATTTTCTATCGACGGTTTGCGGTTATTACACATCTTTTGGCTGTTCTAGCCCGTTTTCCTGGTGATTCGATGTATTCATTGGCGTCTACGCTGGTATTTGAGATATGTAACTTTATTGGAATTCTATTAAATGCGCTTCTTGTTGCTTGTACTAAATGCTTAAAAAATATCTTCTTTTCGATGTAAAATTACCAATGTTGATATACTTTAACGTTTATACTAGCACAATTCAGTAAGGCGTATAATATTGTTAGTAAACCAATGGCACAAAACTAGACACTTACCTGTGTGGTGGGGTTTTTAATACCCCAACGACTTTTGGAGGAGTATAGCTCACTTGATGTCTGCATACATACTAGAGTAATACTTGCTGATACACACACGCTGTATTATCCATAACTCAAAGGTACTGACTCAACAACAACGCTATCTATAATGTACCATAAATGACATGTACTTTAAATATGTTGGGGTATGTGACACCCCACCACACAGTCGCCGGGTTAATATAACGAAAACTGTAAAAATATATTTACTTGAGATATCCTATTGATTGTCTACTCTAAATCTACAATTAAAAAGTTTGGCAGACAAAAAAAAAATTATAGAAAGCTGCGAGGAAATATTATTTAGCCTAACTTCTACAAAAAGAACGAAAAATTTTCGCAGTAATCTATAAATTAAATACAAAATTATATAGTATAGCTTGAAATATTTAAATAGCAGATTTATTAATTAGAAGTTTTAATAATATTGCACTTAAATGAGATTCGTAGCTCACAAATTGGGCAAAAACTGTTGACTCAGGGCTCATAATTTACTGATTGCTATATTCCACTTAACAATTTATTGATCGACTGCGAGCTTCAATTTATCGGTTTAAAACAGAAAGATCGATCGATTTATTAACAAAAATAAATTGATCAATAAATTGATGAAATAAAACGAGTTAATTTTCTGACGATTTTTGGCAAATTTTTGGTAACTTTATACCAGTGCCAAATCGATAGTATTAGATATTTCAAACTATATTTGATTTGTGCTTATTTCTAAGGTTATAATTACGAATATTCACTAGTTTTACTCATTTTTAACAAGTACGCTACAAGAAAAACTACACTCCAAAAAACCAGAAGAAAAGAGAAGCGTTACTAGGTTAACCCTAGTCCGGTTTTTCTGTGTCCGTCGGACACATTCAAATGTAAAAGTATGAAAATTTAATAAATGCAATAAGATTGGGACCTCTCCATTATTGAATTTGTAAATTAAGGTATTATAAATAATTCTTGGAATTATACACCGTTTTTGTTAAAAAGGATTAATTTTAAGCAATTTAAAAATGTAAGATAACGTTGACGGCTAACGCTAACGTGTGTCAAACAGACCCATATAAATCTGCAAGCGTCTACAAGGACATACTGGTGTTAGTGTATCTGTCTGTGTTCTTCGCAGCGCACCGCACAGAATTTTTGTAATTTCTAAGAATATATGTTTTTTGACGCACTATTTTTTTAAATAAACATATTTTTGTTGGTAAAGAGATAGGATTTTATATTATTTATACTTTTCCTAATTTATGTTTTTCAATACAGTACAAACAACACACGTGTCCGTCAGACACACTGTAACCGGATGTGTTGCGAAAACCTGGCAACTCTAACCTCACAAGTGACAAACATAAGATAATATTAAGAAGTTGATAGTCCTAATTTCAAAAAATAAATTGACAGAAAATCCTTAAGTGTATATCTGTTCCACTTAAGCCATTCAGTATTGGCATAAATTGAAGACAAACAAGTTTACCCAATGTAATTGCGGCTACTTAAAATTGGCGCTGTTCGAAGCGCCATCTGCTGAATGGCTTAATTGGAAAAGAATATAAATTCTAACAGACTTTTAAGATAAATTGATCGATTTATCCGTCAATAAATTGACCGATTTATTGTTAAATGTAAAACCGCTATAACTTCTGCAGCATAGCATAAATTGTAACCTATTGATTTTGGAATGCAAAAATGAATCTGTAGTTCCTTACAAAGGATTCAGGAAGTCAACCTGTATCAGGAAACTAATAAAATTCATGTCCCTTGTTTTACATGACAGTTAAAAGACTTCATTTATAATAAATTCAAAATGAACGTTAAAGTAACACTATAAAATCGTAATATCACACAATAATAACATGTTCAATCTTCTACACGCATAAATCATGTATGTATGTCTTCCTTAATAAAGTACTGTGATTACTATGCACATTTTGATTGTTTTTCATGACGTCACTCCACAATGGTAATTCTGATTACTATAATTACAAATTAAACTAATTTTTATGGTCAGTAAGAAGAAATATGCGCGGATAAGTAATTTAATAAATTAATTAATAAAAAAACTACGTATATTATAATCCATGATTTGATGGGGTCCTGCACCATAATAAAAAATAATAAATGTACACTTATTACTCAATAAATAGCAATTAAGGTGAAAAAACAATTTTTCAATAATTTTTGTTGGCAGTGTCACTGTGACGTCACATAGTGCTACCTTTCTCTCGCTGCCTAATATATAGCTTGCGCGAGAGAAAGATATAGCAATAGGTGTCGCCGTGACGTCCTGTTGACATTAAAAATCAAATGCAGTCGAACTAAAAACAATTAAGTCTTTTCAATACAATTAAGTCCTTCAAAATTAAAAGAACTTTCATTTAAAATAATAAAAAAATCAGAGTGCAAAACTCCATTGTCAACATATCTTTTATTTTTATATAAACGGGAGTCGTATCATAAATTAAAACAAGTGTTATTTGGTTTATTTTTGTTGTTTCGTTATTTTCTGTATTCAATTACTTTAAAATGTATCCAGATTTCAAAACGGCGATATCAGAACGCTTGAAAAGAATTCAAAATAGAGTAGATGTTAAGGTCAAACTAACTTTGTTAAAATTTTGATAGTTTCTATCATATACACACATACATAGTTTTAAGGTTTAGTTTTAACTTGTTGAGGACCACATTGAAGTGTAATAATTAAAATTAATTATCGCGTCCACATAATTTGGAAGAGACAAATTAAATTTCCCAACAAAGAAGTTAATGATATAAATTTTGTCTGTTTTATTTCTACTTCTACCTTGAGAATTTCACAAATTTTCTCATAAAATATAATTACAGCGGCTATAATCCTTGTTTTTATAGCTCTTCATCATAAATCATATTGTAAAGGTTACTTAAATAAATCGTAAATATTAAATGATCATTATATCCACTCAAACCCTACGAATTTCTATTTAATAACACTCAGTAATTCAATTAAGAGAATATAGGTTTTGAGGACGCATTCTTCGTCAAATAATTCAATTATGGGTCAAAACCGGCTCGCAGTGAATTTAAATATTTGATATGGAAATATGTTATCGATTGTTGGATGAAATTCAAATACAATCGTCAAATATACTGCCCCATCAAGGTCAAAAAAGATGAGCATTTTATTTTACTGGGTATTTTATTATCAAGAAAATTTACGACATTGTATATAGTGTATAGCATCCACATTAAAATAAATATATAAATATCAACATAGCTTTTTACACGCTGTCGAATGTTTGAAAGATATATCCTCACAGACACTCATAGTTATTATTGAGAATGCACCACAATAAGGGTTTCTGTTTTGTAAAATAAGTTTATAATTTATTTTAGTATTTTCTGTAAGCATAGAAGACTTAGCTCCGAAACAATATTATAACATAAATGCAAAGAACGTTACACATATATTGCAAAAAGGTTATATTTGTAATTTATCGTTGGCCATTTCTGAACTAATAGTTATTTATTATACAAGTGAATAAAGACATATTTTATACAAACGCCGAAAGTTTAACACACGAAATATAAACCGAGTGTTCTTATTTCCACGTGTACTTTTGAATGACATACACATAATTTATCAACAACTACTTCAAGGTATTTTCTTTTTGTATAAAATTAAAGATGAACATTGCAAAATGTAAGCATGGATACAATACCACTGCTAAACAATTAATGCTAAAGTTTAAGTGTCAAACGTTACTAACGTAATTTTTATGTGATGGAGTAATATCAATTTCTTCCAACTTAATAAGTCATGATCAACGGAAAGTATTGTAACTAACGCGAATGTTAATCAGCAATTAATAATCTTAACAAGTAAAAGACGTGCATCTAATAATGTCATCTGTGTCCTGGAGTCTCAAATATTAACACACTTGTTAGTTAAATAACTATTTCTTCATCGTCATCATTATAGTGTTGCTTCAGAAACGAGATTTCAATAAAGTGTCACTTTAAGCTGTTTCTATCATTATAAGCATTTGCGACAGTTTCTAATGAAATTTAAGTATGTTATTTTTCATGAGTTTACACACATGTATGCAATTTTTTTAAAAGTGTGAGCTAAGATATTTGAAACCAAAATAGAGCGAAAATACAATGAAATATAGGAATAGCGTTTCATAAGGAAGGATTTTTCATAGTAACCCACATAATAAACGACAGATTTATTAAAACAAATATATTTTTCTTAAATATACTTATTGTTTTTTTATATTTTTATATATATATATATATATATATATATATATATATATATATATATATATATATATATATATATATACACCAACAATTTAATTTTCTTAATAACCCCAAACTATTTAAAATTTAGAATATCTATTTTTATGCATTCGTTTACTTAGCAAAATTTTTGTATGAAACTGTCATAATAGAACCGTATTAGTCGACATTGGAATTTTTTTATTCTTAACAGAAATAATTGCTAAAGAGTGTTTAAACTTATTTATTATATAATTGTCAATTAATAGAAATTTTTAAGTTTATTTCCACATTGTTAACATAAGTTAATTCTAATAATTGTACACTTGTACAGGTAGTTTGAAGTGAGGTTTGAAGATAATGTTACAAGCACTAAAACACTTGAAATAAACTGTAGTATTCTCCATGTTCAACTGATTAAAACAATTGGAAACCCTTGTCGCCAAGCAAACAACAATTAAACAAGCGATGGTTTAAGATATAATTACCATACGATTAGAAAGATCATTAACTAAATCTAACCACACATTATTTTAATTTCCACTGATGTTCGGCATATAAAAGTGGGAATAATTAAAATAATTAGGCCCAAACATGGAGAGCCCGCGACAAAATTGACGTATTACATAAACCATTAATGCATTTTTCTATTAATAGAAATTCCTGCGCTTTTTATAAGATGAAATTATGTCAATGACCTAAAAGAATATTCAGATGATCGAGTGGGTTGGTTTTTTTTTATATGGAAATGAAATAGAATGTGAGATAATCGATTTATGTTGCGAATATATCATAAGAATGACATTTGATATTGAATATTCTGTTCATATTTTCATATGAATTTATACACAGCATATGACTTTTATTTATTTTTATATGGTTATTCTATATTCAAATCAATTTCGGAAAATGATATGTATTCAAGGACATTCGTATATAAAATAGAAAACATAATCTAAAATTATTATAGAAAAAAAAAAATTATTTGTACCTAGGTACATAAAAACATTAACATGCCGTTTTCTAATTTAATTCCATTGCTAAAATAAGATTCACGAAGAAAAGTTTTGATGTCTTTAGATAACATTTTAATTAAATACTTTTAAATTAAGACTTTTCTTTGTTGATAACTTACGCAGAGTTAGTTTTTTTAACTCAGTATAAGATTCGAAGTAGTTTAAATAAGGCATTAGGAGGCTATTTTAGTAATGTATAGGTTACTAGCTTTAGACAAATGACTTTGTTTCCACGGTAAAAAAAAAACAAAATTTATGAAATTTATGGGGTGTAGTAGCAAGAAAACATGAAACAAATGAAAAATACAATTACAAATTATACTTTATTTATTTATAATTTAAATCTCAAAATATCATTTAGTCCAATTAAATTTAATATTTTATATGGACGTCATACTACGCAATTGAATATTTAAAACGAAATATGAATAATGTTTCATTTCAGTTTTTAAATATGTATGAAAATGAAAAAAATAAAAACCAACAGTTAATTTAATCCATAAAATAAATAATAACTTGAAATTCAACTGTGGTAAAAAATTGAATATCACCATTGAAAGAGTCTTAAAAATGGTCTAAAGCAGTGCAAATCAAAATTACTACCTATTTCATATTTGGAAGTTATTTGCAAAAACAAAAACAGAAAACTGCAAAATATACATGTTTTACCATATGTAGCGACAGTGACCTGTGTATTTCTTCAAAGTAAACAATACATTCCTAACAGGGCAACTTTTAATCTAACTTCGTATTTTTTGTAGTTCCCGAGATCCCCATATTGGACACATTACCATGGGCACGCTATATAGGTAGTAGAAAGATCTAAATGTAATCTTGTAATACTGGCAATATGAGTTCAAATCTGGCCAAAGTCTATTCCAAATTATTTCTCCGACGAATGTAATCTCACAAATATTTGATAAACACTTCATGCAATGTAATTAGTGAAATCTGTATAAAAAGCATGAAATGAAAACTGCATTTAAAGTTTGTAATTTATAAGATTGCTATTATTTTGTGGAACATGTACCGTGTTATCCGAGAACTAGTTGCTTCAACTCGGCTGAAGGTTGAGATATGATCTTCCCATGTATTGATTTTCAGATTTGTATAAATAATTTTGTAAATATATGAAATTTTCTATGAATATATAATATTAAAAATACTTTTCATGCTTTTTCATTCTTTTTATAACATTTTTATCTATATTTATTTCAAGGTCAAATGTCGTTCCATATAAAAAATTAGGTTAAAAGTTCGTAACATTGAATAATATATGAAATGTACATCAGACATATAAATAGTGTACTATATCTTTTCTAAACGTGCAATCTATCTATTTAGGCCTAATCTATAATATTTTTTCATTAATTAATTTTTTTATCTTATCACTTCCTCTCAAAGGGAGTGTTTTTTTTTATCAGCCAAAGAAAATTTATGATCTATTTTCTAAATAACTTTGGAAAATTCAATGTCATGCACGCTTACCTGAAACATATGAGTATATTGTATATCAAAACACATTGATATGAACTTAAAGCCGATATATCGAAGTAATAGTGCTTTTTGTGCTTAAAAGCTCAGTGAAAATATGTGTGGGGTAGGTCAGGAGTGGTTCTTGCACCACTCGGATGCATATGACTCCCTTACCACTTAGAGAAAAGGTTCTAGAATGGTCTCACAACACAGTCCATCGCAGAAGATGCAGTAAGAGATGATTTTTGACAAAGTTTGATATGTCGTGTTGTATGTTGGGACATTTTAAACTGTTTCAGTTGAGATACGTACTAACAAAGAGCTTGCACGAGACATACTGCAGCTTGACTCGGCTGAAAGCGAGTGCGCATGGGCTGCTCGATAAACCACCAATTTATGAACGGCAAGCAAGGGTAGCGTGCAGATGATCAGGAAATATTTCTCATTATTTTTCAACTTATACGCACATAACTTACAAATTGTTTATATAATCTTTTGTAGATAATGGGTATTAGAAATAAATCCATTTCAGGCATATAGTTAAAATAATTACTTCGTATTATAAATAAATATATCATTACAAATTTAGATCCAATGGCGCTGTGTCAGCAATGACGATTTAATTAGTCAGAAACTGTTAACTATATTTTATTTTATGGACACTAATAACTATAGTTGGAAGTGCACCGTACGAGTCACTTTTGATCGATAAATAATCGATATATCTAATACATATATACTTGGTTTATCAGAACCGCAATCAATCTTTCTATCAATAAATGTTTTTGCTAGGCCAATACATACCATTTTATTTAGTTTAGTTATTATTTCGAAAAAATATTAAATTAGTATTTTTATCCAACACCTAATAATACCTTAACTATGGTGATTTAAAACAAATAAAGCTGTTCATAAGTAGCTACTGTTGCTAGTGAGTTAAAATTTCTAACTACATAGCATCGAACCATTTTTTTGAATTTCGTTATAAATGTCAATTACCAAGTTTATCACGATAGTTTCAACCCGGTTGAATTTCAAGGTTAACTCTCTACCGTTTCGCTCTTGTTCTAGAGGGTCGAGTGAACCCTATTTGAACCCGATCGAAAGCGTCGACGAAATGTCAATTTGTTTGGATATGTTTACTTGATTTTTGAAGACGAATACATATAATCGAAAATGGAATATGAACATGTAATAACATTATGTACATATTTTTAAAATAAAACGTTATGAATGAAAAATAAAACACGAAAACATTGTGCTACAATTTACAGATTCAGATTGGATAGAAAAAAAAAACTGCAAATTTTACATTTTTGCCTATATCTAGTGACCTAACAAAAATGGTCTCCTAATGGGGCAAGTTTTGTCTCATTTAACAGACTTCGTATCTCTTATAGTTCTCGACATCCCCATATTGGAAAAGTTATCCTAGACACTTTGTATAAGTCACTAGAGAAAATTATTTGCAATATAACACTCCTGTACGATAAATAACTATAAAACGTAAGTTTTGAATGAGAAAGAATTTAATGATAGCATTTAAATACAAAGAGTTCTAAATGCCAAAAAATATATTTATTTATACAGGCGTCCCACGAAAGGACAATAATACATACAACAACCATAATACTTTTAATAATTTGAAGAAAAAGTTCAAATAAACATATGACGATTAGTGTCCCTGGTCAACTACTGGCACTCACAGAAATCAACAAACAGTATAAAATCTAGAAAAGTTTCAAATAAAATGATAAAAATGTACGCCCCTTAAAATCCGTGCGTCCCATACTACAGCCTATCAGCCTGTTCTGTAATTGGGCATAGTGCCCGATATTCTCTCTTGCTGAAGTATCAATCAATGACCGTAGATGTGTACGCTTTTGTCTCTAATTTGACAACTGTTAGGTATACATTGAATTTTTAAACATCGTATATTTGCTACTCCATACCTAGGGGTCTGTGAATTTTTCAGATTTTTTTAAAAAATATCTTCCTGAAGAGTGATAAAAGTACAATGGAAGCTTTTTGTTCTTAGGGGTTAATGAATTCTTTTTGACTTCATTTTAAGATCATCTCTCTTTCAAAGAAAAAATGTACTTATTCTCATTCGATAAAATGTAACGTTTTCAATACTAAGAGAGCGTTGCAAAAAATCAAAAAAATATCAAGTTTTATAAATTTACGTATAAACATTTTCCAATTAGAGACCAAAATATACATCTCTCGGGTTACTTTCTAAAAGGATGATACTCCTGTTGTAGAATATGAGCATACTTGTTACATTTATTAGACCTCCTCGAGGACCTTTTTAACTTAAAACTGTTTACTGAATATGGGGTCCTTTCTTTCGTGAGATATACTTTAGATTTTTGCATGAGAACGTTCTTTGAGGCAAGACCAATGTTTTACAAATATTGTTATAAAATTTCAGACGTGATTCAAATGTAAAGTTAAGATGAAAATAATTTTATGAACTAATGGTGTGTAGGTAAACAAGTCAAATATTTGAACAAAATGAATCAAAATTCGTTATTGTTTCGATCAAAACATTTTATGTTAATAGCTTTAAATTAAAACATAAGAATGGCACTGAAATCCCTTTGAATTTAAATGCTTGATTTGTTCCTAATTATATTTAGGTAGTATAAATACAATTATCATATTTTCATTTGGGGTAAAATGTTAAAAATGTCCGGCGTAAAATTCTATTCAAACATATTTATTTTCTTACAATTATCCGTTATATATTTGAACAGCATACAATTTCTATATTCTATTTTTTATATGCAATTATGCATAAATATATAATATCACATATTATGTACCTATATTACAAAAAAGTAATAAAATGTTATCACATGTTACAAGTTGTACTAGATTTTGCTATAAGCGCATTATATTTATATGTACATCGTGTATAATTTATGATGAAACCCCTCATTGCTATCTATATTTAACAATAAAATATATGCAAACAAAATTAAAATATTGATATTTGTTCAATAAAATACAATAACATGCACCTGACATAATTCTCATCGCTTGTTTATAATAAATAAAACCATTTTCACTGTTCCAGTAATAGCTCCACTTTTTCTTTCACATGTTAAATTCTTGCTTTTCCGTTTTAAATATTAAATTTCTTGGTTTTAAGGACACAAGTTCACAGGATGACATTGAAGGTTGTACTACAGTGCGCATGATTCCACAATAATTTGAACTAGTATGCACGTATTACAGAAACGCATGTAAACACCACGGTATTTTATATCAAACAAAATGAGGGTGGCGATACAGGAAGTACTAACAGAGGGTTGATAAATAAGTCAAATCGTCTACTAAACGCATAACCTACTTTGGGGAGCGGGTAGAAGATATAGGGCAAAAATTAATTTCATGGTGTATTTTAGCATTTTTTTAGTAAAATTTATCATTTACTTTTTTTCTGTATTTTATGAATATTGTTCTGTCATGTAAAATAAATTTAATAAAAAGGGCAGATTTTATAAAGGTTAATTTTAATTTATTTCCTAAGTAAATTTGATTAAACAAACCAATTCGAATCAGATAAAATTCCTAAAATATTAAAATCATTGCTGTCAATAAATCTAGTTGCATTAGTCCATTTCATTAACTTTAATTTAATAAGATATGGTCAGGTTTCATAAAAGTCCATTTAAATTTACTTCCAAAGTAAATTTAATTATTTAAACAAATCGAATAAGTTATCAAATTCTTATAACATTAAAATCGTTAGTGTCAAAAAATCGTTTTTTGTCCATTTCATTATATTTACTTGGGAAATAAATTTCAGTGGAACTTTATAAAACCGGCCCTAAATATTATAAATATTATTTATTAAAATGTAGTAAGTGCTTTATGATAACCTTTTTTTAATACATACAGCAACAGCAGTTTGTACAGAATGATAAAAAATGTGAATATTTAGCATAAAAAAATATAAAAATATCGTTGTAAGATATTGTAGGTGGTAAATATGCAAATCACGATAGTAGTGGACTATTGTATTTGTAGTAGTAACCTAGTTTTCTTATGTTAGGTTATATACATATAATAAAATACATTAAAATTGGTTAGTTTAACTTGAATTTAAATAGTTTTTGTTGTAACAATTGTAAATAAAGTGTGTAATATGTGAGGGTTAATGTTTAATTGATATTTAAAAGTGCTAAGTTATAAGAAGGGATCAAAAATCTAGGTTAAAATACTAAAATGATTTAATGGTTGTTTAATTTAGAATTTTAAATACGTTTTTATTTACATTTTTATATGATAGCGTTTTTGTAGATTAGTATAACAAAGAGCCGGTCAGGGGAAAATGTTTTAATTAATGTTTTAATGTGTTGTGTATTTTAAAGGGTTGAAATTATATTACGTAAGAAACATAAAATAAAGGGGGTGTGTAACATAAAATTAGAGTTGTTACACTGTTTTGTAGTTTTCATTGTTGACGGTACTAATAAAATCTAAACATACAAATCTAAGTGACAGGTACAAATAGTAAACAAAACATTGTTATGGGATAAAAAAAAACACCTGAATTTGTGTACTCACCTCGACCTGCTTAAGGTTCTGTTTGTCAAGTAAGAACTCCATAGACTTGTGGGGCCTGGTGGCGGAGTCCCCTGGGACGAGGTGTGTGTGGGGCGGCGGCTCCGCGTCCCCCAGGTTCATGAGGCTGCGCGTCTTGGCATTGCCGGCGGTGATGACCGTCACCTGCGTGTCCAGGTCCGTCTCGATCAGGCCCATGGGCTCCATCGAGCCCGCATGCCGGCTCGCCACTGCCACAGTCGCGGAATCAATAGGGGCGCCAACCCCGCGCTTCACGCATGCGCTCACCACTCGAGGCGGCACACGCGGCAGAGGAGGTTTCCCGCTTATGCACACTGAGTTGTTGTTGTCACCAACGCCGAGGCTATCACTCACCGACACTTTCACACCATTCACAAGACTACCACTCTTATTTTCACCATTTATTTTATTTGTTACTGCATTTGATTCCTTCTTCTGTAGTTCAACGGGTAAAGGCCCTTTCAACGGTATATAAATATAATCCTTCTCCGTCGCAACAGGTTGTTGTACATTAGCACTTGCACTGGCTGGCGTCTTCTTTTCACTAACACTACTACTCTTTTTCTTCTTGTCATCGTGACTTTTCCTTGTGCTGAACCGAAAACTAGCGAATCTGTTCAAAAATCCACTTAATTTATTCCTCTTCGACGGCGATGTCTGCGTAGCCATCTTCTTGTCCTCCGCGAAGAGTGATTGAGCTACTTTTGCGCTTGGGACGACTGCAGCAGCCGCCGAATGAGAATGAGAAGCTCTTGCCGTGGAGTGAGTATGCGAAGCTCCAGTGTGTTGTGACTGCGGAGCCTTTGCCTTCACGCTGAACTGAACCACGTGACGCACTGGAGGGGACTTGTGTTGTGGTTCGTAGCTCCTCTCGGCTACGTTCGGACTGCTGGCCGCCCACTTGGCTGGATTCAGAGGTATGAAGATGTACTCCGTTTCTTTTTCACCACTTTGGGGAAGTTCCGGTTGACTGGAAGACTTCCTCGGAGGCGTTTTCGGAAGATCGTATTTACGAGGAGGTTTAGCAGGAAGTGGAGGTGGTGAGGGTTGTTTTTCAGGGGTGGAATCGTGTGCATTGCTGGATATACTGTAGCTGGACATGGTTTCTGTGCTTGTGCTGTCCCGCCAACTAACTTCACTAACGATAGGACAGAAATGAACACCCTTGGTTGTGCTGCCTGAACCGCCGAAGCTCTTGGACGTGATTGTTTTGTCGTCAGGTTCCGACACACCACTGGAGCTGGCGCTGCGATCGACTAGCGAACTCTTCCTGGGACTGGGGACATTTTGCATTGACCTGCGCATCTCACTTTTATCTTCAAAAAGGGTTTTTTCACAATTAATCGAAGATAAATTAGGCGTGCTGGTCACATTCCGCTTGTTAATCGGTGTGGAATGAAACATCAAACGAAGCTTCGTTGTGTCGTCGGTAAAGCTTTGAATACTGGTTTCCGAAATAGCTTTTTCAATTGTGGACTCTATGTCCAGTATTGTCGGCTGTGTCTCCTGATAGGAATCCGCTATTACGGATTGTTCATCATCTGTGATTTCAGTTACATTTAAATAATCCGAAACAGCTTTCACATAACTTCCTTCACGCCTGTACCGAGGTACAGATATATCCGAACCCGAACTAACACTAGAAGATTCTCTTTGTTTTATCATGGCTGTAACATTACTTCCTTCTTGTCTGTAGACAGCCATGTCATTTACATCCTCCAGTTCGCACTTCTTGAGTTCAGTTAAGTTTCCAATGTCCCAGTTTTTGGCTGCAATGGATTCTTCTGTGTTGAAAGAGTTGTTCAGAAGGTTGAGATCTTTGGGGACGCTGCTGACACACACACTGTCCCCTGCTATGGAGAGACTGGGCTGTATGAGTAGGTTTGGTTCACTTGCCGATGTATATTTAGCTGAGCATTCCGTCGGGGCTATGTTTAGCACATCCGCTTGGAGCGCTGCGCGCTTGCTCAGGATGAATCTGTCGATGAGCCGAAAGGTAAAGGGTTCATATTTATCAAACACTGTTAAATCGTGATAACTTGATCCGAAATGCGACGCGAAACCCTGGAAACCTTCCGCTGCATCATATGCATCGAAACCATCACTAATTTTAATATTTTTTAGTCGATAAATATTTATATCCTCCGTACTATTATTTCGAATATTAGCCCGCTTTAGTTCTCCTGTTAATTTTACAGTACTTTTTTCTGGAATTTGTATACCCTGCACTTGTATATTAGGTATACTGCTTGATCTATTCTTCATATAATTGCACAAATGATCGCTGTAACCGCTGTCTTCGCTCAGATTTTCCGCCGACATTTTTTCTTTCTTTTTAGCACTTAAACTATCGAAACTTCTACACGATTTCAAGTGCACACTCTTACAACTATTGGACCTGCTGGCAATTTGTAGTGTTTCATCACTATCTTGTGAATCACTATCACTTTTGTCACTATCACTGAGTCTTTTAGTGTTATAAAACAGTGAATCTCTATATCTTTTATTCTTGCTCATAGTTGTGTCCACTTTCAATGTCTTGTAGTAATCTTGTTCGGATTCACTATCGCTGTGATCCAGGCTGTCTGGGGATAAGTCGGTTTTGCGCTGTTGTTCGAGGGAGTCCTGGGAAAATAAGGAGAGGATGCTAGGACTGCTGGAATAGTCGGGGTCTTGACAATGCTTTTCAAGACTTTCGAATTGTAGTAAACTGCTGCTACGACTGAGAGAATGATTCGAATCTGTGTCGCTGTAGGGGATGGATAGGAGGTTTGGGTCTTGTCGACGACGCTTTGCAGGGCAGGCGGTTTCGGATTCTGTTTCGCTGTCGATTTCATCTGAAAAGAAAAGTGATATCTGATATAAATAAAAGTATGACAATGTTTCAAAAAAGATTTGACAAAAATCAAAAATAAATTACGAAACAACGATTTTTTAAATCAATGATATTTAAAAATATTTTAATAATGAAAAAGAAAAAAAATAATTAGCTAAAACCATGAGGATGTTTTAAAAGAATAAAAATTATTATATTTAAAAATTAAAATCGAATATAAAATATATTTGCTTCAAAAAACAGTTCCTGTGTAAACTGCATTAGTATTTGTCATAATTAAAAAATAAATAAATGATTTACACATAATAATCATAAACTATGTTAATAATAATTAAATAAAAAATCTGATGTGGCCAGCACATAAACTCTCGCCAGATATTTTACCTGATTGTACGCATAAAACGAAAAATATTTTTAAATACAAATACAATTTATGTCTCACTACAAAATAATTATTTTAATATAAATTATGTACAATACATACATTTTCTTTATATTCAATATCCTGAATTTTTTTTCTACTTTCCTTTTTTTTTCTTTTATTCGTCATTTTTTCGCAAATTCCTTTTATATTCTGTTTTACGTATACTCTTTTGCGTTGTTGACTTTTACATTTATGTGTGAATTTGAATTTCTTGCCTTGAAGTAGTTTGATCTAAGAATTTTTACATCAAATTATTTTATATGCATTTCTTTATCTCTAAATCTATAGAAGATATAATAATGAATTTATGTTTATCTTATCTTTAATAGAAGTATTTACATAAATTTTCGATAAATAATATTTAGATGATTTTTTTCTTGTAACTACTATTTCCGGTTGTCCAATTGTTACCAAAACTTATTCAACTTTTCCCATTATTGTTAGATTGAGGAATCCGTAGTTAAAAATGTCTTAAGTCTTATATTTTTTGAGATATCGTGGATCCAACATCCACACACACATACGGACATCATCGTAAAAATGTTATCATCGGATTCCAGGGACCTTAAAACGTGCTTATTCACTAAAATCTGGATATGCGATTTTTAGCATGAATCCAATACCTCTCTTAGCGAGAGGTAAAAATCAGAAGAAAATTATCAAGATTTTATATTATATCACGCCAATGTTGGTTCAGAATTTATTATTTCGTATTTGTAAGTGATATCAGAATGCAGTAATAATAGCCGATTTGCATTCCGTCTTTCATACTTGAAATACATATGTATTTAAATTAAATAAAGTGATACATTCCCGTACTAGGCGTTAAATTTTTAGTCGAAGTGCAATCGAGATAAAAGCAAGCCATGAACTTGAAAATACTTTTCCTACGTTTTAAACTCAAGACTTTTCTAAGGCTGTTAAAAAGTGTAAAAATGTTATTGTTAATATTTACAATAAATAAACTTATTTGTTATAACAAAAAATTGCACTGAGATATTTTTCCGCGCTAAAATACTTTCCGACCCTGAGTGCGAAAAACATACTTTATCTGACTCACATAAATATTGAAATAAAAGATTTTTCCAAGCGGTAGTAGGAAAAAAATATTAAACATTTTTACAAACATTCTATTTAAGAGCTAGGAGCAATGTTATAGAAACGGTACAAATATCATAAAATTCCACACGTGTTTGAAATATAACCGCAAAGATAAAACTTACTACACTATCATTAAAGGACAAAAGCTGTATAGATAAATAAGTACAAGTATTGAAATATTTTGAATCATGCATTGTAGGACCGGAAGTGTTTAGCATGTATTTAAACCAAAATAATGAGATAATTAATAAAAGTTGCACCTATCGTTAATGTCTCGCGCGCTTCACTCTATTTACTGAATAACTTTAAAGGCACTTAGAATCCTTTGATTATAAGTATTTTAATTATTAACTAAAAATTCGGCTGTAGTGTCTGATCGCGAATCTGGTGAGCGGGTTCGATTCCGACCGATGTCAAAATTAAGTACATTGAATTTTAAGTGGCACAAAGTGACTCCTGAGTTGCTCTCTTTACGCCAGCAATGCCTGCCTGTAAGGTGACGCATGGTAAACGCCCGCACGTTACGAATATGTCATCATTATTACCGATATCTGTGTACAGGCTGAAACAAAGTCAAGTTCCTTATATGAAAAACTTTATTATTACGCACGCTAGAGAAAATGAATGTATGTAGGTGTCTATGGGCCAAATTTTTGAGACAACATTAAAAGACACCACAAGAATTTTTTATCGTTTTTTTTCAGCTACATGCGAAAACTTGATTTTCGCTTATTATAAAAGACAAAGAAAAAATGTTTATATAATTTAGATTCTTTTTCATAATCGAATAATTCTCGAGATATAACACAAAAATAATATTTTCTAAGTGAAGTGGGAATATATATTGAAAATAGCCCCATCTTTTTCCTTATTTTATAAGCTTTTCAATGATGTATAACAAGTCTCCATTATTGTTTTAAATATGAATAAAACAGGAATTATTAATTTTTTGGGGTGAAAAAAAAATGACATTTATAAAGAAATTAATGAAAAAATCTATTACAGATCATCATTTGTTTATTTTTAATGTTATTTTCTTCATTTTTACTCATTTTATAAATTTATATATGTATACTTCGCAAAGCGTATTAAACCACAATTTTAATTTGTGCCAGAGCCAACTAACGCCAATAAACTATTAATGAAATAATCCAAAAATAATTTATTAAAAAAAATGAGATTTTAATTGATAGATATAGAATTAAAATGAACAAATGATGATCTATAATTGATTTTTTCATTTTTTTCTTTATAAATTCCTTTTTTTCACTCCAAAAAATTAATAATTCTTGTTTTATTCATGTTTCAAAAAAAAATAATGTAGACTTGTTATACATTGAAAAGATATAAGTAAAAACATGAGGTATATCGAGAATTATAGAATTTTAAGAACTTCTAATTACACTACGTTATTCTACATAAAAAACCGTATAAAAATTATCCAAACATTTTTTTCTTTATCTTTTATAGCGAAAATCAAGTTTTACCCTGTAGCTCAAAAACAAAAGACGATAGAAAATTCCTGTGGTGCCTATTATATGTTGTCTCAAAAAGTTGGCTCATAAAGACGTATATATCAATTTTCTGTAGCGTGCGTAATAAGAACATTTTTCATATAAGGAACTCGAATTTGTTCCACCCTGTTCATAGTGTACAAAGCAGATTGGCACACTCAGCAATAGGTAATATGCCGTGATGATATATTTATTTATTTATTTTTTATTTTAACTACAATATGCACAATCTTTGGAAAAACAGGTAAAATATTTTCTAGAATAATAATTGGTATTTCTGTTCAAGCTATACAAAGAAATATGTATGGACCTTTTCAATTTAAAGAGATAGAAGATATGCGCAATGGGAATCTGCGTATAGTAAGAACAACTGAGATCTATAGCGTTTGTTTCTAAAAAATTTAGACGTAAAATATGATAATATCTCTGATAACTTTAAAAAATCTTATCGAAATAAGTTACAAAGCTTTTATTGAAGTTAAAATGTCTAACGATGCAAATTTTCACTGAGAATACAGCTATTTTAATGACTGCAATATTTTTGACGTTTCGTTTGATAGCCCAACTGGCAATTATTCGCGCCATTTTCTTACTATTTGCAGCGATAGAAAGAGATAGCCGTTAAATTTAAAAGGACCATTGGATATATTAAAATTACGAGGGCAATGTACACCCTATGCCAAAAATTTTTCGAACACTATAATATCCTCTACATAAAACTGTGAACTGGGACGATTAACTTACCTATATACTGTTAAATGTTGTTCTACATATCTACTTATTATGATTTCTCAATATGTTAAATGAATGTATGGTCAATGGTAAGCAGTGAGTAGGTATAGTTACTTTTATGGATCAATTTGGATTTATTTTAATTTGTTGACTTTCACATATAGTATAGCAAATTAAAATATAATAATAGTAAATTAAGAAGTTGTTGAATAAAATTCCGCATATAACAAGAAAAAGTTAAAATTATGCTTTCATGAAAAGTAGATATATTCCTCAGTATTAATGATCACGTTTTTATTTTATTATATAAATATACAATAAAGTTTTTAATTCATTATGTACATATATCGAATAAAATGCAATGATATAACATAAGCAAACACCTAGTTAGTTTAATTCTGCACATTTATTTTAACAATAGTGTCTTTATAACACACATAACTAAATGCATAAATAATATTTATTTTATGTTTGATCAACTATTATAAATATTCGCGGAATTCCATTAAAAGTTCACATAAAAATAATTCTTATTAACATATAATGATGCATAATAACCATATGTAATTAAAATGGTCAAAACAGATATTTATATATATATATATATATATATATATATATATATATATATATATATATATATATATATATATATATATATATATATATGAAATAATTGCGTAGGCTTCCACAGTCTGAGTCATGAGAAATATTCGTTTTCCGGGAATGGACTGTGTCATATTTTGAGTCAGAGCTCAACGTTTCGCCCGCAGTCATATGGGGCATCTTCAGGAGCAAGGGGGATAGTACTGTCTTAAACACGGTTACCCGACGTGTCAACCACGCTAGAGGCCGAGTTTAAGCAACAAGGAGGGAGACTCAGTTTACAAGGTTACCCGACGTGTAAACCACGCTAGAGGCCAAATAAACCAAGTGACGAAGGAAGGCCGAGAAGACGGTTATATACTAATCTAAAGATACGGTAGATGAGCAGAGCTAATGAGGACCAATGGGAATCGAGTTCGTAATGGTAGATTGGGCGTGTCGTGTTCCGAGGATCACCGGTTTCCACATGTGGCTCAAGAAATAGCCATCATCCCGATTGATGTTATTCGGATGTTTCCATATTTCTAAAGTTTCCCTGTATTTACGTCTGTAAAACTCAGGGACAGGAGCTAAAATGCGGGAATTTTCAAATAAGATGTTATGTCCTGTGTTGTGTTGGTGTTCTGCGACCGCAGATGTTAATACCATACCATTACGTAGACAGCGTTTGTGTTCTGACAATCTAGTGTGAAACGAAAGTTCTATAAAACTATACTCGCTGCATTTGGAATTGAGTAATCTTATGAACCATGAGGATTGGTTAAAATTTGATACTATCACACATGCTCAGGCCAATATTTCCTTTGAAAAAACCAGCGAAAAACAAAAGCGTAAATTTAATTCCCTCACTCCCCCAAAAAAGGTAATTCATGCTTTAGGTAAAACCGTCGTTAACATATCATCTCGCCCCCTATCGTCCAGCGAAACTTCCGTTTTATCGAAAGGGTTAAACTTTTCCCTCGCTCCTACAAAAATTCCTGTTGAAGAAATAGTCAGCTCTATCGAATCCTCCGTTAGGAAATTACCTAAAGAAGCTAGCGACACTGTACGTATGGAAGTTGTGAAATGCATCAAAAACTTCAAACCACCACCATCTAATATTAGTAGAGAAGAAAGGTTAGCTCTGAAAAACCTCAAATCAGACACCAATATTATTGTTGTTGCAGCGGATAAAGGTAATGCTACAGTAATTATGGATCGCAACAAGTACGATGAGAAGGTTCTGGCCCTTCTACAGGAACAATCATATTCTCCACTTAAACGTGACCCCACAGCTAAAATTGAACGTGAAATCACCGCCCTTATTAAAAATTCAGACATTCCTGAAGACATTCAAAAACGTATTGTACCTAAATCCTCCAAACCTCCACGTCTTTACGGTTTACCAAAAATTCACAAACAGGATTACCCACTCAGACCTATTGTCAGCACCATCGACTCTCCTACTTATAAACTGTCTAAATATTTGTCGGATATTTTAAAACCTTTTACAGGAAATTCTGAGTCATTTATTCTAAACTCAGAACATTTTGTACAAAAAATCAATAATATGACTACAGAACCCGACGACATACTTGTTAGTTTTGACGTCACATCACTGTTCACTAAAGTCCCGATTGATCAGTCAATCACTATTATCGCTAAATTATTGGAAAATAACGGAAACTCGTCTAATCTAGTAACTCTTATTGAAAAATGCTTGACATCAACCTATTTCACTTTTAATAAACAATTTTACAAACAGGTCTCAGGTGCAGCAATGGGCTCTCCCCTGTCCCCCGTGGTTGCCAGTATATTTATGGAACACTTTGAAACAAAGGCACTAGAATCATCTACATTCAAGCCTAAGGTATGGTTTCGCTATGTAGATGACACGTTTGTCATTTGGCCACATGGTCCGGAAAAACTCACTTTGTTCCACGAACACTTAAACAGCATACACCCGGACATTCAATTCACCATGGAGGTAGAAAATAACAGAACTCTCCCCTTCCTTGATGTTCTCGTTAATCGTAAGCCCAACGGACAGTTAGGGCACGCTGTTTATAGAAAACCCACCCACACTGATAGGTATCTCAATTTTAATTCTCACCACCATCCCTCGCAGAAACTCTCAGTAGTCAACGCTCTCGTACATCGTGCCATTAAAATCTCTGAACCTGATTTCCTACAGCAGGAGCTTGATCACATCAGACATAGTTTAATCCAGAACAACTATGACGTAAAATTAATCAACAATGTAATTCATAGACAATTAAACCCTTTACCCAAAAAACCTGTGGATACCTCGTTCAAAACATTTGCATCTATCCCTTACATTAAAGGTTTCTCGGACAAAATAGGTAGAATTCTCAATAAAAACAATATTAAGGTCTTTTTTAAACCTCCACAAAAGATCTCAGAAATACTCCCCCAAACTAAAGATAAGCGCGAACCCTTGTCGTCACCCGGTGTCTATAGTATTCCTTGTTCTTGCGGCACAGTATACATAGGTGAAACAGGAAGGAGTGTTCACACTAGATTGTCAGAACACAAACGCTGTCTACGTAATGGTATGGTATTAACATCTGCGGTCGCAGAACACCAACACAACACAGGACATAACATCTTATTTGAAAATTCCCGCATTTTAGCTCCTGTCCCTGAGTTTTACAGACGTAAATACAGGGAAACTTTAGAAATATGGAAACATCCGAATAACATCAATCGGGATGATGGCTATTTCTTGAGCCACATGTGGAAACCGGTGATCCTCGGAACACGACACGCCCAATCTACCATTACGAACTCGATTCCCATTGGTCCTCATTAGCTCTGCTCATCTACCGTATCTTTAGATTAGTATATAACCGTCTTCTCGGCCTTCCTTCGTCACTTGGTTTATTTGGCCTCTAGCGTGGTTTACACGTCGGGTAACCTTGTAAACTGAGTCTCCCTCCTTGTTGCTTAAACTCGGCCTCTAGCGTGGTTGACACGTCGGGTAACCGTGTTTAAGACAGTACTATCCCCCTTGCTCCTGAAGATGCCCCATATGACTGCGGGCGAAACGTTGAGCTCTGACTCAAAATATGACACAGTCCATTCCCGGAAAACGAATATTTCTCATATATATATATATAAAAAAAATCTAATTTGATGATAAACTATAAGAAATACTATATATATATATATATATATATATATATATATATATATATATATATATATATATATATATATATATATATATATATATATAGTATTTCTTATAGTTTATCATCAAATTAGATTTTTTTTTTCATAATAAAATAAAACAATAGGGGATTACAGCGCATTTGATTTAAGAGAAATTAGGAAAAAATATTGAAAGTATATGCTTAATAATAAATATTAATAAAGAAATAAAACGACATAATTGAAATACTTCGGAAATAAGGGAATTTTTGTTATAGCAGCTCGTCACCATATGAAATCCATATATATTATTTTGATTGGCGACTCAAAGACCTATAAATATATAACGAATACCCAGTTAGGGGCGGAGCCTATACTACCAATAGAAGTAGAGAAATTCAAATAGCGGAGGCGTGGCTATCAGTCCAATAGTGCATTCTCAAACAATTTCTATTTGAATATAAATATTTTGCATTAAACTTAATAATTTAAATACATTTCCAATTATAAATCATGTAGACTTGTACAATATATAATTAGCATATATTTCAAGAACATTTAGGTCCACGAAGAAAATAGTTTGATATAAAAATTTATATATGTGACGTTACATCTATATTTTCAAATTTCGGAGGACTATAAGTCGCTTGTTAATAGGAATTTTTTCACTGGATTTTCACCAACAGTCTTAGTTTCACTTATACGTTCAGATGAAATTATATTAAAAAAATGGTGGAATCCTCTATTATTTGTATTACATTTACATAATAGCGTCATTTTCACTGTTGGAAAACTTAGATTAGAATTTTTATAATAATAAATAATAGCATATTATTCACCGAGCATAAAATGTTGTCTATAATTCAAGAAGAGAGTTAGTGGCACGAGCCGCATACGAGTGTTGCATTCGCCTGAATGTGTTTTGCAATTTTTGGTAGCATAGATTCACGAATTTTGATATTTCAAAATAACTATGACATGACATAAATATTAACATATAGTTAATACAATATAATCAATGACGTAATTTTTAACAAATCAAAATGGAAACTAGTTTCTATTTGGCAGTAGTTATATAGGTATTAATAGCATAATTCAACAGGAGCAAATATAGTATATTAAAGAACGAGTTTTATAAGACTTGTTCCTTTCGCAGGCGTCAAAATTTAGAAAACGAGGTCTGTAGTGACAGCACGCACTTTAGAATTTTATCATAGAAAACAGGAGAATGCGATTTTACGTTTACGAATATTGGTAGCATGCACTTCAGAATTCTATATTCGCTTTTTATTTTGGAAATTTTCGGGTTTTATACTATTAAAATAGGAAATATTATGACAGTTGCATATGATAAATATATAAATTGGCTTTGAATTGAATTGTGGCAAAATAATGACGTTAGTTTAATACTAAAAAAAAATGCGTATCGAATTGAAGACTTTCGATACGTAATAATTGGGTTTCATAATTACTCCATTATGAACGCAAAATATAAAAAAATAATATATTTTAAATGTTGCTATGCCTGTGACAACAAAATGAATGCAATTGATTCATAGCCCTACGAGTATAAACAAGTTCATTGAGTAAGTGGTTTGATTAATTGTTTTGGTGGTAGAGTATTTTACGATAAAGTTTTCGGTATGAGATGATTTTTTCAATAATACAAAGAAATTTTCTGATTAATAAATATCTGGTGTTGATAACTTTCTGATTTCACTCTCGCGTTTCATGTCCTCATTAATTGAGTATATTTGCTCAGATATAATTAACATCATAATACTGAAATAAAGGAAGGAAACTATGATCTATTTATGCATAATATTTGTATCTCCCTTTTCCTTGTTTTGTGTTTATCAAAGTTTGCCTGTTGTTTCTATCTTTTATCAAAATATGACTCAAAGTTAGCACAAAACCACAATTTGAATAATGTTATTATTAAGAAATATGCTCACTAGCAATTCGTATGGCAACGTACGTGTGTCATGGTTTGATAAAAAAATCAAATCCATTCATTTAAATTAGTAACACCCGATTTGTATCTGATATTAGGTCGATTTTTGCCATTATCCGGATTGGTAGGATAATCTTACTGTTCCTGTAATATAATAGTTATTTATGATATAAGTGGTAAAAGTGACATTTTATTTTGTGAGAAGGAAGTTTGGAACACGACGCGAAGCGGAGTGCTCCAAACCTTCGAACAAAATAAAATCACTCTTAACACATCATACACTATTTTTTCTACAAACACTATTTTTTCATTTAAATTTGTATTTCTAATAATTTTTTTGACATATGTCAAAAATGTTGATTTGTTGTTCCATTCGTCATTACCAAGGTAACTAATTCGCTTTTAATACTATTGTTAAAAGTAACAATGGTTTGTTACTTTTTAACACTGGTGTCATAGTAGATTTGTACAAAAATGCTATTTTTGTTTGAAATAATTTCTTATAGGAATGAAAACTGCAGTTCCAAATATGTTTTCAATACTTTTTGTTAAACTGATTTTTTGTCTAAGTTAACTGTGAATTCTTAACAAATATTGAGTGTTATTTTAAAGAAAAGAAAAAACCCAAAAATCAAAATACTTAATACTTAAAAGTGAAAAATTAATTGAGAATTAAAGTACAAATTGTCACTTTGAAACACAAAAGTTGGACGGGCCCTGGAATGAAACTGCAAGTCATTAAAATTAAGCTGATCAACAATATCTGGTACTACAATAAGATTATTTATATCTGTACATTCTCGAACATTGCGATTCGCTCGAAAATTTAAGTTAATTATATTTAACAAGAAAAATTTAGCACTTAATGACTAAAGGGTACTCCGTTTCTTGGTATTTAAACCTGGGAGCAAATTTTTTTCATGTATTTACATTCGTCACTATTTTATTCATCCCTTATACAAATGTACAGTTATTCACTCAGCTGCCTTAAATTATTTTATACATATACAACCGGTAAATAATATTAGCTTTATACTCATCAAAATCAGTATTTAATATGCTTCATTATTTATGGAGGGAAATAAAAATAATAAATACTCCCTAGGGTAATAAAATTATTCAATGCAGTGCCACTTAGGAATAATTTTTTTCTTCTTAGTATTCAATTGTTAATTGATATTGATTAAAGGATATGTCGAATATGATCAATTATTATTATTAATTTGGAAAAATATAATGATTATTGTGAAAAATTAAAAATAAATAGTTTTTTACAGGAATATGCTTCATTTTTACTCGTTTTACATGCTGTACTGTTAAAAGTCTCGTCTGCTAAATAACGAGTTTTTCTGTTTGTATATAAAATGTTGTATACATAGAACACGGGAGTAAAGTGTCATTATTTGCCTCAAGCGATTGCATCCCTCGAGCTCCCTCATGATTTAATATTTACTTTTATTTACTTTTACCTTGATCTTGGTGTAAGTTCAATATCGTGTAGGTACTTTTAGGAGACTTCAAAACTCCTGTACAACGATTAGAACGAAGGCAGAAATTTGATCATAAAAGTGCATGATTTTTTTCAAGAAGAAAAAGAAACGCATCATAAGTTATTGTTAAAAGATTATAAATTAACTGTAAATTATGTTTGAGTTTTTATAAATTAATAATACATTCATTTTAAATCTATTAAATGTATTTTTATTTATTGTGTTAACATCATTTCTACAAAACAAAGAAATAAATAAAATTATACATTTGTTTTGAGGTAATTGTAAATATGTAATATTAAAGTAAGGTTAATAGAAAAAAATAAATGATAACAATGAGTACCCGTGAAGTGACGCTAGGTAAACACCACCACGGTACGAATATGTCCTCATCATTATCGATATCTCTGTACAAAGCAGATTGACACCCAGCAGAGGGTAATATGCCGTAAGGATGATGAGTATATCCACTGGGCTGTAGGGTTCGTAAATGGTGCAAAGTTCGATAGGAACTTCGTCAATCTATTATATATAACAAAGCAACATAATACCATCTAAATTTATAAGCTTTAAAAAAGAACTTAATGAAGAATTAACAACGATATAGCACGCATCGGTTCCACAAACCTTAATTTCCTATAAAATGACTAATATAAGTGGCCTAAATTAATACTTACATTCGCAGAGTATGATCATATGATCGAAAAGTACGAGACTGAAAATTTACCCTTGTGATTACAGAAATAATAGAAATTTTCGTTGGTCCCTGAGACCGGGTGCGTTTGCTGAAGGGTTAATAATAATTTCTTGTCAGCTATTGGCAATAAATATGTACCTATACTTCAAAAATTAAATAAATAATAAGAAATAATTTTCCGAATTTTGGGAAAAATTCTTTTTAATTCGTATTTAATTTTTCAGAGACCGAAATAACCAGTAAATGTTTATCTTTCCTCGGGAATAATATAAAAAATTGGGTATCCGGTAACCAGTCAAATACATGTGACCCAACAGTACCCGTCTGGAAAAGTTTAACGGGTATTTGTTACTCGTGTTTTCTTAAAAAAGTGAATCCTGCGCAACAATGATTTAAATTCAATAATTATTCATATTCATATAATCAAAAAATACTATAATGAAGTAATTTACTAATTTTCATACCAAGTCAATTTAGTTCCAATGAATTACGCAGATATTTTAATGGATTAAAAAAATTCTCATATAAATCACTATTTTCTCGTTGCAGATGTACGTATTGCAATAAATTTTCTGATATTAAACTCATTCTCGAAGAATGTTAATTAATTTTCATTTGTACGTACGCACGAAGTAATTAGAATACAGACTGCTAGATAACGGTGTTTCTATTCATACCCGATCATACACTACCTGATGGTTACTAACTAATTTCTTAGAAAAGCTACTTATAGTAATAAAAGTTTAAATGCATCTGTTCAACCTTTCTCAGAAACAATAAAACTCATTGTATGACAAGCATTTGTTTCCACAGCATGCTAGGTGCTAAGAAATTTGAAACCGTGCCAACATCAAAGTTTGATTTACTGGAAAAATGTAAATTAAAAATTTTACTTGCATAAATTTTCAAGAAAGTATAATGTGAAACATTTTGTTTAATATGTTCTAAATATTTGTTAATTATCACATGTTTTAATCATATTCAGGTAATGGGATGCTATGGAGACGTTTACTTTTTCTCAAACATTAAAAAGTAATACCAAATCTCCTCATTTTTTCTTCATAAATCAAAACGCTGATGATATTTAATATTTTTCAGTTCATTGCTGCAGATAAAAATGACGTTTTCAATCCAATTTCACAAGTAAAAAATCTGATGTGGCCAGCACATTACCTTCCGTCAGTTATACGAAAATTCTACCGGTGAACTGTTACTGGTAAACAGCTATTTATCAGGTTATAGCTACCGAAATCGATATTTTAAGAACGCAAGTGGTAAACAAGGTAGATCCATAATCAGGTAGATGGATCTGGTAGATATTGTACAATTTTCGAACACGGTAACTTCTTACCACTCGTGTTTTCGAACACAGTCAGTAGATGCGGTACCTACCGGTAAAATTTTCGTAAATGCCTTTGTATTTTCTATGAAATCCATACAGAAAGTTCCTTGCAAAAGATTCTCAATTTCTTGTATGTACATTACCTTTCGACAGTTATATGTATTTTACACAAATTCCATACAGAAAGTTTCAAGCAAAAATATCCTATATTTCGAGGTTTCGAGTAAAATTATTATTATATATCAACACAAATATACTACGAATATGTCAATTGACACTGACATCTTTCAATCAGAATTTTCTTAATATAGTAGCTGTTTCTAGCATAGCTAACTAATTTATGAAATTTAATTTCTTTATAATTTTATAACTCTATATCTATTTAATATGCAGTATAAAATGCAGTCAAATCGTATACAGAATAAAATGTTCTTTAATATTCATAATAACATTAAATGCAAAAAATGATATTTAACATCGTTTTTTCAAGAAAAACTGTTAAAATCTTCAAATGAAGGTACTTCCGGTTGACCAATTATAAGCAAAATCTAATCAGCTCTTCATATGGGTGCAACGAAGAGGAATACGAAAGAATTATCATTTTTGGAATTGTAGTATTAGAGTTATCGCAGACGAAAATTTTGTTACATACACACACACACACACACACACACGCACGCACACACACACACACACACACACACACACACACACACACACACACACACACACACACACACACACACACGGACACGGACACACATACATACACACACATACACACATATAGACATCATCGTAAAAATAGTAAAATCGTATTCTAGGGACCTTAAAACGTGCTTATTCATTAAAAACTCACCACCGAATTTTTTGACCAAAGACAATACCTTCCTTACCTAAAGGTTACGGAAGTTAAAAAAGGAAAAACTTTTCACTTTGAGGTCTATAAATGTAATATAAAATAAAATACAAGTATACATAATAGGGATGCAATATTTCATAATTTTTACATGAAAATAAAGGAAAAATACTTTAATATTTTCCATGAATTATTCACTTGACACAGTTGGGCCACTTATAAATTTTGCATAAAGTAGGCGATGTATGATTCAACTGTTGCCAAACAATTGATACATTGTTGAAATCAATAAAGTGCTTGACAGTTATTGATGCTTTTACACTAAAATGGCTCTTGGTAAATTAAATAGTCAGGATTTAATAAAATCCATAATTGATGCCCATTAGAACGGCGAAAATTTCGATTTCACTTTCGATTGGAATGGAAATATGGAAAGGAAAAAACTGGTCATCCACCGGCAATTTCTAATGCTGATCAACGAGCTTTGAGGAAAATTGTGAAACAAAATTGCCAATCAAATGCTCGAGATATTACCGTACAGTGGCGGGAAATGTTTGGAATTTCAGTATCTACCACTACAAGAAAAAATAAACAAATAGGATACAAGTTTTATAACGAATTTTTTTTGCGATTTCCTTGTTAAAAAGAATTATTAATATTTTGTATGTTTCACTAGGCCAGAAAAGCCTTTGCTTGCAAAATAGGTCGAAATGGGCTAAGGATCACAAAAATTGGACTCAAGACCAATGGCATAGCGATATTTGGAGTAATGAGTTCAAATTTGAAGTTTGCCTGGGAGATTGTAGAAAACGCGTATTTGCGCACTTTTTCCGAGACTTACCAGTACCAGACAGACTGTTTGGTTAAAAATGTGAAATTTCCTGCAAACGTTATGGTTTAGGGTTGTGTCTGGAAGGGGAAGTGGGCAAGCTACATTTTATAAATGGCACTGTTAACGCTAATAAATATAAAGATATACTTAAAGGTGTTTTTTTACCAACGACTCCTTTATGCCAGTCCGTCGAGGGGAGCTACGTTTTTCTGTAACGGGTGCCCCGTGTCATACGGCAAAAACCTGGCTTGAAAATCAGAATATTCCTGCTCTAAAGTGGATTTCAAGTTGTCCGGATTTGTCCCTTTGGCATAAAATGAAAAAGGAACTGCGTAAGAATCTGTACGCCCAGGAAAAGGAATTAAAAGTAAAATTGCAACAAATGTGGGATGATATTGAACCTGATGAGCGTGCAAAGTTAGTTGATCCAATGCCTAACACAATTAAAGCCGTTATACATAATAAAGGAGGAGCAACGCAATATTATAGAGTTATTGCAGCTTCAACGCAAACATAACGTGCACGTTAAAGTCACGTGATAGCCCCAATGCGCATGCGTACTAATAAGGTTTACGTTAATGGATAAGGTGATACGTTGTGTGCGATAAAATAGCGAGCATGTGTGTTGAGGTTATGTTTCGGTGAAAAGTGCGGCTGTAACTTCACTTGTATTGCTTTTAGCGTTAAGGTTAACGTGAATATATCAATTAAATGCGGTAAACATTGAAATTGAAAGTCCCTTATTTTTAAAGTAAGATGTTTTCTACATAATGTTACCGTATACGTTCTTTCATCTTAGAACTTGCAATAACTCCCTATTATAATATTGGGCGAGTCTATTCTGATTTGTGTGTTAAAGCTCATTTAATTTAGTTTAACCTAATCGTTAAGAAACTATTTTATTTTTGTTCTTAATTTAAGCTGAAATTGCATATTTTACGGCATTAATATAATTTTTGTAAGAATAAAATATTTATTAAGTGTTTTGTAATAAAATGAAATGTTATTACGGTAAAATATTGTGCCGGCCGAACTAAAATTATTTTGGGTTCGTATATTTTTAAAAGGTTTAAACCATAAAATAACATTTTCATTCAAATATTCTTCATAGATTTGTATGATTTTTAAAATAATGTTTATGTAGGTACATTATTTTTTGTATCTTCGTTCGGTATGACTAGTTTTCTACATCTCGAAAATTCTAAATCGTTTAAAAACACAACAAATAGGAACAAGATTTCATTACTGTTCAGAGAACTGTCAATTTTCGAGTTATCAACAAATTAGATGAATACGTTTTAAGCTCAAATGTAAGTCTTTATAATAGAACTTGCATTAAAAAACTGCTAACAAAATATTTTCGTTAAATTTTTGGGTTATGTTTATAAATACAAGAAGAGTGACTTGAAATTCAAATCTTTTGATGTTACCAACACAAAAGATCCCTACTATTTCATATTTGAACAATAAATCAAATTCGTATATGTAATCATAAATTTATGGAGATATCAGCAATCGGCACAAATAACTTATTCTAATGTATTACCAGTGGTCGATTTGGGGTGGTATACGGTGGTATGCCATACCAGTAAAAAAATTTTTTATTAAAAGTTCCAAACCTATTTATTTCAAAATACTGCATACCGGTATGCTGTTGTAATGTCTTCAAGATTAACATTTATTATCAATTAACATTAATAAAACTGACTTGTGTATATTTTTATACAATTATTATTTATTTTTCTGTTTTCTATTTTACTTACCTAGGATTTATATCTGTCTTCATTATAAGATTTTTAAATTTATGTTTTGTATACAATATACAGGCTGTCTCAACTCGCGCTGCAGAGCGAATGAGGAAACACGAGACTGCACTCGGATGTGTAATTTCGAAGAAAATAAAATCTAGCTTAAAGAAATGATTATAATTTTCGGAGAATGTGGACGTAACGCCAGAGAGGCAGCACGAGTCTATTCGGAACGTTTTCCGGATAGAAATCTTGTGGATCATAAAGTGATATTGAGAGCCATCGCAAGGACGCATGAGACCGGTCAAGTTATGCCAGATCGAAAAGAAACTGGTGGTGCTCCCAGAATCGCTCGTACAGTTGAGAACGAAGAAGCTGTTTTAAATGTCTTTGAGGAAGATGGTACCAGAAGTATCAGAGAAGTCGCGGGCCAATTAGGTATTTCCAGGGCTTCGGTACATCGAATTTTGAAAAATAATCGGCAACACCCGTATCATTACACTTGTGTATAGCATCTACAGCCGGAAGATTACCCTGCTAGAAGAGAGTTCTGTACATGGTTGCTAAATCAAGAGATACTCGAACCAAATTTTGTTTCGCGGATTTTATTTTCTGACGAATCGATTTTCGCCAGACAAGGATGTTACAACGTAGTGTACGATATAAATGATGATCTCGGATGACACCTTCGCTAACCTAAATTTGTTGACAGTGAAAAGTCAACTCTAAAGTGTCAAAATTACAGTAAGTCAAACAAATTTTGTAACTCACTAGTAGTATTTTGAAAGCCTGGCAACCAGTTTTATTATGTAATAATATTATCACACCTCAAGATAGCTTTCCGGATTGGTGGATTAAAAAGTCTTGTAACTCCGTTATGCAAGCAGCCGCAAATTATTTTCTTCTATTTGTTGGCAACCTATTGTCGTCGGCAAGTGTCAGTTTCGTATGAGGCGCGAGTTGTGAGACACCCTGTATAATATAATATATGCAATGTTTATTTTCTTTATGTGTATGTTATTAATGTTAAATATATTTGTGACGATTTATATGTAATTTATTATATTTAAAATATTGCTGTTTAGAAAAGCACTCCACCCAATGTTTGAACACATATATACATGTACATTTCTTTTAACTTCGACAAGGCATACCACTAAAAAAAAAATGCCACTTCGACCACTGTGTATTACACAGAAACTGATTTGCGAATGCTCTTATTTCCAAGTTTTGCACTGCCTATTGTTACAAACATAGTCAAGAAGTTTGACTGTCGTATCCAGCAATAAAATTATATTTGACAAAGCGGAATGCAAAAATAGCGTTTATGTTGAAGGAACAGTAATATTATTTTACTACACAGAGCACTCACAGCAGGTGATGAGCCCTTAAGATTTCAAGCAATGAACGTCTTCATTTCAAAAGAACGGGCAAATAATAGCCCGTTGGTAAGGTGTGTTTCAAGATATTTGCAAATCTACCTGCTTTCGTAATGATGCGGTACACCGCAAAATAACATAGTATGCACGATCCTATGCTTCAGGGGAGGATAAGCAATTTTTTTTAAAACGATATAGAGGTACTTTCTCACAGTCCCGCTAATTAATATATCTAGTTTTATTTATAATTTGTGAAAATTTGGTGAATTGTCATATTCTTTGTTCTGTATTTTTTAAAATTCAAGTGAAACATTAAATTTCACACAAATATTTCGTGTGCTGGATTTCAAATATTTTGTTACAACCCTGTCATGTTACCCATCAAGCCCATTTAAGAAGCAACCCGCTGCGTAAGTCGAGGCAGGCACGTTTGCAAATATCTTGAACCAAACTATATCCAATGTTATAATACAAGCAGTAAGCGGTGATATGCCGCTTCGTCATGATTACGATATTTATAGTTTTATTGCTGGAAGCGACAGAGTCAATTTTTCCTGCTATAACTATTGCAGTTTGAAAATATTATTTTGTGGAATTGTGCTTAATTTATTCATTTCTACATGTCCATGTGATAATTTTGCTATGTAAAATTAGATCCAGATAAAAATTGTGGTAAAATTAATATTACCCCACCTTAGATTATGATTTTACAATTTTTTAATTATTGACCCCTGTGGTGCATTCTCCACGCCAGCAATGAGTGCCCGTGAGGTGGCGCCTAGTAAACGCTCGCACGGTACAAATATGTCATCATCATTACCGATATCTGCGTAGCAAGCAGATTGGCACACCCAGCAATGGGTAATACGCCGTGATAATATATTTATTTATTTATTTATTTATTTAATTATTGAACTGCACAACCTCCTCTATGTTACTAACGAGTATTTCCAGTTATTGAGATTCAAAATTTGTCGCCCCGATAATACAGACTATGTCACAGACGGATAGATTAAATATAATAGTTAAGTTACAAGAACCATGTTCGATTTATTAAATAATATTTAATTTAGTATTAGTAGTTTTTCTTTTAAAATTAATAAATTTATAGGATCAAATGCATTTATATACAAAAGTTAAAATGTGAAATTTGTGAATTTTAGAAGTAACAACGTTTAAAATTGTTAATTTATGTAAAAAATCATTGATGTAAAAAACAGATTTGGGTTTGATTAAACAAGCTTGGGTTTTTGTGGGTTAAGCTAGGTTCAATTAGATATTTTAAGTTTACAGGGTCTGCACTAATAACTTGATTAAATTTTAGTAAATATTTAGAACTATTTATTCACTAATTCTGACAGGTACAAATTTAATTTACAACTTTATTTTTATACCTAGGGGAAAATTTATAATATATTGCTAAAAATGAATCACACAACTTCATTTTTATACCTAGGAGAAAATTTATAATATATTGCTAAAAATGAATCACTTAGTTACAGAAAAGATTCTCAATATATTTTTACATCTATGTAAAGGAAGCATAACAAATGAAACTGTGTCAATAATAGAATATATTTTAAGGTTATAAAATCTAGTTGAAATTGTTAGAAACAATGTTTAATAAAAATTTGAAAGTATAATAAAATTCCAGCGAGTTTATGGCTTAATAAAGGCGCTTGTATTTTATTCTGAATCCTGAAATATTTCAAATGTCACATAAAGTAATAAAAGGGGCTGAAGCAAGGTGGAATGATGAAAATAAGAGTGAGCATACATGCATGGAATTTAGTAGCAGTGTTTGTTTTATTCCAAAATGAACAAGAGGACAAAAATTCCAATAAAATCAGAAATAGCTCAAATGCATTTGTATTTATAGAACTCTAAACCGGGATTGGAGAACTAATAATTTATCAGTGACGTTCAGTAACTGCAAAACATTTTTCTGACCATAAACAATGAACATATAAACGAAATCTTCAATGTGGCTACCACATTACTGCGCATCAGTTTGATAAATCATATTATACAAAAAAAATGTTGTGTGCCGATTTTTGCAAAAAGATGAAGCTATTAGTAGGTACTATCATTATTTCAATGAATGTAAATTTTGGAAACTACACTAGCACAAAACTCGCGCCCGCAAAACTCCGCTCGAGTTTAGTACGTTATAAATATTGTAATTATTATACCGAAGAAAATCTTAATACGTTATTCTAAAAATAGTGAAATCATATTGTTGAGATCCTTATTTATTTATAGAAAACTCTGTCGAATTTTTGACCAAAAACATCCTTTGCCAATAGGTAAGGGGAGGTAAAAAGTAAACAATACTGCGTGTTCTTAATAGATTTCTCTAATAGTTCTATTGTTTTAAATCCGTCAGGTGTTGCAAAATTCTGTTTTTTTTTTGTTTTATTGTTTTTATATTTCAAAATTACTATGGGAATATGCAAAGCGCATTTGTTGTTACATAACTTTTTTTTTATTTCTAATGTCACTTAATTTTCACTTACACGTAAAATGTAAATTTTGATTTACATAAATACGTAGCATTCGTTTCAGTACTGAAGGAGTAAACTGCATATTATTTATAAATTCATTATAAATTACAGAGTTTACTATTTTACTTTGCATATAACACTGTAATGCTTTAAAAGACGTAAAAAGAGGAAATTGTTTTGATTTAAATATAAGTAATGAAGGTGAAGTTAGCAGACGATTCGTAGCAGACGATTCGAGATTTGAGCGAGTGTGTGGCAGCCTTACAGTATGCTAAACCTAGGCCAACTCTATAGGCGCCAAGCAACGCTACTTGAAAATACGGACAAATTTTCATATAAAAAAAACACTACCACCGTACATCCTAAAGACATCCCTTTTAAATAATATAATTAAAATAGAACATATAAATAGGAATAGAAAGACATTGAAATTTTTAAAATTAAATGTATATTTAAAATTAAAGAAATATTATTTTCATAGTTATAAACAATAGTCAGAGGATGAAATTTTACATATAGTATCTCTACATATTACTTATTGAAATACAGTAACCATATATTTCCTACAACCCGTGGGAGATAGAAAAAAAATTCTAGAGAAATGTACATCCTAATTTAATGAAGTAGGTATTATTTTCATTGTTATAAATAATAGTCAGAGGATGAAATTTTACATATAGTATCTCTACATATTACTTATTGAAATGCAGTAACCATAAACTTCCTACCACCCGTAGGAGATAGAAAAAAAAAATTCAAAGGAAATGTACATCCTAATTTAATGAAGTAGGTATTATTTTCATTGTTATAAACAATAGTCAGAGGATGAAATTTTACATATAGTATCTCTACATATTACTGATTAAAATACAGTAACCATATACTTCCTACCACCCGTAGGAGATAGAAAAAAATATTCAAAAGAATGTACATCCTAATTTAATGTACGTATTATTTTCATTGTTATAAACAACAGTCAGAGGATGAAATTTTACATATAGTATCTCTACATATTACTTATTAAAATACAGTAAACATGTACTTCCTACCACCCGTAGGAGATAGAAAAAAAAATTCAAAAGAAATGTACATCCTAATTTAATGAAGTAGGTATTATTTTCATTGTTATAAACAATAGTCAGAGGATGAAATTTTACATATAGTATCTCTACATATTACTGATTAAAATACAGTAACCATGTACTTCCTACCACCCGTAGGAGATAGAAAAAAAAAATTCAAAAGAAATGTACATCCTAATTTAATGACGTACGTATTATTTTCATTGTTATAAACAATAGTCAGAGGATGACATTTTACATATAGTATCTCTACATATTACTTATTAAAATACAGTAACCATATACTTCCTACCACCCGTAGGAGATAGAAAAAAAAATTCAAAAGAAATGTACATCCTAATTTAATGAAGTAGGTATTATTTTCATTGTTATAAACAATAGTCAGAAGATGAAAATTTACATATAGTATCTCTACATATTACTTATTAAAATACAGTAACCATATACTTCCTACCACCCGTAGGAGATAGAAAAAAAAAATTCAAAAGAAATGTACATCCTAATTTAATGAAGTAGGTATTATTTTCATTGTTATAAACAATAGTCAGAGGATGAAATTTTACATATAGTATCTCTACATATTACTGATTAAAATACAGTAACCATGTACTTCCTACCACCCGTACGAGATAGAAAAAAAAATTCTAAGGAACTGTACATCCTAATTTAATGAAGTAGGTATTATTTTCATTGTTATAAACAATAGTCAGAGGATGAAATTTTACATATAGTATCTCTATATATTACTGATTAAAATACAGTAACCATGTACTTCCTACCACCCGTAGGAGATAGAAAAAAAATTCAAAGGAAATGTACATCCTAATTTAATGAAGTAGGTATTATTTTCATTGTTATAAACAATAGTCAGAGGATGAAATTTTACATATAGTATCTCTACATATTACTGATTAAAATACAGTAACCATGTACTTCCTACCACCCGTAGGAGATAGAAAAAAAAATTCTAAGGAAATGTACATCCTAATTTAATGAAGTAGGTATTATTTTCATTGTTATAAACAATAGTCAGAGGATGAAATTTTACATATAGTATCTCTACATATTACTTATTAAAATACAGTAACCATATACTTCCTACCACCCGTAGGAGATAGAAAAAAAAATTCAAAAGAAATGTACATCCTAATTTAATGAAGTAGGTATTATTTTCATTGTTATAAACAATAGTCAGAGGATGAAATTTTACATATAGTATCTCTACATATTACTTATTAAAATACAGTAACCATATACTTCCTACCACCCGTAGGAGATAGAAAAAAAAATTCAAAAGTAATGTACATCCTAATTTAATGAAGTAGGTATTATTTTCATTGTTATAAACAATAGTCAGAGGATGACATTTTACATATAGTATCTCTACATATTACTTATTAAAATACAGTGACCATATACTTCCTACCACATGTAGGAGATAGAAAAAAAAAATTCAAAAGAAATGTACATCCTAATTTAATGAAGTACGTATTATTTTCATTGTTATAAACAATAGTCAGAGGATAAAATTTTACATATAGTATCTCTACATATTACTGATTAAAATACAGTAACCATATACTTCCTACCACCCGTACGAGATAGAAAAAAAAAATTCTAAGGAACTGTACATCCTAATTTAATGAAGTAGGTATTATTTTCATTGTTATAAACAATAGTCAGAGGATGAAATTTTACATATAGTATCTCTACATATTACTGATTAAAATACAGTAACCATGTACTTCCCACCACCCGTAGGAGATAGAAAAAAAATTCAAAGGAAATGTACATCCTAATTTAATGAAGTAGGTATTATTTTCATTGTTATAAACAATAGTCAGAGGATGAAATTTTACATATAGTATCTCTACATATTACTGATTAAAATACAGTAACCATGTACTTCCTACCACCCGTAGGAGATAGAAAAAAAAAATTCAAAGGAAATGTACATCGTAATTTAATGAAGTAGGTATTATTTTCATTGTTATAAACAATAGTCAGAGGATGAAATTTTACATATAGTATCTCTACATATTACTTATTAAAATACAGTAACCATATACTTCCTACCACCCGTAGGAGATAGAAAAAAAAATTCAAAAGAAATGTACATCCTAATTTAATGAAGTAGGTATTATTTTCATTGTTATAAACAATAGTCAGAGGATGAAATTTTACATATAGTATCTCTACATATTACTTATTAAAATACAGTAACCATATACTTCCTACCACCCGTAGGAGATAGAAAAAAAAATTCAAAAGTAATGTACATCCTAATTTAATGAAGTAGGTATTATTTTCATTGTTATAAACAATAGTCAGAGGATGACATTTTACATATAGTATCTCTACATATTACTTATTAAAATACAGTGACCATATACTTCCTACCACATGTAGGAGATAGAAAAAAAAAATTCAAAAGAAATGTACATCCTAATTTAATGAAGTACGTATTATTTTCATTGTTATAAACAATAGTCAGAGGATAAAATTTTACATATAGTATCTCTACATATTACTGATTAAAATACAGTAACCATATACTTCCTACCACCCGTAGGAGATAGAAAAAAAAAATTCAAAGGAAATGTACATCCTAATTTAATGAAGTACGTATTATTTTCATTGTTATAAACAATAGTCAGAGGATGAAATTTTACATATAGTATCTCTACATATTACTGATTAAAATACAGTAACCATATACTTCCTACCACCCGTAGGAGATAGAAAAAAAAAATTCAAAGGAAATGTACATCCTAATTTAATGAAGTACGTATTATTTTCATTGTTATAAACAATAGTCAGAGGATGAAATTTTACATATAGTATCTCTACATATTACTGATTAAAATACAGTAACCATATACTTCCTACCACCCGTAGGAGATAGAAAAAAAAAAATTCAAAGGAAATGTACATCCTAATTTAATGAAGTACGTATTATTTTCATTGTTATAAACAATAGTCAGAGGATGAAATTTTACATATAGTATCTCTACATATTACTGATTAAAATACAGTAACCATATACTTCCTACCACCCGTAGGAGATAGAAAAAAAAAATTCAAAGGAAATGTACATCCTAATTTAATGAAGTACGTATTATTTTCATTGTTATAAACAATAGTCAGAGGATGAAATTTTACATATAGTATCTCTACATATTACTGATTAAAATACAGTAACCATATACTTCCTACCACCCGTAGGAGATAGAAAAAAAAAATTCAAAGGAAATGTACATCCTAATTTAATGAAGTACGTATTATTTTCATTGTTATAAACAATAGTCAGAGGATGAAATTTTACATATAGTATCTCTACATATTACTGATTAAAATACAGTAACCATATACTTCCTACCACCCGTAGGAGATAGAAAAAAAAAATTCAAAGGAAATGTACATCCTAATTTAATGAAGTACGTATTATTTTCATTGTTATAAACAATAGTCAGAGGATGAAATTTTACATATAGTATCTCTACATATTACTGATTAAAATACAGTAACCATATACTTCCTACCACCCGTAGGAGATAGAAAAAAAAAATTCAAAGGAAATGTACATCCTAATTTAATGAAGTACGTATTATTTTCATTGTTATAAACAATAGTCAGAGTATGAAATTTTACATATAGTATCTCTACATATTACTGATTAAAATACAGTAACCATATACTTCCTACCACCCGTAGGAGATAGAAAAAAAAAATTCAAAGGAAATGTACATCCTAATTTAATGAAGTACGTATTATTTTCATTGTTATAAACAATAGTCAGAGGATGAAATTTTACATATAGTATCTCTACATATTACTGATTAAAATACAGTAACCATATACTTCCTACCACCCGTAGGAGATAGAAAAAAAAAATTCAAAGGAAATGTACATCCTAATTTAATGAAGTACGTATTATTTTCATTGTTATAAACAATAGTCAGAGGATGAAATTTTACATATAGTATCTCTACATATTACTGATTAAAATACAGTAACCATATACTTCCTACCACCCGTAGGAGATAGAAAAAAAAAATTCAAAGGAAATGTACATCCTAATTTAATCAAGTACGTATTATTTTCATTGTTATAAACAATAGTCAGAGGATGAAATTTTACATATAGTATCTCTACATATTACTGATTAAAATACAGTAACCATATACTTCCTACCACCCGTAGAAGATAGAAAAAAAAATTCAAAGGAAATGTACATCCTAATTTAATGAAGTAGGTATTATTTTCATTGTTATAAACAATAGTCAGAGGATGAAATTTTACATATAGTATCTCTACATAATACTTATTGAAATGCAGTAACCATATACTTCCTACCACTCGTATGAGATAGAAAAAAAAAATTCAAGAGAAATGTACATCCTAATTTAATGACGTACGTATTATTTGCATTGTTATAAACAATAGTCAGAGGATGAAATTTTACATATAGTATCTCTACATATTACTTATTGAAATGCAGTAACCATAAACTTCCTACCACCCGTAGGAGATAGAAAAAAAAATTCAAAGGAAATGTACATCCTAATTTAATGAAGTAGGTATTATTTTCATTGTTATAAACAATAGTCAGAGGATGAAATTTTACATATAGTATCTCTACATATTACTGATTAAAATACAGTAACCATGTACTTCCTACTACCCGTAGGAGATAGAAAAAAAAATTCAAAAAAATGTACATCCTAATTTAATGAAGTAGGTATTATTTTCATTGTTATAAAAAATAGTCAGAGGATGAAATTTTACATATAGTATCTCTACATATTACTGATTAAAATACAGTAACCATATACTTCCTACCACCCGTAGGAGATAGAAAAAAAAATTCAAAGGAAATGTACATCCTAATTTAATGAAGTAGGTATTATTTTCATTGTTATAAACAATAGTCAGAGGATGAAATCTTACATATAGTATCTCTACATATTACTTATTGAAATGCAGTAACCATAAACTTCCTACCACCCGTAGGAGATAGAAAAAAAAAATTCAAAGGAAATGTACATCCTAATTTAATGACGTACGTATTATTTGCATTGTTATAAACAATAGTCAGAGGATGAAATTTTACATATAGTATCTCTACATATTACTTATTGAAATGCAGTAACCATAAACTTCCTACCACCCGTAGGAGATAGAAAAAAAAAATTCAAAGGAAATGTACATCCTAATTTAATGAAGTAGGTATTATTTTCATTGTTATAAACAATAGTCAGAGGATGAAATTTTACATATAGTATCTCTACATAATACTTATTGAAATGCAGTAACCATATACTTCCTACCACCCGTATGAGATAGAAAAAAAAAATTCAAGAGAAATGTACATCCTAATTTAATGACGTACGTATTATTTGCATTGTTATAAACAATAGTCAGAGGATGAAATTTTACATATAGTATCTCTACATATTACTTATTGAAATGCAGTAACCATAAACTTCCTACCACCCGTAGGAGATAGAAAAAAAAAATTCAAAGGAAATGTACATCCTAATTTAATGACGTACGTATTATTTGCATTGTTATAAACAATAGTCAGAGGATGAAATTTTACATATAGTATCTCTACATATTACTTATTGAAATGCAGTAACCATAAACTTCCTACCACCCGTAGGAGATAGAAAAAAAAAATTCAAAGGAAATGTACATCCTAATTTAATGAAGTAGGTATTATTTTCATTGTTATAAACAATAGTCAGAGGATGAAATTTTACATATAGTATCTCTACATATTACTTATTGAAATGCAGTAACCATAAACTTCCTACCACCCGTAGGAGATAGAAAAAAAAAAATTCAAAGGAAATGTACATCCTAATTTAATGACGTACGTATTATTTGCATTGTTATAAACAATAGTCAGAGGATGAAATTTTACATATAGTATCTCTACATATTACTTATTGAAATGCAGTAACCATAAACTTCCTACCACCCGTAGGAGATAGAAAAAAAAAATTCAAAGGAAATGTACATCCTAATTTAATGAAGTAGGTATTATTTTCATTGTTATAAACAATAGTCAGAGGATGAAATTTTACATATAGTATCTCTACATATTACTGATTAAAATACAGTAACCATATACTTCCTACCACCCGTAGGAGATAGAAAAAAAAATTCAAAGGAAATGTACATCCTAATTTAATGAAGTACGTATTATTTTCATTGTTATAAACAATAGTCAGAGGATGAAATTTTACATATAGTATCTCTACATATTACTGATTAAAATACAGTAACCATATACTTCCTACCACCCGTAGGAGATAGAAAAAAAAAAATTCAAAGGAAATGTACATCCTAATTTAATGAAGTACGTATTATTTTCATTGTTATAAACAATAGTCAGAGGATGAAATTTTACATATAGTATCTCTACATATTACTTATTGAAATGCAGTAACCATAAACTTCCTACCACCCGTAGGAGATAGAAAAAAAAAATTCAAAGGAAATGTACATCCTAATTTAATGACGTACGTATTATTTGCATTGTTATAAACAATAGTCAGAGGATGAAATTTTACATATAGTGTCTCTACATATTACTTATTAAAATACAGTAACCATATACTTCCTAGCACCCGTAGGAGATAGAAAAAAAAATTCAAAACAAATGTACATCCTAATTTAATGAAGTACGTATTATTTTCATTGTTATAAACAATAGTCAGAGGATGAAATTTTACATATAGTATCTCTACATAATACTTATTAAAATACAGTAACCATATACTTCCTACCACCCGTAGGAGATAAAAAAAAATCAAAAGAAATGTACATCCTAATTTAATGAAGTAGGTATTATTTTCATTGTTATAAACAATAGTCAGAGGATGAAATTTTACATAAAGTATCTCTATATATTACTTATTGAAATGCAGTAACCATATACTTCCTACCACCCGTAGGACATAGAAAAAAATTCAAAAGAAATGTACATCCTAATTTAATGAAGTAGGTATTATTTTCATTGTTATAAACAATAGTCAGAGGATGAAATTTTACGTATAGTATCTCTACATATTACTTATTAACATACAGTAACCATATACTTCCTACCACCCGTAGGAGATAGAAAAAAAAATTCAAAAGAAATGTACATCCTAATTTAATGAAGTAGGTATTATTTTCATTGTTATAAACAATAGTCAGAGAATGAAATTTTACATAAAGTATCTTTATATATTACTTATTGAAATGCAGTAACCATATACTTCCCACCATAAAATAATACCTACTTCATTAAATTAGGATGTACATTTCTTTTGAATTTTTTTTTCTATCTCCTACGGGTGGTAGGAAGTTTATGGTTACTGCATTTCAATAAGTAATATGTAGAGATACTATATGTAAAATTTCATCCTCTGACTATTGTTTATAACAATGAAAATAATACCTACTTCATTAAATTAGGATGTACATTTCTATTGAATTTTTTTTTCTATCTCCTACGGGTGGTAGGAAGTGTATGGTTACTGCATTTCAATAAGTAATATGTAGAGATACTATATGTAAAATTTCATCCTCTGACTATTGTTTATAACAATGAAAATAATACCTACTTCATTAAATTAGGATGTACATTTCTTTTGAATTTTTTTTTCTAACTCCTACGGGTGGTAGGAAGTATATGGTTACTGTATTTTAATCAGTAATATGTAGAGATACTATATGTAAAATTTCATCCTCTGACTATTGTTTATAACAATGAAAATAATACCTACTTCATTAAATTACGATGTACATTTCCTTTGAATTTTTTTTTTCTATCTCCTACGGGTGGTAGGAAGTACATGGTTACTGTATTTTAATCAGTAATATGTAGAGATACAATATGTAAAATTTCATCCTCTGACTATTGTTTATAACAATGAAAATAATACCTACTTCATTAAATTAGGATGTACATTTCCTTTGAATTTTTTTTTCTATCTCCTACGGGTGGTAGGAAGTTTATGGTTACTGCATTTCAATAAGTAATATGTAGAGATACTATATGTAAAATTTCATCCTCTGACTATTGTTTATAACAATGAAAATAATACGTACTTCATTAAATTAGGATGTACATTTCTCTTGAATTTTTTTTTCTATCTCCTACGAGTGGTAGGAAATATATGGTTACTGCATTTCAATAAGTAATATGTAGAGATACTATATGTAAAATTTCATCCTCTGACTATTGTTTATAACAATGAAAATAATACCTACTTCATTAAATTAGGATGTACATTTCCTTTGAATTTTTTTTTCTATCTCCTACGGGTGGTAGGAAGTACATGGTTACTGTATTTTAATCAGTAATATGTAGAGATACTATATGTAAAATTTCATCCTCTGACTATTGTTTATAACAATGAAAATAATACCTACTTCATTAAATTAGGATGTACATTCCTTTTGAATTTTTTTTTATCTCCTACGGGTGGTAGGAAGTATATGGTTACTGTATTTTAATAAGTAATATGTAGAGATACTATATGTAAATTTTCATCCTCTGACTATTGTTTATAACAATGAAAATAATACCTACTTCATTAAATTAGGATGTACATTTCTTTTGAATTTTTTTTTCTAACTCCTACGGGTGGTAGGAAGTATATGGTTACTGTATTTTAATCAGTAATATGTAGAGATACTATATGTAAAATTTCATCCTCTGACTATTGTTTATAACAATGAAAATAATACCTACTTCATTAAATTACGATGTACATTTCCTTTGAATTTTTTTTTTCTATCTCCTACGGGTGGTAGGAAGTACATGGTTACTGTATTTTAATCAGTAATATGTAGAGATACAATATGTAAAATTTCATCCTCTGACTATTGTTTATAACAATGAAAATAATACCTACTTCATTAAATTAGGATGTACATTTCCTTTGAATTTTTTTTTCTATCTCCTACGGGTGGTAGGAAGTTTATGGTTACTGCATTTCAATAAGTAATATGTAGAGATACTATATGTAAAATTTCATCCTCTGACTATTGTTTATAACAATGAAAATAATACGTACTTCATTAAATTAGGATGTACATTTCTCTTGAATTTTTTTTTTCTATCTCCTACGGGTGGTAGGAAATATATGGTTACTGCATTTCAATAAGTAAAATGTAGAGATACTATATGTAAAATTTCATCCTCTGGCTATTGTTTATAACTATGAAAATAATATTTCTTTAATTTTAAATATACATTTAATTTTAAAAATTTCAATGTCTTTCTATTCCTATTTATATGTTCTATTTTAATTATATTATTTAAAAGAGATGTCTTTAGGATGTACGGTGTAGTGGTAGTGTTTTTTTTTATATGAAAATTTGTCCGTATTTTCAAGTAGCGTTGCTTGGCGCCTATAGAGTTAGCTTAGGTTTAGCATACTGTAAGGCTGCCACACACTCGCTCAAATCTCGAATCGTCTGCTATGAATCGTCTGCTAACTTCACTTTCATATATAAGTACATACATAGTTTTTATGTTACTTCAAGAACCTTTTTCAGAAATAAAATATCCGCAACCCGCCAAGCGTAGATGTAAAAGTGATGTATACGTTAAGTATATTTTAACATTAATTTTTTTTTCATTATTTTGAGAAAAACCTTAAATCATAGGATATTGTATATATACAAAATATCTCAACCATTTTACTATTGCTAACATTTTTATTTGAAGAGATCCTAGTTTAATTAAATTAGATAAAATGCACCATATTATACTATAGCTAATAAAGTACATACATATTTAGAAAAGAATTATATCAGCTGTTTTCAAGATACGTAATTTTTCATAATACCGTTTGAAATAAGTGTAAAAAATGTTACTGTTAATATTTATATTAAATAAAGCTATATATTATTAAATAATATTCTACTTTTTCGTACTGACGAAGGTACTCAATACGGAAAATTAACTATTTTTTTTTATTTTTTCCAATAAGGTAAACTACGTTTTCAATGTACATTTTTTCAAATATAAGTAACTTCTTTACATTCAATTATTCATAAAATATTTTTTCTATTTTGCTTCTGTAACAAAGCTATTACAGCACTGAAAAGAGTTCGTTTATAGCTTATTCGAGTGTTGTAATAGATTAGTACAATTTATTTTTTTAATGTTGATGGCTAGGAATGTAAAAAATATTAAATATCAAATCTCGCTAAATAAACGAACACACACGATTGTTAAGAACATTATTTTTATATCATTATAAATTTAAAAGTAATAGTAATAATAAGAAGAGAAGAAATAGAGTAGTAAAGCTATAAAGAAATAGAATATATCGTAGAAATAAGGTTACGTTGTACAAGTCAAACGTCACATTAATAAACAACTGACCCAGAATTCCCTAAATTTTGAAACTACGATTTTTTATTTAAAAATCTCATAAAAGGTGCAAAATAGAAAAAAATAGTATAAAGAACTCACCAAATAAAATGACAATTGACATACTTTAATATACTATTCTTCGATTTTTTTAGCGAAGTAAGTCCATCTAAATACCATTTTCATAATATACTTTATCTTCACTTTAACATATTAAATTAAAATTAAAGTTGTGTCCGTTTCCATAATATGACTTTAGCACTTTAGCATGCACTTCATCATTACTTTAAACTTTAAATTAAAGATAAAATCTTAAAGTAATTTTAATTAAAATGTTAAAGTGAGCCTGTTTATGAAAACGGCCCTTAATTATAGTTAAAATAATATAACCGTATTGTTTTGTTTAAATATTAATATATTTCAATAAATATGCGATTATTATTTAATGATTTATTTAAAACATATTAAATATAATAGTAATAAACAGAATTTTTCATTAAAATTATTTTTCAGTTTAATAACTTTTACAGTTCACTTCCTAATGTTTCAATAGAAATCTATTGATTAAAACATAAAAGTGGAGGGTTGACTGAATGCAAATAAAGGATGAAATAAAAAAAAAATGAATGTGAATACGTACAAAAATAAAAGTTTTCCAATCTTGAACTTTCAATAGACTAATAAGTATCAATCAACCTCCAAACAAAACTAGATAGAAAGTCTTTTAAAAATCAACAATTTCCTTATAGTAGGCGAGTGCAATAATTGCTTATAAGAATGCGATCGTAGGCGTCTTGGAAACATTAGGAAAAAGACAGGGCGGCAGAAACAAATGATTCCAAGGCAGACTGCAAGAAACCGGTGTGAAGTTAGCAACGTTTTTGTAGCAACGGAAACGGTTCGATCCATCATTTAAAGGAGGCGGCATATTGCCCGTATACATGCAACCTGTACACCTTCTAGCAAGTTTGATGGCCTAGTATACACAACATACTTAGATGAATTTACCGGTGAGGCAAGGATTCAATGAAGTAGTAGGTAAATACAAGAAAGTCAAGCCTACAAATCCACTAATTGAGAAAATTCAACCCCTCTCCCCTCTATTCACGATTGCGCAAATGATAAACTTTCGTTAACACAAAAATTATATAAATTATTTAAAAAAAATAAGGTGATGCCATACCAGAAACGGAACTTATGTTGGTCAAGTATAGCTACAACACATACTCCTATTGTATGTGCTCTGTCCCCCTTATTTGTAATTGGGCCACTTTGACATTTACACGGTATAAACCTAGCAAATTAATCATAACAAAACTAATATAAATTATAAACAAATAAGGGGATGACATATCAGAAACGTAACTTATGTTGGTCAAGTGTAGCTGCATCACATATTCCTACTAAATGTGCTCTGTCCCCCTTATTTGTAATTGAGCCACTTTGACATTTACACGGTATATACCTAGCACCTTAATAATAATAAAAATAATATAAATTATAAACAAATCAGGGGATGACATACCAGCAACGGAACTTATGTGTAGCTGCAATACATATTTCTACTAAATGTGCTCTGTCCCCCTTATTTGTATTTGAGCCACTCTGACATTTACACGGTAAATACCTAGCACCTTAATAATAATAAAAATATTATAAATTATAAACAAATCAGGGGATGACATACCAGCAACGGAACTTATGTGTAGCTGCAACACATATTTCTACTAAATGTGCTCCGTCCCCCTTATTTGTATTTGAGCCACTTTGACATTTACACGGTATATACCTAGCACCTTAATAATAATAAAAATAATATAAATTATAAACAAATCAGTGGATGACATACCAGCAACGGAACTTATGTGTAGCTGCAACACATATTTCTACTAAATGTGCTCTGTCCCCCTTATTTGTATTTGAGCCACTTTGACATTTACACGGTATATACCTAGCACCTTAATAATAATAAAAATAATATAAATTATAAACAAATCAGGGGATGACATACCAGCAACGGAACTTATGTGTAGCTGCAATACATATTTCTACTAAATGTGCTCTGTCCCCCTTATTTGTATTTGAGCCACTCTGACATTTACACGGTAAATACCTAGCACCTTAATAATAATAAAAATATTATAAATTATAAACAAATCAGGGGATGACATACCAGCAACGGAACTTATGTGTAGCTGCATCACATATTCCTACTAAATGTGCTCTGTCCCCCTTATTTGTAATTGAGCCACTTTGACATTTACACGGTATATACCTAGCACCTTAATAATAATAAAAATAATATAAATTATAAACAAATCAGTGGATGACATACCAGCAACGGAACTTATGTGTAGCTGCAACACATATTTCTACTAAATGTGCTCTGTCCCCCTTATTTGTATTTGAGCCACTTTGACATTTACACGGTATATACCTAGCACCTTAATAATAATAAAAATATTATAAATTATAAACAAATCAGGGGATGACATACCAGCAACGGAACTTATGTGTAGCTGCAACACATATTTCTACTAAATGTGCTCTGTCCCCCTTATTTGTATTTGAGCCACTTTGACATTTACACGGTATATACCTAGCACCTTAATAATAATAAAAATAATATAAATTATAAACAAATCAGGGGATGACATACCAGCAACGGAACTTATGTGTAGCTGCAACACATATTTCTACTAAATGTGCTCTGTCCCCCTTATTTGTATTTGAGCCACTTTGACATTTACACGGTATATACCTAGCACCTTAATAATAATAAAAATAATATAAATTATAAACAAATCAGGGGATGACATACCAGCAACGGAACTTATGTGTAGCTGCAACACATATTTCTACTAAATGTGCTCTGTCCCCCTTATTTGTATTTGAGCCACTTTGACATTTACACGGTATATACCTAGCACCTTAATAATAATAAAAATAATATAAATTATAAACAAATCAGGAAATGACATACCAGCAACGGAACTTATGTGTAGCTGCAACACATATTTCTACTAAATGTGCTCTGTCCCCCTTATTTGTATTTGAGCCACTTTGACATTTACACGGTATATACCTAGCACCTTAATAATAATAAAAATAATATAAATTATAAACAAATCAGGGGATGACATACCAGCAACGGAACTTATGTGTAGCTGCAACACATATTTCTACTAAATGTGCTCTGTCCCCCTTATTTGTATTTGAGCCACTTTGACATTTACACGGTATATACCTAGCACCTTAATAATAATAAAAATAATATAAATTATAAACAAATCAGGGGATGACATACCAGCAACGGAACTTATGTGTAGCTGCAACACATATTTCTACTAAATGTGCTCTGTCCCCCTTATTTGTATTTGAGCCACTTTGACATTTACACGTCAAAATATTGTTTACATAATTCACAAAAAAAAATTACTTATTTTTTGGGATTATTTTTATGTAATACTAGTACTAGCGGTCTCAGCATGATACCCCATAAGCGACAAAGTGGCTCAAAGACCCCTCTGGGTTTTATGAATATTTTCCTTCAAAACTGTCTGATATTATATGAAAAAAAATAATTTTTGCTCCTTTACACCCCTATTTTTTGGGATTATTTTTTTGTAATACTAGTACTAGCGGTCTCAGCATGCTACCCTATAAGCGACAAAGTGGCTCAATGACCCCTCTGGGTTTTATGAATATTTTTCTTCAAGACTGTCTGATGTTATATGAAAAAAATAATTTTTGCTCCCTTACACCCCTATTTTTTGTGATTATTTTTATGTAATACTAGTACTAGCGGTCTCAACATGCTACCCTATAAGCGACAAAGTGGCTCAAAGACCCCTCTGGGTTTTATGAATATTTTTCTTCAAAACTGTCTGATATTATATGAAGAAATTAATTTTTGCGCCCTTACACCCCTATTTTTTGTGATTATTTTTATGTAATACTAGTACTAGCGGTCTCAACATGCTACCCTATAAGCGACAAAGTGGCTCAAAGACCCCTCTGGGTTTTATGAATATTTTTCTTCAAAACTGTCTGATATTATATGAAAAAATTAATTTTTGCGCCCTTACACCCCCATTTTTTGTGAATATTTTTATGTAATACTAGTACTAGCGGTCTCAGCATGCTACCCTATAAGCGACAATGTGGCTCAATGACCCCTCTGGGTTTTATGAATATTTTTCTTCAAAACTGTCTGATATTATATGAAGAAATTAATTTTTGCGCCCTTACACCCCTATTTTTTGTGATTATTTTTATGTAATACTAGTACTAGCGGTCTCAACATGCTACCCTATAAGCGACAAAGTGGCTCAAAGACCCCTCTGGGTTTTATGAATATTTTTCTTCAAAACTGTCTGATATTATATGAAGAAATTAATTTTTGCGCCCTTACATCCCTATTTTTTGTGATTATTTTTATGTAATACTAGTACTAGCGGTCTCAACATGCTACCCTATAAGCGACAAAGTGGCTCAAAGACCCCTCTGGGTTTTATGAATATTTTTCTTCAAAACTGTCTGATATTATATGAAAAAATTAATTTTTGCGCCCTTACACCCCTATTTTTTGTAAATATTTTTATGTAATACTAGTACTAGCGGTCTCAGCATGCTACCCTATAAGCGACAAAGTGGCTCAAAGACCCCTCTGGGTTTTATGAATATTTTTCTTCAAAACTGTCTGATATTACATGAAGAAATTAATTTTTGCGCCCTTACACCCCTATTTTTTGTGATTATTTTTATGTAATACTAGTACTAGCGGTCTCAACATGCTACCCTATAAGCGACAAAGTGGCTCAAAGACCCCTCTGGGTTTTATGAATATTTTTCTTCAAAACTGTTTGATATTATATGAAAAAAATAATTTTTGCGCCCTTACACCCCTATTTTTTGTGACTATTTTTATGTAATACTAGTACTAGCGGTCTCAGCATGCTACCCTATAAGCGACAAAGTGGCCCAAAGACCCCTCTGGGTTTTATGAATATTTTTCTTCAAGACTGTCTGATATTATATGAAAAAATTAATTTTTGCTCCCTTACACCCCTATTTTTTGGGATTATTTTTATGTAATACTAGTACTAGCGGTCTCAGCATGCTACCCTATAAGCGACAAAGTGGCTCAAAGACCCCTCTGGGTTTTATGAATATTTTTCTTCAAAACTGTCTGATATTATATGAAAAAAATTAATTTTTGCTCCTTTACACCCCTATTTTTTGGGATTATTTTTTTGTAATACTAGTACTAGCGGTCTCAGCATGCTACCCTATAAGCGACAAAGTGGCTCAATGACCCCTCTGGGTTTTATGAATATTTTTCTTCAAGACTGTCTGATATATGAAAAAAATAATTTATGGTCCCTTACACCCCTATTTTTTGGGATTATTTTTATGTAATACTAGTACTAGCGGTCTCAGCATGCTACCCTATAAGCGACAAAGTGGCTCAAAGACCCCTCTGGGTTTTTTGAATATTTTTCTTCAAAACTGTCTGATATATGAAAAAAATAATTTTTGCTCCCTTACACCCCTATTTTTTGGGATTATTTTTATGTAATACTAGTACTAGCGGTCTCAGCATGCTACCCTATAAGCGACAAAGTGGCTCAAAGACCCCTCTGGGTTTTTTGAATATTTTTCTTCAAAACTGTCTGATATATGAAAAAAATAATTTTTGCTCCCTTACACCCCTATTTTTTGGGATTATTTTTATGTAATACTAGTACTAGCGGTCTCAGCATGCTACCCTATAAGCGACAAAGTGGCTCAAAGACCCCTCTGGGTTTTTTGAATATTTTTCTTCAAAACTGTCTGATATATGAAAAAAATAATTTTTGCTCCCTTACACCCCTATTTTTTGGGATTATTTTTATGTAATACTAGTACTAGCGGTCTCAGCATGCTACCCTATAAGCGACAAAGTGGCTCAAAGACCCCTCTGGGTTTTTTGAATATTTTTCTTCAAAACTGTCTGATATATGAAAAAAATAATTTTTGCTCCCTTACACCCCTATTTTTTGGGATTATTTTTATGTAATACTAGTACTAGCGGTCTCAGCCTGCTACCCTATGAGCGTCAAAGTGGCTCAAAGACTCCTCTGGGTTTTATGAATATTTTTCTTCAAAACTGTCTGATATTATATGAAAAAATTAATTTTTGCGCCCTTACACCCCTGTTTTTGGAGATTATTTTAGTGTAATACTAGTACTAGCAGTCCTAGCATCCTACTCTTTGAGCTAAAAACGGCTCAAGAACCCCGAAAATTCCATTACATTAACGTGTATGCCGCCTTCATGAAATAGTGTTCAGAATCGTTTCCGTTGCTAAAAAATCGTTGCTAACTTCACACCGGTCTGCAACCAGCCATACAAGTAGGAAACAGACAGCCGACACTTGAAGATCAGCTTGTGGAAAACAGATGAATATTAATGCGCTTTCGAATGTTACCTGAGAAGGAACAGTTAGGTTAGGTGTGAGCTTATTACGAAACAGTCGAGCCAAGGTTTGAAAGCCAGAATCATTTATTTTCTACGTGCTGATGTGACGACAGTGAGAAATAAGAGAAATTTAACTTAAAATGATGAGATTTCTTACTTTTCAAGACATATGTGACGTATATACGACACTAAGATAAATATATGAATATAGAAAATTACACTGCCATGTTTATCACAGCTACTATATACAACAAAATAAGTAGAATAAGAATTAATAATGAAAGTATAAACAGAGGTGGTAGAATTCTTTCGTCTTAGATTTATATACCGCACCAAATAGTAGTTCTCTTGCAGAAGTCATAAAAATGATAATGAGCACCGATGAAATTTAAGTAAAGTTTGTAGAGAAAAAATGAAAAATACCTGTCTTCTTTTAGCAGGTTTACGGAAAATTCACCGCGCAAAATTAATCTGACCTAACATAACCTACCCTAAACTAACCTAAAGTAACCGACTCTAACCTAAATCTAATTTGCATGCAAACAATATACCTATAAAATTAATACATATACTGCTTGTGGGAGTAAGATTTGTGAGACTAACATTGGACGAGTGCAGACATATATATATATATATATATATATATATATATATATATATATATATATATATATATATATATATATATATATATATATATGTATATATACAGGGTGGTGGCGGTTAGGGGTGAACATAGGGATTTAACATGGGATTTTAGTTTTTTGCAATTTCCTGCTCTCCTGTTCAGTTTACGGCAAAAACTGTAGAGTACACAATTGTTCAGAATTAAAAATTGCATACAAAAATGTATTTACATTTATTATCATCTTTTTGGTTTCTTCACAAATTTAAAAAGAAATTTCAAAATTTCTGTTAATGTGTAGCAATAGCCATGACTTATAACTCAAATGTTTAAACATAATATGTCATTCAATATCTGTCAAATTTTGGAAATTTTCTCTAATAAAAAGTTAATTTAATAATGAATGTTTATTCGAATGAGGAACGAGTTTTCATCATAAAAAATTATTATGGTGGAAATAGTTTTAGAAGAATACGTGATTTGTTTTCCATAAAGTACGAAAATACACCAATTCCTAGTGTAGCAACAATTTCTAAACTTGTTAAAAATTTTGAGAACACAGCTAGTGTAGCTGTGAACGAAGGTAATGAAGGAAATAATAATCATAACGAAGTGAATGAAGAAATGGTATTGGCTATGATAAATCAAAATTCTACGTATAGTATATTGGTTTATTATTAAATGGTATATCTAATAAAAAATCTGATGTGGCCAGCACATTACCTTCCGTCAGTTCTATGTATTTTGTACAAATTTCATACGGAAAGTTCCTTGCTAAATTAAATAATCTATTTCTTGTACAATACCTTCCGGCAGTTGCATGTATTTTATGCAAATTTCATACAGAAAATTATTATTTTGTGACGTTTTCTATATACAGTGTAATGTATCTGCAGAAATAAAAGATTTATTATTATTATTATTATTTCTTGTACATTACCTTAAAGCAGTTGTATGTATTTTATACAAATTCCATACAGAAAGCAAAAGATCCTATACCTATTTCCAATAAAATTATAAGACAAACACACTATGTCAATTTCACTTGACACTGACATCTTTCAATCAAAATTTTCTTAATATAGTAGCTGTTTCCACAACTATGGCTACTTTATGAAATTTAATTTCTTTATAATTTTCTAACTCTATATCCATTTAATATTAGGTATAAAATGCAGTCAAATCGTATAGAAAATAAAATATTCTTTAATATTTATAATAACATTAAATGTGAAAAAATGATATTTAACATAGTTTTTTCAAGAAAAACTGTTAAAATCTTCAAATGAGGCTACTTCCGGTTGTCCAATTCTAACCAAAATCTAATCAGCTCTTCGCATGGATGTAACGAAGAGAAATACGAAAGAATTATAATTTTTAGAATTGTTGTATGGAAGTTATCGTAGACGAAAATTTTGTTACACACACACACACACACGGACACACATACATACACACACACACACACATACAGACATCATCGTAAAAATTGTAAAATCGTATTCTAGGGACCTTAAAACGTGCTTATTCATTAAAAACTCACCACCGAATTTTTTGACCAAAGACAATACCTTCCTTACCTAAAGGTGACGGAAGGTAAAAATGCGTATTAAAATTAAAAGTTGTTTTTATTTAATTTTTAAGTTAGATTAACGCATGGTTGACGTTTATAAAAAAAATATGACAACCAGAAAAAAATTAATTCCATGGCTATTGCTACAAAATAACAGAAATTTTGAAATTTCTTTTTATAATTGTGAAGAAACCAAAAACATAATAATAAATGTAAATACATTTTTGTATGCAATTTTTAATTCTGAACAATTTTGTACTCTACAGTTTTTGCCGCATAATGAACAGGAGAGCAGGAAATTGCAAAAAACTAAAATCCCATGTTAAATCCCTATGTTCACCCCTAACCGCCACCACCCTGTATATATATATATATATATATATATATATATATATATATATATATCTGTATTTACAGGGTAAGACGCCCCCCCTTTAACTTTTTTATTATAAGTAAAGAAAATGACATAATTTAGAAATATTAGAAATAATTTTTAAATAAATATTATAGGTGGCTATGTGAAAATAAACAAAACGTAACAGTGCTATCGGGTAAAAATCCTTCTCAGTGTTCTTAAACTCGGTTGCCGACGTCTAGGAAACCGCTTCCGATAAATTCTTTTTGCTCTTATGATTCCAGTCGATTCACCAACTATTAGAATCATATCAATTAATTCGTTCTTCGTAAACATTTCAAAATGTTTTTTTGTTTACAAAATAAGTTAAATTAAGTAACAAACAAATGTATACTTTTTTGACATTAATTTAATTGTTTTACATTGTTACGTTTTGTTTATTTTCACATAGCCACCTATAATATTTGTTTAAAAATTATTTCTAATATTTCTAAATTATCTCATTTTTCTCGAAATTTTTCAAATACATAAAAAATAATACATCGTTGAAAAGAGAAAAAAATGGCGGTTTCTATTTTATTAAAATAATTATAGGTTGCTATTTGATAAATAAAAGTTGATAGTCGTATCTTGTAAACCTGACTTTATAAAAAATATCTACATCTGCCATCAAATAGTATATGTAAATGTAAAATAATAAAACTTTTATATGAGCCATTTTTTTCTATTACTTATAATAAAAAAGTTAAAGGGGGAGCAGGCGTCTTCCCACACTCACCCTGTATAGCTGCACTTGTCTGTAAGAATAGCTCCACGCAAGCGCCGATTGCTTTGATTTTATTGGTGTAGAACGAGAAAGGGGAACTAGCGGGAGGGAAATTCTTACACTAACTGACAAGGATAGACAATAATGTTTGTAGCAGACTCCTCTTCAGTGAGAGATAGGGCATTTGTAGTATATTTATTTATAGGTATATTATGCAAACATACAATCAAGTGAAGCTCGCTGTAGGATATTTGTATACAAAATGTACGACGAAAATATATCAATCCTTTAATTACCTAGTTTTTAAACAATTTTATATACAAAAGTTCAAATAAAGATAAACTCGATTTCGTCTCCCAAAGAAGAACTACCTTCGTGATGATGACGTTATAGGTATATATTTTAGTATCTAATTTGAAAACGATTACAGATTATGAAATTTTGATATACCTATTTATTTATATTTATTTGCTACTTCATATAAGATATAAGATCATTATTATAATATATTTTTTTCGCAATATTCTGTTATTGGTTATTGAAAAGAATTAGGCCTAAAAATAATGGAAACTTTTTATTCTTAAAGTTTAAAGAACTTTTTCTGATTTCATCTGAAAGTCTTTTCCTTTTTTAAAGAAAAAAGGCATTGTTATTCACATTCAATAAGATCTGTACCGTATATAAATAAAAAATAACGATCAAGATTTTTTTCATTAAATTTTTAATTTTGAAACGTCATTACGAACAGAATTATATGATTGCATTCTTACACTTACCTATCTACTATTTAATAATATTTGTATGATTGTTTCTACATCTACATCTAAATAGTTGTGAATGAGTAGTGAACTACTTTAAATTACGTTTATGTCCTACAACACCAACAACATATTCATTTTTTTTCTCTCTATGTACTGACGATTGACGATATTAGCAACATTATAGTCTCCATAACTTCATTTAGACAGGCAAAAATATTTAAAAAATAAAAATCTGATGTAGTCAACACCATACCCCCCGCCATTTAATTTTTATTAATTTAAATATACGAGTTACATATTTACTTATGCTGGATACTGTATTAAGTTCCATTCCATATGACTATGGTACTATTTAAAACATTACTATTATTAATTTGAAATGATTAGTTCTTTGGCAGTCACATTTATGTCAGTTACATATACAGGGTGGAAACGAAATTAATATCATAAATTTAAGGGTGAGTAGTATGACATGTGTAGATTACGAAAGTGAAAGAATTTTTTTAAAATTCGAAAAACGAAAATTCGACTTTTCTTAAGGGGATCGTCTAGACCTTAGTCTACTCTTTTCCAAATGATCGAAAAGAGGCTCTAAATTATTGTTCATTATGGAAAATCTGTTACGAATATGTAACTTAATTTTGTCATATTATTGCAAAATCTTAATTGTGTCTGTAAGTTTTTATTTATAATTTAGCGTTAAAAATACACAAAACACGTCTCAGCTTTTTACTAATTATGGCTGTATTTGTCATTTATTTGTAATAAAATTTAAATCCGCGCTCTTAGAAAAGATGAAATTAGGTTCGTAACGTTTTAAAATTTTAAAATATTTATTCTTTATTCAAATAATTAACTTCAAAATTGACCAAAAATCAACAATTTTAGAGCTTTGCCACAGACATAAGAACAATAATATTGCAAAAATATAACGTTACAGACATAATATCAAGCTTTCTTAATAAATATATTAAAAATGAGTAACAAATTCCTAACAGATTTCGCATAATTGGTAGAATTGTAGAGCCTCTTTTCGTTCATTTGGAAGAGCCTAGACGATCCCCTTAAGGAAACTTTTTTTTTACTGCTGTTTTAATTCATATTTCATTAAAAATATGTTTATCAAAAATACAATCAAAATTAGTTGTATTATTAATAATTAAATTAAATTATTCTTAATAATTAAATTAAATACCATTTGCACCGAAAATAATTGTGTAAAAGGTACATAAAATATTTCATTATTCTCGGAAGTGTTAGTGTCAAGCGATTTTTGCTGGGCTCTTGTTAAAAAATGTATTCTAATTCTGAATTAGTGGATATGTTGTTGATTTATGGTGAAGTGGGACAAAACGTGGTTTTAGCAGCAGGTCTGTATGCCGAACGTTATCCTGGAAGACGCCAGCCTGATCGCAGGATGTTCATCACAGTGACACAACGTCTTCGCGACACAGGCAATTTAAGAAGAAATAATGGACGAGATGGCGGCGGTCGCAGACTACACCACAACATTGAAGATGAAGTCTTAGACTTGGTGCATGCTAACCCGGCAATTAGTAGCAGAGGAGTGTCTCGTGTTGTAGGAGAAATATCTCACACGAGTGTTTTGTAAATTTTACACAAGAATGATTATCATCCATACCATTTTCAACGTGTTCAAGGATTAATGCCTGCTGATCACCAAGCAAGAACGATATTTTGTCAGTGGATTCTGCAACAACATGCTGCAAATTCACTTATAATATTTAGTGACGAAGCAATTTTCACACGTGACGGTGTCTATAATTTCCACAACATGCATTATTGGGCTCAAGAAAATCCACATGTTGTAGTAAGAAGTAGTTTGCAACACAGATTTTCATTAAATATTTGGGCTGGTATCTTAAATGGAAATTTGCTTGGACCATACATACTGCCCAACAGATTAAATGGTGATCAGTATTTGGAATTTTTACAAAATATTCTACCAGTATTATTAGAAGATGTTCCCTTACTCCATCGTCAACATGGATGGTTTCAGCATGATGGTGCTCCACCTCATTTTTCAAGAAATGTGCGGCAGCATTCAAATAATACCTATGGGAACAGGTGGATTGGCCGTGGAGGTCCTATATCATGGCCACCAAGATCACCTGACCTCAATCCCTTAGATTTTTATCTGTGGGGTCATTTGAAGTCCTTGGTGTATGATAATCAAAACCCCCCTGAAACTGTTGAAGAATTGAGGATGCGGATTCAAAACTGTGCTGAAATTATTAAACAATAAAATTATATGAACCTGGCATGTAGTGTCTCATTAATTAAACGTAGTGCATTGTGTGTAGCTGTGGGAGGTGAAAATTTTGAACAATATTTATGAGTTTTGTGTTTATTCTTGAATTGATTTTTAGGTTAAGTTTTTTTCATATTAATATTGTTACATGAAAAGTTTCTAGTATTGTTGCTATTTATCAGTTAATCCATTCTGTTTTTTTTTCTTTATAAAAATAATTCTGCGTTGATATGGTTCATTGAACTTTCAAAACAAATTACGTTAGAAATAATTAAGATTTGATTATACAGAAACATTACGTAAATTAATTAAATTAATTTCAAGTATTAAAGTTGTCAGTGGTTCAGTGGTACCAAAAATGTTAGTTTAATGACAAATACCCTTAAATATGCGAATTTTTTTTTAAAAAAGTCTGTTTCGTAATCTACACATGTCATACTACTCACCCTTAAATTTATGACATTAAGTTCGTTTCCACCCTGTATTTGAGATATGAACTGTGTAACCAAGGAGTTGTTTGTTTAAAGCGTAGACTCCGGGATTTATACCTTGTTCCATTTAAGCCATTCAGTATTGCGGAGCATAGGGAATAGTTTTGACCTTTCTGATTGGCTGAAATTAGACACAATAGACAAGTTTACCCAATGTAATTTCGGCTATTTCATGTTTGCGCTGTTGCCAGCTCCACCTACTGAATGGCTTAAGTGGTATAGAGTATAAATTATACAGATAATTTTATAAATTTATCCATAAAATGTATAGAAAAGTGTTAATGCAAACCTGTAAAAAATTTAATAATCTTTAATTTTTATAATAACAAATCTCAAAAAAATAACATTTAATAGCTATTTGGGTATTAAGAGCGCAAAATGGGTCGCGAGGCATTCTCTCGAAATCGAAAATGTCCATTTGCGCTCGAAACACACACAAGATTTTTTCTACAGTCGCCACAATGGCGTCTTCCACCATAACAAAAATTTATTTGTTTCAAGTACATTAAACTAGTGCAGTGAAAAAATGGATGTCCATTGGGAGCGTTCACGCCAAACTATTGCAGGTGGCAGCACAACTGTTCACACAATTTATTTTATATTTAATTTTAGTTTATCGTTATTTTCCATTCTTCTTCAGTTATTGCTTCAATGTAATCTAAGCATTTTATACTTTCGTTTATGTAAATGAACGCCCTATTTTATTTTCACAGCAGTGAGGCATTTTGTTTGGTTATGTAATATACCGATACAGCAGTTATGTCAGAATGACTTGTGAAGGTGGGAAATGTGTAACTACAATGCCAGTAGTTTCTGACCAAACGTTTCCATTAAGAATGTAGACAAGTGACATTTCTCAACATTGTATAATTAGAAATTTGGACAGCGAGTGTATGGTCTACTTTGTTGCGCATGAGTGGCAAAGTGACATTTTGCGTTGACAAAAGAGAGCGCAAATGGCTACTTTGTATATAGACTGTAGATTTGGAAATATACTAAAGTATGTCCAATTTTAAAAACTGGTGATTCTTCTTGTGTTACTAATTATAGACCTATTGCCATAATTTCTAACTTCGCTAAACTATTTGAAATTAGTTTATATACGAAAATTTTGTCTCAGGTTAAGCCTTTTCTTTCTGATTTTCAACATGGCTTTGTACCTCAAAGGTCTACAGTCACTAATCTGTGTGTCTTTACACAGAATGTTGCTGAAACATTAGATAAATCAGGTCAAACTGACGTCGTGTATACAGACTTCTCGAAGGCATTCGATAAAATTGATCATGGTGTTTTAATTAAGAAACTCCAAGAGTTTGGGTTTCATAATAATATTCTAAAATTACTAAATTCTTATCTAAACAATCGATTTCAGTATGTAACGTATAACGGGTTTAATTCCCGCTTATATACAGCAAAATCGGGAGTTCCTCAGGGATCTAATTTAGGCCCTCTTTTATTTCTCCTTTTTATTAACAATATCACAGATAAAATAACTTGTGACGTCCTTATGTATGCCGACGATGTTAAAATTTTTAAAGAAATAAATAATGTACTTGATTGTAATATTTTACAACGAAATATTAATAAAATTCAAAATTGGTGTAATGATAATAACTTGTTTCTAAATATAAATAAATGCAATGTTATGACTTTCACAAGGAAGAAACAACCAATTGTTTTTGATTACCATATTAATGATCAAACTCTTACTCGCTGTAGTTCTGTTAAAGACTTAGGTATTTATTTCGACCCTGCTTTAACCTTTACTTTACATGCAGATAAGACAATTATTTCGGCTAATAAGATGCTCGGCTTTGTTACTAGAATATGTAAAGGTTTCAGTAATGTTGAATCTCTAAAAATGCTTTATTTTACTTATGTCAGGTCCAAATTGGAATATGCGATTCTTGTGTGGTATCCTTGTTATGAGAACCGCATATTTCTATTGGAAAATGTTCAACGGAGATTTCTTAAGTTGTTATGGTTTAAGATCTTTCACGCGTATCCTGCTCAGGGTTTTGACAATAATGTTTTACTTAGTACCTTTAACATGGAATCAATAAAAATCAGACATTACAATATTACTTTAACAACGCTTTTTAATATTTGGAATAATAGAATAAATTGTTCAGCATTACTTTCCAAATTCCTAATTCGTGTACCTAGGTCAACATCCCCTACAGGATACACATTCTACTTACCGCCTCATAAGACTAATGTACTGTATAAATCACCAATCTATGTAATGTGTAATTTTTATAATGGTGTTTGTAACAGTGTAGATTTTATTTCTTGAACTTGGCTTTTCTTTGTAATATTGTTTTCATGGTTTGCATAAATTTTGTATATTTCATTTACTTGTCTTGGGTGTATGCCTTTTTGAGTAATAAAGGTTATTATTATTATTATTATTATTATTATTATTATTATTATTATTATTAAAGATACTTTTCAAAGAAAAATTATTTTGAGCTTCAAGTAAAGTGCCATTTCCGGATATCTCATTTACACCAAGATCTATTCCATATTAGCATAAGGTAGAAATTCAAAGTTTCAAAAAATTTTAAATGATAGTATTTGAGTTGGCGTGGAGGATCCATAGACACACGCACACGCACACGCACACACACACACACACACACACACACACATACACCACCACCATCATCACCATCATCATCATCATCATCACCATCATCATCAGCATTATCATCATCATAATCATCATCATCATCACCATCATCACCATCATCAACATGATCACCACCACCACCACCACCGCCACCAATTAAGAAAAACTAATTTATAATAATTATATGGTAGCAGAAATGAAGCGCAGGCTGTTTTTAGTGACATCTTCAAAATGTAGCTATTCTTTTCATAGCGAGGTCATACAAGTTGGGGTTAACAGCTCGTGTATAGCGTACGTTGGCTCAGGTTATGTTACGTTTAGAAAAATTGAAAATTGTCTAAATATTCATAAAAAGAATAAAAAAATACTAATTATCTTCATCAATTCTTCAATATAAATTATATACTTTACTTTAACCATACTCATATTTATCTCACGTATCTTGTCTCTAAAGGCGGTTTTACAAAAAAAATTGTGACCTCCTGTTGCGAATAAAGCATAGCTAGATGTACTTTAATTCATTTTTAAGCAGTTCTTTTCTTTTTGTTTTGTAGCTTGTAATCAATAGATTTTAATTACAAGAGAAGCCATTAAATGTGCACACAGATTTAAGTAAATAATCTTCCAAATCACACAATCTGCGTAAAACTTTGTCTACCTAAATCAGAAATGGAAATATATAGATATATAGGAAATTTAAATTCAAAATTTATTGTAAATACATATTTTTATCTAAATCTAATAAATCGCAGTTTATCAGCCCGGTAATAAAATAAGAGGGCCCCGGCTTAAAAGAAAGATTAGAAAATACTCAAAATTCAATTATAATAATGAACATATTACATATTAATATTTTAATATGCTATCTATAAATACACATTATAACCGATATACTAATATGATTAAAATCCAACTATCCACAATTGAATTTGGACTATATCCTATAATGCTTTAATGGCAAAAAGAATTTTTTCAAATATGTATTATGAGAGCAAATTTATCATTACAACAAAATGAATTTCTTTCAAACACTTTTGACAGTTGATAAAAACAGAAATTGATAAATTTATAAAAAGTTATAAATCTGTATTATTCGTCGGATATATTGAAAAACTGAAATATCTGATTTTGCCACAGGATCGTTGTATTATTCAAACATTCAATTAATTGCCGGGAGGCTTAAACTCAACTACATATACCACAGGGTGTTAATTTTTGAGTGGCTACCATTGCGATCTCGAGTGCTATAACAGATACAAAGTTGGTTAAATTAGCAAAGAATCTCTATTTTACATGGGTATTTCAATGATAAAATGAAAATAAAAATTCAATCAGTGGTTCTCAAAATATGGATACCAACATTTTTATTTTAAAAATAGGTCTTTATTCTGAATCCAACGATGTACAATTTTCATACCCTTATATAACACAATTTTCGAAAAAAAAAACTAATAAAGATTTGAATTAATTCCCCCAAAATATGATATTAAGAAGATTATCATGACTGAAAAAAGTGAATAATTTATTTAATGCTACTTCTGTCAAATGAAAAATTGTCCTCTTCATATCATTTTTAATAAAAATGGATCAATTCACACACGACGAAAAGTGCTTTTTAAATATACTCACTTTTTTCAGTCATGGCACTTTTATTAATATCATATTTTGGAGGAATTTATTCAAAATTATTTTCTCGAAAATTTTGTTACGTAAGGCTATGAAAATTGTATATCGTTGGATTCAGAATAAAAAGCTCTATTGAATGAGCAAATAAAAAAATATATGTTTCCATTTAAAATAGAAAAGTTGGTATCCATACTTTGAGACTGGTTGAATTTTTTTCCAGTTTATCAATGAAATACCCATGTAAAATAGAGATTCTTTGCTAATTTAACCAACTTCATATCTCTTATAGTTTTCGAGATCACAATGGTAGCCACTTAAAAATGAACACTCTGTCTAAATAACTAAATACCCTTGAGATATCATCTAATATTTCTCCATGATTAAATATGAGTATATCATTTATATCATTATATTGTAACTTTTTTATTTATATGGGTGAAGTTTAAAAATCAAAGAATTATTACTAGTTAATTAAAACAGATGTTTATTAAAATATAAATAAATATTAAAAGATAATAACAATGTGATTACATGGTTAAACAATTATTAAATACAAATTTAAGACTAAGAATATAATTAACTAAACGCTAGCATTATTTATTTATTTATTATTTAAACAATTAGCTCGACTATTTATTTACACGATATTACTGATTATTTATTTCCACTATTTATGTCACTATTTATTTAAATTACATTCAACTTTCAGTCTATATTCTCAACTGACTCAATAGTGTCTGTATATTCAACTGCCCGGACAGAATTCACTCCTTTCAACTCACTAGCTCACTGCCTGTGTATTTATGTAACTCACTACCTAACTCACTGTCTATTTAAGTAACTGTCCTTCTGACGGACTAACTCACTTCCACAGCCTCAGTATCACGGATTGTTCGTATGGTACAACTCTTCAAAACCACTGCCGAGTATCCGGTTGTACTCGCTGTTACACTCTAAGAAATTTTTAACCAATTTTAACACTAAAATTGGTTCCAGGAGGTCCACCAGATTACGTGTAATTTTAACAAAGTATCTGTTTGGTTAAAAAGTACACTGAAAACTGGTTTTATATTTAACACAAAATTTCTAGTTAAAAATATTAGTGCGTGTTAAAATTTACACTGAAATTCGTATTTTAACTAAATGTACGAGTTAATTACCTTCCACACTAAATAGTGTAAAGTACGCGTTTCAGTAGCACCTCTTGGTGTATCCATTTACTCGTATTTGAGTAATTTTTTACAGAATATGTGTTAAATAAGGTTAATAAGGATATCATTGAAATATAAATAATATAATTTTATTATATCAAAAAATACATAAGTAAATAAATCTTATATTTGGCTAATATCTGTGTTGTACAAAAATATATTAATAATATAATTTCCATCGGAACTCGGAACATGAAAGCGTTTCATATATGGTTCTTTGTACAAACAAATATTTAAAAATATTAAAGTCATTTCAGACACATCTAATTTTGCAATTTTAGTGGTTATAGAGTTTAAACAAAATATATTGTATCCATAGACTCAATAATTTCTGGCACGAGGAAGTTAGTTGGTATAAAAAAACCACATGAAATTCATTTAGAACTATCCATTTTTATATCACATGGTATATTGTATACTCATTTTGAAGTATGTAATAACACTTTTGTAGCAATAAACACGTTCGTTCATCTCACAGATCAAACCAAGAATACGTATATCACATATCACAGTTGCACAATCCACACTTTGGTACTGATTTGATCGCTGCTTGTAGTAAATACACGTCATATTAACAGCATTGAGTGTTATTTTACTTTTAGCGAAATATAGTGTAGTTGCAGCACCGTATTGTACAAATGTACACTAAGTTGAGCATAAGTAACTCAAAAAATTGTTGGTAATTAAAAGTAACCATATTTTTGAGTAATATATCTCATTTACTCCGTATGTGGTTAACATATTTGAAATTTATTAAAATAACACGGACAAAATTTAACTAAACCGTATTTTTAACACGAACGAAAAATGTACTTATTTAAGTGTTAAAATTAACACTAAATTACTTCACCAATCGATTTGGTTACTTTACACAGACGATATTTCTTAGAGTGTACTGCCCCCGTATACCAAGCTTCCCAATACTTCTCAAAACTACCGAGAATTCACTTCCACAGCTATTTCAGTATACCAGTACCTTCTCGAGTACTCTACTCGACACTAAACTGCATACGCTCACCACTATACTGCTGTGCTACTAAACTCACTGACTCCTACTATCTATGTAATTGCGTGTCTGTGTAACTTTGTCCCTGCACACAAATACGTTGCTTTATAGTAGTTCTAATATTTCTGGAATATTATAGCATCATCCCGAACTACATAACTTGCGCGGGTAATTACGCTTATCTCCCCATTGTTTACATAACTGCCCGTTTATGTCGCCTGCCTCCGCGCGCCGCATCTATGTTATCCGCTCGCACGCACTGGCCGCGGGCTCGTGGACCAAATGTCGCAGGTACCTATCCTCTCACGTTACAATATGTACTTATATTGATATTTTGTACAGTACAGAAAGCCAGTTACACAAATGTAACACGAAGATTATAATGGGTCCAATATTAATCTTTGTCATTATTTTAAGAAACTTCGTCAAAATTGAGATCTGTGGTTCTAGAAAGACTTATTAATTATTATTTTTTTTTTTTAATATTCTTTGTCGTGGAAATATGTCTATTCCCAAAGACGTTTAAAATAACGTTTGTTGCCAATAATTGGAAATATGCGTTGATAATAATCAATTTAATAAAATATTTAATAACTAACTACAGATACAGGGTGAGTCTGGGAAGACGCCCCCCCCCCTTCAACTTTTTTATTATAAGTGATAGAAAAAAATGACTCATATAAAACTTTTATTATTTTACATATACTATTTGACGGCAGATGTAGATATTTTTTATAAAGTCAGGTTTACAATATACGACTATCAACTTTTATTTTTCAAATGGCAACCTATAATAATTTTAATAAAATAGAAACCGCCATTTTTTTCTCTTTTCAACGATGTATTATTTTTTATTAATGTATTTGAAAAATTTCGAGAAAAATGAGATAATTTAGAAATATTAGAAATAATTTTTAAACAAATATTATAGGTGGCTATGTGAAAATAAACAAAACGTAACAGTGCTATACAACTTAGCAAACTAAAACAACAAATTTAGTAACAAAAACAACTTTACATTGCATTTACAACATGAGCCATTTTTTTCTATTACTTATAATAAAAAAGTTAAAGGGGGGGGCGTCTTCCCAGACTCATCCTGTATAGTAGTCCAAGTTTTATTGGCACTGGCAGCTTCAGTCATTCAACATTTCTTTTATTTTCATACAATCGCAAGTGATTTCTATCTGGCATGGTTTCATATGTTTAAACAAGTGATATTTTCTTTACTTGCACTGTTTGACTATTTTCTATATTCATTTATTTGAAAATAGTTACGGGATATCGAAAAGACGAGGTAAAGAGCATTAAAAACGCGAATAGTCTACGAGTATTAATATATATCACCCATGTTCTAATTTGTTACTATGGTGGACGACCTCGTTGTTAATTAGTTATTATTAACTGTATTGTAATATAACTATGTTGTCATTTATTACCAATTTATTTATATACTTATATCTAATTTCTTCTTCTCAAAGGAATAATAGCACGCGATAAATATATCATGATATAGGTAACAATTAAACATAAAAAAACAATTCATTGTCATTGTCTTTGTGTTTCATCTGTCAAGGCTTTATACAAAATCCAAACAATTGCTTCTCGAAGTCTCGTGGGAGTTTAGCAATGAGAGTAAGCATAGCAATCTATAAATGCAAATTGGATTGTGCTGTATTGTATTTCAATATTGGAATAAGACAAGAGACAGCGTGCATTGCGCACGACAGAGGAAGTATACAGCGCCTATATGTAGGTGAGTGCTGCTCTATATAAGTAAAACGGGTTGCGTGAGAGCTGAATAAAGATGAATTCAAATGAATGCAACCAGATATGCATGACTGAATTGCGTGTTGCTCGCAATAGGAAAGTTTTTTACAATCGACTACTTTGTACATTTAAATTTTCATAATAAATTAGGAATCTTTACTTGACAACTGTGTGATAATTGTATTAATAAATAATATTTACGAAAACTTCGGAAATAAATAAGTATATAATATTTTGCCTACATTTTTGTTTTGCTGTCTATATTGTTTATTGTTTATTTTTCATGTATTATAGAGAATTTCCAGTAACGAAAAAGATTCAAATTTTAATTCTAAATTAATTCTTACAGCAACAATTAATCCCTAATAGCAAACATCAAAACAATTAGGTATAAGGGTTTATTTAGTTTATACGATATTCAACAACCTCTATAGTGAAAACGAGCCCATAAACCAATTTTTTATTGCTTTTTATGAAATTTTGTTTAAAGATATGGCGATTAATGAGAACCCGATATGTCCTTATTTTACCCAAGATATGATTTATTAAAGTTTTAAATTCCCTTGATATTAGAGTAAGTGCGATATAAAAGTTTCATTAACAATGACCCTAACGCTAGTGATGTAAACCAGAACTGCCAATGGGCGGGGCGCTGTGAAATTATAGGCGGGATTCTCAACTTTCATATTTCTGGCCAATAAAATCAAGTTGACACCCGTCGCCTCATAAAATGTTTAATTTGTTTTACTTTCTGATGATTTTTTTTAAATTATGTAACTTTATTACTTATTAATCAGTAAGTATTTTACGATTTTTATATAAATTTGTTGTATTACGATTATGATTTATGGGCCCATTATAATGACATTTTACGACGAAATTAAAACAAAATAAAATGAATGATGATTTGATATAAAATAAATAATTTTATCATTACCCAAGTCTGGGTGTGACAATTACTACGTTTATCTCGCCGTTTGAAGCCGCTTGAATTTAGTAAATCCCTTTTCGATCTTCGAAATAAACGCTCGAGATTAATATTTCAAGCTGCTTGAAAATGTCAAGTCAAGCCTATAAAATAACAAGCTTGGACTTATTAAGCGGCTTAACTTCTGTCGAAATAAACAGTGAAACTTCAAATAATGTAATTACGCATGCGCACATCCATAATATGTTGCAGTGTTATTATTATTAAATTCATATCTTTTGTTAGTTGTTCGCATTTTACTTCATTTTATAGAAGTCGCGTCATAAAACTTAATACAATTGTCGAAAAGCGAAATATTTGTAGTTATGAAGAAACAAATTGGCACACCCAGCAATGGGTAATACGCCGTGATGATATATTTATTTATTTATTTAAGAAACAAATGTTGTTTAATGCTTTAGAAAGAGAAGACAAATAACAACATGACAATTTTTAGATTTTGGGGTTATATATCCAGCCTGAAATTAGTTCATATACCTCTCCCTGTCTGTCTGTCTGCATAATCGAGTATTTAACTATCTTTTTTTAGTCGATACGAAATTAAAGAAGTTTGAAAATAACTCAATCCTATTTTCAATCCGCCTAGATACACCAGTAGGATTTTTCAAGTCATAATATACTTGAAGCCGCTTGAATTATTGAGAGAAACGTAGTCATAATGTTTTATAAAACGGCCATTTATCTCATATAGCAATCAGTAAAAGGATGAGATTTAGGGACGTGGGGATTTCAACCTGCAAATCAAATTTAGCAAGGTTCTGTTAATCAATTAAAAATTTAATAGTTTCAGATTGTATTGTTTACAAATTGTTCATATACTTTATCCATAAGCAAGAGCAGGGTAGTGGAATTCAAATTTTATTTTAAAGCTTGCTTGCCGTTAAGGTCTTTTTGATGGCGTCTGACATTTACACTTAATTTTGATTTGATAAATACACAGATCATTACATAAAGCAAATCTCATTGATTAATATGGATATTATATATATATATATTTATTTATTTATTTATTTTATCAATTGATAAAGTGACGCTTTACAATATTGGAAAAAATTATTTATTGTTAATTTATTTTATTTAATTACTGCATTCGTAAATTAGTGATAAAAAAAAGGAAACAAAATAAATAATGAGAGTTTGAAACTGTACCTATCGCTGTATGCTGGTGACGTCACAAGGGTAAACGATACGTCAAAAAACATTTGGCATATTGAATATACCTTTTATTGAACCTCAAAATTGGTTCAAGGCATATTAAAAACATTATTTGAATAATAAATTTTAAAATTAATCCTATAATGAGTATAATGAGATACAATTATGGCCAATTTCACAACCGATTCCTTAAATTTAAGTAATGCCTATATGTACCCGATGTGCACCCTAGCAAAATTTCGTTTTCACTAACCGCTAAGCATTGCCTATCTCGATTTAGGAATTACTTAGCTAGGTATCTGTTTTCCGATGCCCAAATTACTAAGCATTTCCTAACGTCTGACAGCCGACACTTTTAAATGAAAAAAATGAAAATTGTACAAGTTTATTAAATATTTTGATAGTTATAACGAAGAAATAGAAACACTTGCACAAGATAGAAAAGAAAGAACAAATTATTTTAAATTCTGTGATGAAAAATAGTTTTGAAAAAGATTCACTTCAGATTAGAATACAGCATTTTATATGTACACGGGTTTATATATGAAACAAAATTAATTAGTAAATACATATAAATATATCGTTATTATTCTTTATTTTATATTTTGGGAAATTACATTCACATTCGGGTTGTCTAATTTCAAATTTTTATTTGAAATCAGAGGATTCAGTTTCTGTTTTTGCGTTATTTATTCTATTTTTACCATTTATGTTTTCTTCTTGTTCATTTTCATTTTGTTTTATTTATAATTTCCATTTCTGTAATACAAATTTTAAAATTATATTTACCGTAAAAGATATTTTATTTAAAATTTAATTTTGTATACCTACCTACCTCAAAAATTACTAATATTTCGATGCCTACGTAGGTAATTCGTAACTGGGCATTGCTTTGTTTGGTGAAATCTGTTTAGGCAGTTCTTAAATTTAGGAAATTCCTAGCTAGGGAATGGTTTAGGAATTGGTGGTGAAATCGGCCGTTAGTGATGTTATTTTGATATTTATACTAGCAGGGCCGGTTGAAGGACCGGTCGGGATCGTGGCACGACTTACCAACAGTAGCGATAACGATTATTTTGAAATAACCAAATTAATTATAGAAAATATGGCCAAAAAGTTGGTACTACTTCCGGTTACGAAGTATGCTGTAGTAATTTTGAAATTTAGAATTGAGAAAGATATTTAAAATAGGTAGTTCATTTGTCATATGGAAAAATAATCAGCCATATACCACTAGGATAAACCGGCCCTGCCAAGTCATATATCGCTAATGGTAATTCACAATGGTAGGGTTTCGAACGCGTCCAATGTAACATTTTATTTATTCGCTAGCACAAAAACAAATAATTGCATTTTAATGATATGTTTATGACAGCGTGCATTTCGCAGATTTTGTTGAATGATGACATTTGAGCGTAGAGCGTCGAGAACAATTACTTATCACACATAATATACAGGGTGTAACTGAAATAAGTGCATTAAATTTAACCAGTAATGTAACTCGACGAGAGCAACAATATTTCTTAATAACTTTTTTTTCAAAGTCTTTTAGATTTTGAGTTAAAATTCTTTAAAGATTTACTGCATATTTCGGCACGCGCCCATGGAGAACAAATGGCTGCTAGCGTAATCAAGTGGGATACAAACAGCTCAAAAATTGTCGGTTATCGGTTACACTTGCAGTCACAGTAATTAATAAACCGAATCAACGAAAATAACATTTATTATTTATTAATTCGTAATAGTACAATTTTTAAAATAAAGAAATATAATTTTGGATAACAAAATTATAAAGTTGTGTATTAAACCAGGATTTTAATCACCTGTGAATAGTGGTTGACAAGGAGGGGCGAGGTACCGAGAGGAAGAGTAAAAGCATAGTTATTAGGTTATGAGTTGATTATTTATCGTCGATAAATCATAATAGTTTAAATACGTTATTCAAAAAATGTAAGTACAAACTTTTGTCCATTTAAAAGAGGTACATGAGTACCAATAATTAGTCGTCCATTTATTGTTCCCGCCCAAATACGTTTTAATGAAAATTTTTACAGCATTTTCGTCTGTCGAGATGTGTATTGTGCACAATAAATACACCTTCCCAAGTAAATTCAGTCTCATTAATGAACATTATGAGCCATTCCCAAAATAACTGTTGCTTTTTTTAAAATTGTCATATGTGACACTCCGTATTGTGATGTGATAAAGATGTACAAGATTAACAAATATGCGAATATTAAGAACAGAATGATTTGGTGATGATTTGGAAACGCTCCGTATAAATGCGTTGGCAACTCCATGACACTGTCTTTATGTGAATCGTGATGTCAAGTAAAATGTAGTAAAGATACGAGTAAAAAAATAAATAAATAAACCATAGGTAAGTAATTACAATGCCTGTGTACTCGAATTTTGGCAGAATTTTACCTTATAAACAAGTTTATTACTAATGTCAAAATTTAATTGCAACAATTGACAGGATTGTCAATTGCTAAAACAAAATTTTTCATAGCTATTGCTACCGCATTCAATTATCACAAGTATATTTGGAACGACTCGTCAATTTACGGGGTGGTAAAAATGCTAAAAAAAAAAATGTGCGATTTCGAGAAAAAGTTATTTAGAAATATTGTTGCTCTCGCTGAGTTATATTACTGGTTAAATTTAATGCACTTATTTCATTTACACCCTGTATATTTATAAATTCAATAATAGGTAGTAAATAATAAACTTTAATTGCATTTATTTTCCTATAAAATGTTATCATTAAATATAAAATGACATCAACTTATGTTTACTTTTTCATTGAAAAGGATACTTTTGCAATTACCTGTTTACGTATTAGTAGTGTTAGTGTTTAATAGTTATTTATTTGTATTCTATGAAATTATGATTGTGTTTAATAATAAAGGTTGCAACATGAGTCACTTGCATTTGAATACTTGCATACAATTACAGCCAATGTCATCGTAGGAATGTCTAACTACTCTGCGACACTTACCAACTACATATCTTCGCGATTATCGTACTCGTAAACACACATGCCAGGCATTTTGATAGTTAAAATACCAGGAAGCAAAGATTCGAAGAAATGAACTTGTTTTCAAAAAGAAAGTACATACAAGAATTGAAATTATTAACATCGTAGATTAAACGATAGTTAATGTACAAGTTGATTGATGTAATTTTTAGTCGAAATGAAAGGTGACATTTATATACATAAAACTTAAATTAATCAGTTTTTTAATTGACTATGAAATATAGTTCCGGCGATGGTACAGCTTACAGAAAGAAAGTATTATAATTGTAAAATATTCTAACTGAAAGTGTGATTTTTCAAAGATATAATTATTTTCTGTCATTTTTAACTATAATCTAAAACTTGCATGAAATGTGAAAGATGGAAGAAATTGTATTTATACACTTCACTGGTTAAAATACAGAATGTCCTGATTTTGGAGGCCACCATTATGATCGGGGAAACTATAAGTAATACGACTTCGGTGAAATGAGACATGTGTTACGCCTTTGGGGAGCTATCTTTGATGGGCTTTTGATTTGACAAAAATTTTCATAGATTACCTAATAGAAAATGGCGGAAAACTGAATTTGGTCGATATTTTCATTTTGAGATCATTTCAAAACTATCAGTAATCGAGAAAATTGTTTCAAAAAAAAGTTAGATATTTTTATTTTTTAAAATGGTACCTATATTTTATTTTTTCTTAAAAAAATTCTTATTTTTTTCTCTATCGATTGGTGTAAGGGTTATTGTGTTTTAAATATTTTTTTAGATTTTACCTGGTATATGTGAATTTGAAAATATAGTTAAAATTAAATTATAAAACAGGGAAGTTGAAATTTTGCATTTGGGACTACTATGACATCTAGTTGTGCACCTCCCTTTTTGGTCATTACATAATTTCCAGAAGTGGTACTTTACTTGAAAAACTATTTTAAAATATAATCCAAAACTTTTCAAATTTGGCATAAAATACTTTTATGTCAATAATGGGAATAACATAGTAAATTTTGGCTAAAGTAGGCTAACCGAAAGTGATGTATTACCTGAAGTTATTAACAGTTTTTCTTGAATAAAATGGTTTTATTTTGATTTTAGAAATAAATGTTTCAAATAATAGTTTTAAAGAATTAAATTCTGCGTCTAGCGTCTAGCCCTTTGTATAAGCTAGATATGTAAATTTAAAAATTATATATTTTTTGGGGCAGCATATCATTCTTGGGAGGAAGGGCATCATATGTTGTGGAAAGAAGCAAAAATACTCCACAAGGAAAAACAATGGAGGAGAAGAAAATTTAAAGAAGCAGTTTTTATATTTTCAAATGCAAACAATGTTAGTAAACCAAGCGTTGGAATCAGTAACCGTTGGAAAACATTATTATGTCTAATAGAGGACGTCAAAATTTGATTGAATAGTTTTATAGAAGTCTGTATTACACAATTTATATATTTATTTTATGTTTTATAATTATATTATTATTATTATTATTATTATTATTATTATTATTATTATTATTATTTTGTAACCTGATGACGACTTTAGATCTATAGCAGTCGAAACGTTGTTATATTTTAAATATAAAAATAATAAAGACAATGCAAGTCCAACCAGTATTCTTTAAAGCTTGCTATGGTTACGACAAAAAAGTTTTAATTTTAAAAAATTAATGTTAATGTCAAATTACGTCAAATACGTGCAATTTTATAATTGGGTCTATATTTCATGTTGCTCTTGCGTACAAGGAAGTCATGTGGTGTCCACATCAGATTTTTTAAAATATAAATTTACAAAATGTTCCAATAAAAATTTAAAAAATGTCCCTTTAAAAATAAAGAAATGTCGAAAAATCTCAGAATAATTGTGGATAATCTCAACATGTAGGTATCGACTCATCTAGTTAGTTAAAAAATCTTTCTCGTCTCGGCGAGACGCCATGATTCGAGAATGTCTCGTATCGTCCGAAAACGAAACACTAGATGCGTTTAATAAATACCAGTCACAACATGGGCACATATTGTGTAAGTAGGTACTGTTGTTGTGGATAATGTGAATAAGGATATATCTTTTGCTGTTCTGTGACACACAATTTGAAATAATTGACTTAGGTTACCTTTGAATTCAGGTTACTAGAACCACTACTAGCCACTTGAATATTTCTAATATATGTATTTATCTAATTATTCTTTTTTATAATTAGCAAAAAAGATTTCGAGATTTTGAAAGTTTTTATCTTTTTGCGTTTCTAGGGTCACATACTAAATATAGTTTCTTGCTAATCGTAAAAATGTGTGTAGGATGTAGTCGTATAAGAAAATAATTCTTATTTTGAGAGTAGGGCAGTCTGTCCTGAATTTCGCTACAAGTACTTACATTATTATAGGCAGGTAGTTAAGTACTGCTCACGTTTGAAACAAAAGTGTTTTAACACGTGATTGTAAATAATTCGCGTAGGATATACACAAATTATAATTTCTAATCCTTGACTTTATAATTGTAAGTTTGCATTTAATCAATAAATTATTGAAATATTAATAAATATATCATCACGCCCTAACGTCAGGATGTCAGGAGTTGTAATTAGAAGTCAACTCACGGACACTTATATTGATCGCGAGAATAAATCAGTGACTGTCAACAAGTTTCCTAATGATAAATAGTAAAGCTTAATTTACAAATGAGATCTAGTTTTGATTTTTTTTTGTGTGCATTAGTTTTAGAGACCTCTTTGTTTTGATTTTAATATTATAGTTTTAATGTAAAATTCATCGCAAAAAAGTCCATCGTACTAAAATTAACCTAACCGATTAATTTTTCTGTGATGAATTTTCGGAACACGCTATAGTGATAATGACTAGTCATCACACTTGGGTATCATCTCCATTATAAAATAGAAAAGAAAACAACACTATTACATTTGAAATAACTTGCCAATATTTTTACGACTAGTAACAATAATAATAATAACAATAATAATAACAATAATAATAATAATAATAATAATAATAATAATAATAATAATAATAATAATAATAATACGAGTAATAAATAATTTTGTATAATTTTATTGACAGTTACAAAATTTTACTTACTCTGCCGCCGCCAGTGAAAGTTACCTTCACTGTTGTTTTTACATTAACCTTGATGATATGTACGATGGAAATAACATTTAAAATATTGAAAATAATTATAAAATTAATATTAATTTACAACAAAGCAAAAATTCAGATGCACTGCCACTGTCTAGGCGAAATTTGAAGACGCGACTTCGCATTTTCCTGAAGAGTCTAGTCGTCAGAACGCCGAGGACTCCGAAGTAGCACAATGTACCTATGTTCCAAGCACCCGCAAATCCCGGGTCGTTATATTAGTTTTTAAAATAAGTTTAAATATAAGGACTCGAATTTTGTGTGTTAGGCATTGTTTCGTCAGGATTAAAAAAAAAATTCTTAAAAAACGAGTCTAATTATCCACTCGGAAGACACCGGTATCTTCGGGATCCTCGGCGCTCTGACGACTAAACTCTTGTCTCTTGCGCATTTTCCTTGAAACCCCGTGCAACCACGGCTGTGAATCAACTAATTTTTTGACTTGTTTAATAAATATTTATTAAACTTTTGAATGAATAAATTTTGGTAGCTGCTAGGTATGTAGAAAAGTATCAAGAAAATTGACGCCAAGTTGATAAGTATTGCTAAGGAGAAAAACAGCATAGTTGTTTGAATGTGGAAAATATTCGAATTCAAAATAACAGCTATGTGACCTAAAATTATCGACTTTAGTAGTAAAAATTGATGATGAATCATAAACGTAGATGATAGTAGTCGAAATATCAATTAATTGATAAAATAAAATTAATTACATATATTTGTCATGTCAATAGATTTAGGTATGATTATCTAAAAATAATATATTTTTTTAAATATATATATGTTTTTTAATTTAAATACTTAGAATTGGAACAACAAAAGCAAAAATAATTATTAACCCTTGATCTAGTGGACACGAATTAAACATCCATATTTAATAAAATTAAAGGCCGAGCAATATTTAATAACTCGATAAATGATAATCAATCTTTATTAGGTGTTATATCGTCATTTGTTATTTGTTGTACATGTAGAATTAACAACACAAATATGAAAGACAGAGAGTTCATACTTTGTTAAATACTAGTACATAGCTTTTTTGGTGTTCCCCTAATTTTGCCGGCGTGTGCGTAGTTACCGATTATAGTACTTGAACTTATTACTACTATAGTTATTTTTTTTGAGAATGCAGAACAGGGAAGATAGTGCTTATGTGACCTTGTTCTCCAATTGGCTTAAATCGAGGAACCGACGATATTTATTTGTCCATCTCAACCTTTTCTCTACTCATCTCTCTCTTTTCACATACATTTGTAATTAAATGAATATAAAACTACGAATAATTTCTAAATATATAATATAATATAATAGAACGTTAAATTATACTACGGCTAACATTTATGTTCGTACGCCAATGCATGCTGAGCTGTCAGTTGTTAATGGCTGCCGTGTCAATTCCAATTGTCAAATGATCTGTTTGTATCATTTTCATTTTTTTGCGTTTTTCTCCATTTATGTGTTTGCATTTTATTTCTATTGTTGTCATTTGGTGTATTTAAATTGTTATAAACTGTTGACAAACAATTTACTGTATTGTTTTAAGCTTCGCTTTTTTAAATTCTCTACTGTTATCACGATAATTGTAAATTATTTAAATTAACTGATTTACAAACTTCTGTTAATTTATGGAAATTTTTAATATATCCATTTTAATTGTATAAGATATTTTTATTATTATTATTATCTTTTTAAAACTATTAGGTACTTTTTAAAATGAAGTTTTATGTAATAAATTTAAATATGTTTTAAATTTAAATATGTTTTCATTGTGCTTTTTAAATAATTATAACTTATTCAACTTCTCTTTTTAAATCAATAATTTAAAAAGTAAATTTGATATTTTTCTTCATTTTGCTGTAATATTTTAAAAATTACCATTACTAAATTACCAATTTTATATTCAAATGTAATTCCATAACTGTTATTATTTCAAGTAACTATATTTGAATTTAGCGCCAAATTTTGTAAACTAGACTGACCATTTGTCATAGTGTAAAGCAGGTTTCTAGTTACTGCATTCTTTAAAAAATGGACTATAGTTAAGCAATGAATATTTTAATTAAAATATTATCATTCTTACCGAGTCCTTCCAAATCGACGTGAATGACAGAGCCGGATTCGGAGTCAGTTGCCAGCCAGCCCACAGGAGACGCCCTGGAGCCGGATCTGTCGCTTTCGGATCGTAGGTCATCGCTGGTTTCTTCAATTATGGTTTCCAAAAATACGTAGTGCGGCCCTGAGCCTCCATGAAGAAATAAGGCAGCATCTAGAAAAGAAAAGTTAATTGTAAATTAGTTTGTTGGGAAAAAATCTCATATTTTGAAATAATAACTCTGTTTATCGACCAAGATAATAATGTACACCTATTTACAATAATATACACTTATATTTACATATACATATAATAAAGGCCCTCATATGTAGAGCATGGGACAGAGATTTCTCTGTTTTTACTTTCATTATGAAGATATTGTCATTGCCAACAAACAATCTCTGCAAAATATTTAATTTAATAATAATAATAATAATAATAATAATTAGTAATAATAATAATAATAATAATTAATAACAAAAATAATTAATCATAATAATTAATAATAATTTTTAACTTTTTAAGAAAAATTTATAGCATTTTGTTATTAATTTATCAAGATTGTCAACAAATTTTAAAACTTATTTGTTATTAGCATTTTTGTTAAAATAATGTTTTATGTAATTTTCAGTGTAAACCGAGCTTAGAACGAATATATTAACATATTAACCACTGAATTAAAATTATAATTTTTTATAAAACAAAATAAATATAACAAAATATTTTAAAAATTATAAAAATGTATTCAAATAATCAAACAAAAAATAAATACGTATATTTTACATTATGTATTATTCTTTAGTTTTTTTATTTGTTTGGCGGTCACTGTTTTCCTTAGTTCAGGCGGTGCTCACTCGATGGCAACACCAACCAGAGCGCACCCCGGAAAAACTTTCAAACATTTACATATTGTTTTACTTTGTTATTTATATCTCCATGGTAACGCACCCAGACGCGCAACCGTTAAAAGTCTTGATATATCACAACATGAGAAAGTGTGATTTTTAACTTTTGATAAGAATTTTTTACAAATTTTTCTGATCTTGATTCAATTGTTAACTTTCCAAACACTTTCTCTTTGAAATAAATCAATAGTTTATCGATTTTTATAAGGTTGAATGCGCTAATTAAATCTAGCGTTTAATAATTAGTTTTTATACCAGCAAAAAATGATCTTATTTGCGATACAAGTTGTTATTTATTACTGCACAGTTTTTCTCACATAAATATGTTTTATCTAGCAAAGAATGAAATAATACTACATATATTATTACGGTTTTTCTAATGCTTTTCTTATTCTGAGAAAAACAGTGGGATATCATGATTTTTACATGTTTCCAAGAAATAAATCAGAGGTGAAAAGCAAAATTCTAACTAGTGACGACAAATGATTAAAGTTGAATAAATACTATGAGTTATAAGAAGTTATATTTCCGTTTGATATTATGAAATAACAAAGTTTATTTATAAAACAAAATGGTATGATAAATATAAATATTATTAGAAAGATTACGCAGATCTACGATTATCGAGACCTACTATTAATTTTGAAAAGGAAATGAAAGTATTGCTCAAGTCTAGAATAAAGATTTGACAACACGATTATTTTACTTTCATAAATATATAAAAAATAGAATATTAATTAAAAATATATAAAATTGTCAAGGAACTATGGGCATAGTACACAGAATACAAGCAGTAGCGACACTCTTGTCGGAACCTTTGATGTTTCGTTCCAGGCTGCTCGGTGTGCAGGGGGTAATAATGAGGAGCGCGAAATTTGAAGATAACATAAAAATATATATTTAATATTTGTTATTTAATATCAAATGATAAAGTAAAAAAAATTATATTTAAAGCCAATAATAATAAATAATTAAATAGTAGTAATAAATATTATATATCAAATCCTAATATTATAAATAATTATATATTCTTAGTACTAAACACAAGATAAATATAAATATTATATATTCAAAAAAAATTCGTATTAAAGTAATAAATATTTAAATAATAAACAAGTGACAAATATTTATAAATACTAATAAATATAAACAATAACCAATAATAAATATGTAAATAAGTATTATACATCAAATGCATTGTACTAAAGAAAAAATTATTATTATAAATACTACATATTTACAAAATACTAGTATTAAAGTAATAAATATAAACAATAACCAAGTATATGGTTGCTTCCAAATCATCAATTGTTATACCTTTTTGTTCTTCTGTAATTTTTTCTCACTTTAGGTGCATGTGTAAACAAATAAGAAGTGCTCTTTTATTTAAAAAAATATATTTTTATCACCAAGGTAAAAATATATATTATAAAAATAGCTATTTTTTATAAAATTCTAACAAATACATAATAATTATTACAAATACAATGAATCTGTACGTAATATATTATTTAAATCTGATTCAAAATCCCGCTCCTTATTATTCCCCCTTCAACCCGAGCAGGTTGGAACGAAAATCAGCGAAGTGTCGCTACTGCATATTCTCTATAGTGTGCTATGGGCAAAAATATTCGTATATTCATAATACTTGATTTCGTGCATTTAAATAAAATATAACTTCATACAATAAAGATCATACCAATTATTATAATTTTGCAAATATATATAACAAGTGTTTAACAAACTTTATTATAATAGCGTTTATTTAATGCCAACTTTTTTGCCATGAGTGCGTAAGTCTATTTCCATTTATATAATCAGTGTTCACTGAGTTTTACGTGTTTCCTTTATACTTTCCGAGTGAACTGAATCTTACTGAGTGCGCAGGGTGCAGTTTCTTGCACTTACTACGATCATCAGTTTTCCAGTGCAGTCTGTCAAATTCATACATATTGAGATATAAAAAGTGTATGTGCAAGGTGTAAGTACAAGGGTTGTAAAAATTTAAGTTTGTTAATAATAGAAAAATTATTGGAAACGTCATCCTTATTTGACAGTGACAACTAACAAACTTGCACTGGACTTTTGTAAAAGGTTTCATTTAAAATGGACTACGCATATGTTGTAACAACAACTAGCGCCGGGCATGACGTCATTAGCAAAACTAAATATATAAATGGAAGACGCTATACGGAAAAAAAAACTTGGTTAAGAATAGTATATTCTATAGATAATATCCGCGCGAGCGAAAAGTTTATATGCCGAGCCGTAGGCGAGGTCTACGGTTTCGCGATTGGCGAAAATATTATTCCACGAGTTTTAGACTATACTTTCTCTAACACTATTTAAAAATATATTTTGCTCATTACTTGACATTTTTGCTAAAAATAATAAAATATTATTGGTATGTTATATAAGCAATGATTTTTTTTATTTAACTTACCATGCAAAAGCTTAAAAACGCGTAAAACAAGGCGTATCAATAGATTTTTAATCATTTCTTTTATAATTTGACCGTTAAGGCAGCTGAGAGCCAAGCAAAGGCGGCGTGATTTTGAAAACAAATGCGTTTTCCCATGTATTTTATGGGTGAATTGAAAAACTAGTGGGCTTTGATATTTTGTAACAGTATTACGGAATGTGCTCGTTCTGTAACAGTTTTCTGTTACAGAATATGTTATTTCCATAGCAGTGTTAGAGAAAATATTTTTTTCTTCATACTTTTCTCCGATATCAAAATTATGACAAGTAAAACATTTTGCCTCTATTTTCGTATGTCAGAAATAAACCTGAAGATTTATTTTGAAAGATCAGTTGTTCAATTTTTTGATTTGGTTGGTAATAAAGTCAGCTGCGGAACCTGCACTAATAGTTTCTTGTATCCTTCCGAAGGTTCTTCGCTTTTTTCTCGAAACGAAATATGACAAAATATAACTTCATTTATTAAATTATAAGTCCTTTTATAAAAATATATAAAAAATTAAAAAAATATAACTTTGATTATCCCAAAAGCCTGGATCTGAATCACAAAGACTACTAATTTCTTAAATTCATTGAATTGTCAAAGATGACAGTCAAATTTAATTCTTAAAAATTTATTTTTTATGATAGTTCTGGTGGTATAAATAACAGTTCCTACGTATGAACTCTCCAGGAGAAAATGCTATTTTTCTTCGGTGCTTTGTAACTCTTAAGCTGCACTCTCGGGCTTCAAATTGCATCTCGAGAAAAATTATACATTTCTCTCTTTTTACGTATAATATACATACTAGGATTATTTTATTGTATTTTTATTTATTTCAAGAAAATAATTATTGTTTATTTTACACTATAAGACACGTAAATATTCCAGATTCACAATATCCGTTATCGATAGGTACATATGCAAATGTAACGTCAACAATTTTCATTTCGATATAATCCTTTATAAAAATATAAATATTTCGATATAATATTAATATATCGTATCGATAAGCCCATTTCTACTTAAACCAGAGGAAAATATTAACATAAATTAATATAATATATTTTTAAATAGATACATGCTCTAGGAAAATTACCAAATAATGAACATGGCAGAATCATCATACAAGCAAATATTTATCAACCTGTTCGACACATTAACAGCTATTGATTGCAAAGTTAAATTTAGGCAGGTGTGTATTTTTAGATCTTGGCGCTAGTTTTCATGCTTTAATTTTGTTTAGTCTTACAGAATTGATTTTAATCATTAAAATAATTATATAGTTCTTTTCAAAACAATATCTTTTTATAAAATAGAATACTACGTTCCAAACAGGAAGTGTCATTTTACTTGATGGGTAGGCAAATTTTAGGACAATTTACAAGGTACGCTATTTTATCCGAAACCTGTCTACTACAATATAGGTACTCAGAAGTTAAATAACTAGTGAAATTTGACATGCAAGAATGCAAATGAAAACAAAATGTCAAAAATCTAATTATATTGACTTATTATCTTAACGTATCTACAGTGTTTTTCAAATTTTTCAAGCCTACATGCTACACCACTTCATCAGGAAATGAAACTTTTGGGAATATGTAGTTTCAAAAAGGTTATTTTTTATTTAAAAAAATGTCTAGAAAATAGTCTATTAACCCTCCTGAATTAAATTTTGACACAAAAGCGCTTACACCGATCTGAGAGACCATTTGGCTAAAAAACGAGGTTTATGGCCTTATTGGCAAAATAAGCCCCAGTAATGGGGTATGTGACCAAATTTTTATTTTTACATAATATGATACTAGACAAAAAATAAAATACCCGTATTTTTTTACACCGATTAATTATTCGAACTTTACGAGAAAATAATTATTAAAAATTTGGGGAAGGATTTTGTGACGTGACAATGGTAGAAGCGTGAAAAAAGACGGTTAGACTGGGAGAGAAAGAGATAGTTATGTGACCATGCCACACTCTGCTACAACTACCACAACATAAACGCGACGCTGATAGGCTGATTTATAACTGTCTCTTTCCTTCCCGCAGTCTATCTGTCTTCGTCCAGGATTCTAACATACTTACGGCATATATCCCTTCTCCAAAACATTAAATTGTTAATAACAAGAATATTACAAATTAATGTTTAGTTTTTATTACTATAATGAGAAGTTACAGTGATTAGTTTTTATATTTTATGACATATATATTGAAATTCGAATATGGTCACATACCCCAATGGGGTTAAGGGGATTATAAATTAACTGTAAATTATGTTTAGTTTTTAAATTTTATTATGTAATACATTCTTTTTAATTTTAATTCACACTTGTGATCACAGAAATAGAAATTTTAACTATCGATGGTCCCTGAGAACGTGTGTGTGTACTGAAGGGTTAACAAACAGGTTTCATTAGGAAATTTGTTAACGTACGAGTCTATGTTTTACAAAGGACGAGTGCGGTAACAGGCCTTATGAAATATGTTTTTTATACTATTTTTTCTATTGAGGTAATTTTATTAGATTTTTTAAAAAAATGTGACCCACAAAAAATATGACTTGGTCTTTTTTATCAGTTATGTTGGTAGCACTTCCTGTTAAATTTTTTAAGTTTACAGATAAAAATTCATAGTTGACTGCCAGCAATTTGAGATTATATGTATGTCATTCATCTGCCAATTTTGAATGCAGTCACACCATCTCCAGAAGACGAAGCGTCAAAAATTGTACGTTTATACATCTTCTTAACGACGTATTTTCAGTGCGTTTATAGACTCATAAACTAAAACGATGTTTTAAGAAATGCCAAATTCAATATTTCATTTCATCTTTCACCCTTATGTTCTAGGAACGATTTTTTAAACATATTTGTTTGAATACAAACTATGTTCTGCTTTAAACTCATTTTTTGATAAATTTAGTATTATTTATTATTATTATTATTATTATTGTTATTATTATTAAATGAAATTTGACATTTCCTAAAACAACGTTTTAGTTAAAACATGGCTTGTGGTACCAGTCAGAGACGCCGAAATAGAAAAAGATTATTTTCTGAAAGTCCAACCTTCCGGAATCGTCCTGTAAAAATTTGGCCAGAGAGTGAGTGTTGCTAAAGTAAGGAAATAATTATTTGCTAAAAGAGTGTCTGAGTGTCTGGTCACGAATCTATTTATTTAATGTACTAAAAAAATACCATATATACTCTAATTGGTTTAGAACACATATTGATCGGTTGTGTAACGAATGGACTGAATTCGATCTAAACCGCCGTCAAACGACGAAAATAGCAGAAAAAGTGACTTGTGATGATTTGGCAACAACTGCATTGAAAGCTCGTGAGGTGATGACTGGTAATCGGATACGGTACGGATATATCGCCGAAAACTATAAAAGTTAAGACTTCGATCAAATGAGACTTTTTGTTTACCTTTGAGAGGTCATCTTAGACATGTTTATGTTTTTCAAAAGAAAAGAACAAATCAAGTAATTATACTAAAAAGTTAAATGTTGTGGCGTCCTTGAGAATATTTAATTTTCCAATAATCAAGTATTAGAAATTGAGAGATTCTATCTACTGACAGACAAAATTTTGTTCGATCTCTATTTTTTTCAGTTTTTTGTTCGATACTAATTTAAATGGTCCCTTTCTCGGAAACGCTGAAAATCAGACCTATATAGATTAAGCTTTTTTTACTCATTTTGGTCAATAGGTACTATATACGGTACAAATTCAAAAAAAGTTTCTAGAGAAACAGGTTACGTCATTTATCTACACAAAAGTTATAGGATTTATGTCATATAAATGAAACTTTATAAGACTACAAAATTAATTTATTTCCTGATTTTTAAAGTTTCTTTTCTTAATTCTTAATTTAAGACAAAGATGGCAAGATCAGTCGTTATTTTGTAATTCGATTAACGCAGCGGTTGTTACATAAACTGGTTAGTGGTTCATCAACAGAAGACATAAAAGTAAAAAAACAAGTAGAAGAGCCGGAGTTGAGGTAACCGTTGGGTTGCGTGGATAGGATAGGTCAGGTATGACGGTGGCTTGGCTTCTCGGAACACGACCACTGCACAATTAATCTTGTAAACAAACACGACAACTAAACAAACATTCGTCACTGAAATTGTAACGGAGAAGTAATAATTAACGTTGGTTTCAGAAATAAACAAATGTCTCGGCAGTGAAGGAATTATATAACTGCACAATAAAATGTCAAATTGCATTAAATTAAATTGTGTTTATACGAATACTGTGTTATGTGCCACAATGCCACAAAATGCATGTTTTTGGATAAAGAGATAATTAATTTGTGAAAATATCTTGTCAAATTACGAAAAGAGCTTGTCTTAGAAAGGAAAATAATGTAAGTCCTACGATTGGTTAAAAAGCAAATATATTTCAAAATAGCAAAACAAATGTGAGTTGTAAATTAAAATCAAAAGTAATGTTACGTTTTTATTTATTAGGGTGAAGTGTAAAAATCAAAGAATTATTATTAATTACAGTAGAAGTTTCTAAAAACCATAAATAAATATTAAAAGATAATAGGTCTGTTCATTTCGCTACCTTGCGTCTATGGTTTACTGCCGTACCCGAACGCTTTGTATGGAGGCGGCAGTAAACCGTAGACGCAAAGTAGCGAAACGAACAGACCTAATAACAATGACAATTCCTATGGCTAAACAAATATTAAATACTAATTAAGACTAAGAATATAATTAATTAGTTAATCATTAACAATATTTTTAGGTATTTATTTATTTAAACAATTAATACGACTATTTATGTCACTATTTATTTATATCACATTCGACTGTCCGATCTCCACAGAGTTTATATACTCAACTGATTCAACAGCGTCTGTATATTTAACTGCCCGGACAGAATTCACTCCTTTCTCCTCACTGTCTGTCTATTTATGTCTAACTTTTTAACTCTCCTTCTGACGAACTATCTGTTCTGACTTCCACAGCTTCAGTATCACCGACTATCCGTATGCTACAACTCTTCAACACCACTACCGAGTATCCACTTCCACTTGCCGTTACTGTCCCCGTATAGCTAGCTTTCCAATGCTCCTCAAAACTTGCGAGTATTCACTTTCTCATCTATCCCAGTGCAACAGTAACTTGCACTCGACACTAAACTGCATACGCTCACCACGATACTGTTGTGCTACTAAACTCGCTGACTCCTTACTATCTATGTAACTGTGTGTCCGTGTAACTCTAACTCTGCACACAAATACATTACTTATATAGTGGCTCTAATATTTACCAGAACATTCTAGCTACGTATCGATCGATATAACAATGCCCGGGTATTTACGCTTATTTCCCCCTTGTTTACGCTGCGCCTATGTCTCTAGAAATACTTTTATCATCGGCGTCGGCTCGCACGCACTGGCTGTGAGCTCGCGGACCAAATGTAGTAGGTACCCTCTCACGTTACAGTATTAAACTAGTCTTTAATTTTATTTGTTTAATTTCTTCTGTTCTGAATAATACTTACACATTTTTAATCACAAAAAATGTTAAGTAAGAATAAAATTTGATTAGATACATGATGAATTGAAATCCTTTATTTTTTGTTTAGTGCATGTCAAATTGAAAGGCAATCAAGCATTATATACTTCATTCTTAAAAGTCACGAAGTATTGTTACTTAATTTGTGTTAAGTAGCTACCTATTCACTGATTGTTACAATATTGAAATATACTCTGTATTAAATGTAGTGATCGTCATGTCATCAGCCTTCGAACCAAGAATCAACAACCATGCCCATGCGTGTCTTTGTCACTCACATTCTGAATGAAAAGGACAGACACAAATATGACTGTTCATTCTTAGCCCAGAAACGGATGACGTGAGGATCACCACATCCAAAACAGAGTACAATTCCGTAATGATTAATTGAAAAATTCTTATTTACGTAAATGAATTATTTAATAATATTTTATATGTATATTAATTAAAGCATGCAGGGTAAAGGTATTGTGTGTTTTGATGTTTAAAATGTTACCTAAAAACCGATACATGTAATAAGTTCATTTTTCTCGGACATAAATTCCAAGTTTTTACCATTACGTTATCCGATTTTCACAAACCCCACTGTTTATGTGACTAGAAGTCTTTCAATTTTCTTATCTAATTTAGAGGGCTTTGGATTCAAGGAATAATGAATAGAGCGCATTGTTGATTGGAAAATCAAGTTTCAATCTAGTCCAAGTAAGGCATTTTTTTGTTAACTGTTTCCGATATTCCGAGAGGATCTTTGCTCCTTCATGAAAAAAGAAAATTGCTGCATACTACATAGTTGGAAATCTCCCAAGTTTTTTTTGCATATTTGCTCGATTTTATACCTAATTTAATATATTTTCTTATAGGTACTCTATTAAAAATTATAAATAATAATATTAAAGTAAAATAGATAATACCATTGATTCGTAAGATGGTTGGTAATGATAATACAATACCTACAAAAAAACTCAAATTTCGAATACCAAGGAAAATATTTTAATTTCAGATACTTGGTAAACGTTATTGAAGTTACTAAAATTGTAAATCTGGAGTTAAAATCTGAATAGGCACAAATATAGCAATTTTGTATTTGTTTTTTTTTTATAATCGTGCAGGAAATAAAATGTGTTCTTTTCTTAAACTTGAAACGCACTCATTTACCATTGTGAAATAATTAAAAATTTAAGATTTTTTAAGTTATTTGTTATCATGAAAACAGTTGTCATGACGTAACTAAATATTTCGAATTTTAAATGCTACAAAAGTAACGCCTGTGGTATAAATATGTCATCATCATTATCGATACCTGCGTATAAAGTAGATTGGCACACCTAGAAATGGGTTATATGCCGTGATGATATATATTTACGACGTAACGTGACAATAGGACGACGGACAATTGGGCGATGGTTAAATGGAGGATATTCAAGTAGGCGATAGAAACTTAAAAATTTTGTACGCTCAGCAAGTACTGATAAGTCAAAAATTTAGAATATACATAAATATATAAAATAAATATATCATCACTAGTGATGCCGCGAGACGAGAAACGGCGAGAATCAATCTACTCTCGTCTCGTCTCAAAATTTCGAGACGAGATTACTCTGTATCTCGTCTCGTTATAATTTTTCTTGCCTTCTCTCGATCTCGACTCGAGAGTCTCGAATTTCTCGAATTTATAATTAGCAAAGAAACGAGTACCACTAATTAAAACAGATTATTTTATTCTCTGGTATTTAAATGGTTGGGTATAATAAATACGCAATATCATGGGTTTATTAACCGTTGCTGGGCGTGCATGTCAATCTGTTTTGTACGCAGATATTGGTCATTATAATTATATATTCGTATAGTGCGGACACTTAAAGCTGGTCTGAAGGTATCACTTTTTTTGCTAAAATCCAAAATAACCTTAAAATGAATAAGTAAATATGAATGTAAATGAAGAGACAATTCAAATATTTATATATATATATATATATATATATATATATATATATATATATATATATATATATATATATCGATGAATATTTTGTTCTTTTATAGGTTTTAATTGGAAAATATTTAAAAAAGTATATTCGAGATCTCGACTTTCCACTCTCGTCTCGAGCAAATCTCGAGGGCACTACTCTCGTCTCGTCTCGAATGATCGAGACGAGAATAAGTTTAATCTCGTCTCGAAAATTCGAGACGAGATCACGAAAATGCGAGATCTCGCGGCATCACTAATCATCACGGCATATTACCCATTGCTGGGTAATATATTTTGCATTATTTCTTATTTTTGTGTACGATTGCAGAAAAATCTTATTTGAGACAAAAACGTGATTTAGAAATTCGTTGCGTTCGTTTCGGATTTTGCATTTCAAAAATCTATGTTTCATTGACTTATCAAAGCAAGACATAAGTCTTGTAACTGCACTGAGAAAAAGATATAATTACGTGAACTGTAAATTTATTTGTTACAAATAAATCCTAAGCTTGAATAGATCCAAATATATCTACAATTGAAGCAATGTAATTATTTATTTGAAGCATTTATTTGTCTCAAATAAATATATATTGAGATCAACTACATCTTCTATTTCATGAGAACTATGTATTTATTTACATTAAGAATTATTTTAATTGCGCTAAATTTAATTCATTAATATTGGATATATAATAATTTATTTGAACCAAATTTATACACTTATCTCTCATAATCTGTCCATTCTAAATAGATTAAAATTGAAGGAAAATATTTAAAGACCAGTACATTTACTTTTTTCGTACACCATATTTTTATTAACTCACAAATTACATCCTTAAGAATATTAATGAACATATAATAACAAATTATAAAAGTATAAATACACACTCCGTAGAAGTACCGGTGCATGTGCCTTGGCATAAAAGATACGCTGAAAGCAAAGCAAATATCCAAAACTCCACTCCAGTAGTATATTTTTCACTGTTTCGTCACCCATATTCACTACTTTTTAGCACACGAATGAAAAACAAATCGCCAGAAATGAACACTGTCAGAAAAGAGCACCACCATTAACAAGATGAAACGTACAACAAACGAACAAGTCCACACAAGTCACTTCACTTAAAATCGTCATTTGACAAATAGAACATTGTTCATTCCATGGAAATATTATTTTGCCATAAATAATATTTATTTGTGACAAATAAATGTAAATTCACACAATAAAAACTATTTTTCATTGTAATAAATATAAAGTTTACACAAATATATTATGAAATTATTTCAAAGCAATTACATATTTGTAGGAAACAAGTAAATATTTCAGAAAATTATAAATTTATTTATTAAAAATCTCAATTTAAAATACTAAGTATAAATATATTAGTTTATTTGAGAAAATTTAATTAAATTTAAATGAAATAAATCACGGTCAAATAAATAATATAACTGTATGAATAAAATACATTTCATATTAAAGATTAAATTGTATTTGTTGCAAGCTTGCAATAATTGAATGAATGAAGTATCCCTTAATTATGAATATTTATTTGCTAAAAACCAGTCATTTTTCTCTGTGTGTACAGCATTCGTATAGAAACGAATTTTTAGGATAGATCTAATAAATTTTACCTTATTATTACAAAAACTGGCATGAAAATGTATTTTGAAAACAAATTAATACGTATTTATATCAGAAAGTAAACCTCAATTTTAAAGTATTTATATTTTTACAATCTTTGTAAATTTCTTTCTATCGATTTAAAATTAAAACGTTGCATTTATTTTTTTTGTGTTCTCTCCAGTACTAATTCTGATATTATTAGCAATAAAAGTTTGTTTCGTCGTATTTGTAGGCAATTATGCGTTCATGTGTTACATGTATACCATATCATAAATAAAGGACCCAATGAATTAAGTGCCTACCTATGCAATGGAAAAATAATTACACGTTGCAGCAGTGGGAAATATTAATTGTCTACCGTTGCTCAATTAATTACCATATATTTCAATGGCTTTTCTCGTTAAAACAATACTGTATAATTAAAGAAATCATTCATAATTTAGTTTATAACAAATATGTCATAATATTTTAGTGTTTGTAAGTATTGTTTTATAATAATTTCGAAGAAAGTTAATGATAACACCACATTTTGAGAAAAAGTGAAACTTATTACGAAAGTACTTAATGTAATTACAGTGTGTCCACTGTCGCAAAAGACCACAAAAACGTTAAATATGTGAGAATATGGCCTACTTTAAAAATTCTCATACGTACAGTTCTCTATATGTAAATGTTTCAAGGATTAAAATAGAAGGCAATCTTTCTAATTGCTGCAATAAAATAAATTGTTTGTAAAGAATCTCAATTATTCTTTTGTTACATTTAAGCTTATTCATTTTTTATTCTCCATAGTGAAAGACATAGTTACTTTTGTTATATACCTCCTGCTATAAGGCAGGTTGGTATATATAGGGATCGTACTAAAAATCATATATCGAAATTTCAGTACGTAACCAATATTAAGGTCCCTATGATAAGATTTTACCATTTTCATAGTGATGTCTGTGAGCGTGTTTGTATGAGTGGTTTTTCTAACTCAATTTCTACTAATTTAAAAAGTTCGAAATTTTACATTTCTACTCGCTACTAATATAAAACAGGCTCTTAAGGCCGTGCCAAATAATTAATTTTTCCATCAAATCGTCACTGTGACTTTGTTGAATACCAAACAGTTTGTCTATCATTTAAAATTGGCACTGTTTAAATCTATATTTTTGACATTTCTGACGGTTAATTAAGAAAGTAAATATGTAAGTAGATAAATGAGTAAATAAATGATAGATATGTGGAATATTAATATAATTTTAAATTTTTGTAAACATGGAGAAACTAGATATTTGTTTTCTTGCCGAATTTTCGGTAATTAAATAGTGTAGTTAAAAGGTAAAAACCAGATATAAAATACCTAGAAAATATTTTTTTCATTTATGAATTAGCTTGAGGCACCGGACAGCTAAATAAATATGCCAAAACACTATCATAGTCCAGGAAGCAAACTGTAGGGCCGCGACAGTGCTTAAATTTTAAGAAAATGGATTACATCAACTTTGAGTTCAAAACTGTTTTGTATTGTAAAGTCACATAAATCATCACACATGTCATTGAACATATGCTTTAACATCTTTAATTATTTGGTAATTCAATTTGTAACAGTTTGTGGTTTTAGTTATAGTGCCAGTAATGATTAGCTCTTAAAAATTAAATATTTAATATATATATATATATATATATATATATATATATATATATATATATATATATATATATATATATATATATATATATATATATATATATATATTATCAGCTCTGCAAGCCTTGTAGGCTCATGGCTTGTTGAATTACTCTTCTCCATTCCACTCGGTTTGCGGCTTTTTCTTCCCATCTTCTGATTCCTAGTAGTTGGATGTCCTTTTAAACCGCCTTGAACCATCGTTCCTTCGGACGCCCTACTCTTTTTTTAGTCTCTATACCGCCTTTAAATATCATTTTCACTACATTATCGTTCAACATTCGCACTACATGTCCTAGCCACTTTGGTCTTTTTGACTTTATCACCCCCGTAATATTAGTTTCTCCAAATAAATCCCTTAGTTCTCTGTTGTCCCTACGCAATACTAAATCTCCCACTTTTATACCACCGTATATTGTTCGTATTACTTTTCTTTCCCACACCTCCAGTCTTTCTTCACTTACTTTACTTAGCGTCCATAATTCGCTCTCAAATAATAACTGTTGGCCTAATAGTTTTGTACGTTCTGATTTTGCTTCTCTTGACACCAAACTTGATTTGAGAAATTTATACAAGGACCCAAAACACTTATTTCCTTTTTTTAATCTTTCCTTGATTTCTGTATCTTCCTCGTTCTCATTTGTTATGGTTACCCCTGCCCTAGATAGTTGAAACTGCCAACTTCCTCAAACTTGTACTTTTTATTTTCCATTGTCACCACCAGGTCTTGCCTTGTATTTACCTTCCCTTTCGTAACTCTCATAAATTTTGTTTTTGATTCGTTTACTGACAGCCCAACTTGCTTCGCTTGTATTATTATCTTCTTGAAAATCAGACAGGTTTCTTTTTTTGATCTAGTAATGATAGCTATATCATCCGCGTAGGCTAGTAGTTGATGCTTCTATCGATAAATAGTTCCTGTTCTATACAGTTGGCTCCTCCTTATTATACCTTCCAAAACTAAGTTAAATAGTATAGGGGATATTGGGTCTCCCTGTCTCAGGCCTCTAAAAGTCTTAAAACTCTCTGATACCCTTTTTTCTACCAAAACTTTGCTTGATGTCTCTTCTAGTGTCATTTTTATGAGATTTATTAATTTTGCTGGTATTTCTAATTCTCCCAATATAAAAATCTATGAATAATATATTTAGTTCCAAATTTTGTTAATAACTATTAGCTACCATTTGATGTAAGCTAAAAATTTGATCTGTTGTAGATTTATTACCTCTGAAGCCTGCCTGGTATTCCCCTAGTGTTTCTTCTGCGATTTTACTTAGCCTGTTTCTAACGCAAATTGCAAATATTTTATATGCTGTGTCGAGTAAAGCTATGCCTCTGTAATTTTCACATATTGTTTTATCTCCTTTTTTGTTATTTAATAGAAAAATATATATTAGGATTTTATAAGAAACTAGTGAACAACTAAGTTATTGTTGCTGTTTAATAAACATGTCAAGCCATGACCCATGAAGTAAAGCAAATCATATTGAAATACTGCCAAACATATATTTCAATTTTATCATGTTTTTCAATAGATAAAATTATGCTAGTTTCTCAAAATTCAGTCTTGGCCTTAAACAATAATAATTTTAAGAACCACATCAGTGAAAAGAATGAACCACTTCAAACAAGAATCTCCAAATCGATTGATGTTACGTCATCATTTTTAGTTTGAGAAATAAAACTGACAGATACACTTACCCGTCTGGTACGGGCGTTTTAAATTTTGGAAAAATATTTTTTTTTTTGCAAAAAATATAGGTATGTATATTTAAAATAAGTAATCAAAAATAAATTCAAATTAATATTTTTTTCAAAGAAAACTTACAAATAATAATACAATGGATTAAATTGGAAAATAGCAAGAAGTAATGCCGCATCAGAATTTTTTATTGTTCATAAAAAAATATGGTTCATTGTCATATCCTTTCCTATTTTTTGAAGAAATTGAGAAAATAAAGACAATGATATTATTGACGTAATTTACAGTCGGCTAGTTTAACAATTTAATAGTGAAATGTATTATTTGTTCGTAGTAGTAGAGCCAGAGCAGTTTACAGCAGAATTATCAGGAATCAATTAAAGTAATTGGTACAATTTGTGGTCAATTTAAAGCACGCATGATCGAAATTCTTTCCTACGACATTGGCGAGATGCAAAGTATAGTATCTCAGTCAAGTTTCCTGTAATTTTCTCCTAAAATATCCGGGTAGTGCATTCACTTTTCACATGTAATTTTTTTTAAATATATATTGATTGATAACTGCTCTCCAAGGCCAAAATATATAATAATGTAATCTACTATCTACTGAATGGGTATTAGTAAAAAGGTGACTTAAATTGACGTGATAAGCATTATATGAATTTTTAAATTTACCATAGGGTCCTATACATGTTTTTTCTTTAAAAAAAATTCTGTAACAACAGGATGAAATAAGAATTTTAGTGCAAACGCGACTTAAAAATTTTACGTAATAAGCGAGATATGAATTTTTAAAGTTAAGAATTTCTTGCGTGACGTAGCTGGTACTTCCAGTTGTCGACGAACTGTTAGTTCTAGAGAGAACAGATTTTTTCATGTTTGCATAGCTGAAATATTTTTATTTAAAAACATATATGTTATATTCACGAAGAAATTATTATTAAGGATAAATAACATAAATAATAAGCATTTTTTTTCAAATTATAGAACATTGAAACAGTTTGACAATATTATGACACAAAGTATGACGGCGGATGGCGCTGGTGTTTGCTTGTTTTGATTAATTAATATTATTATTAATTTAATTAATACATATTACAAATTGATTTATTATAATTACATTATTATTGTTAATATTACGAGATATTATAATTATACAAACTCATGAAACATAAAATGTATTTTTTTTTGTTAGGTTATACAACAACGTGACAGTTTAATCTTTCAAAGGTGACCGCAGAAGACGCGCGAATCTCGTTTTTAAAATCAGGCGACCAATCAAATTCTTAGGACCTAACGCGTCATACCTAATTAGTAATCAATTTTAATCGCTTGTAGTTTGCGACCTAATCAATATTGAAACAAAATTTGTTCCATAATACTCATTAATTTATGTATATTTTCGTCTTCTTATTTGATAGTTAAAATTTGACTATGGTATAGTACCCTATTTTGGAGATACCTATGTAGGTACCTACGTCATTTTCCCTTTCATAAATGGAATCTATAATACAAATATAATGTCATTATAATAAACTACGCAAAAATACTTTGACACACTTAACTATGGAAAAAAATCTGTAACGATACATTTATTTATTTAAACTATTTGTCCTGGTTCACTTATGGAAAATATATTTAATAATAAAATATATGTGACTTTATCTTTTGAAATAAACATTTTTCCCACTACTGTTTCAATTCAGCAATTATACATTACGTAATGAATAAAAATATATGTATGTGAATCCTCATTAACAAGTATACATAGTACGTGTAAAGCTGTATATTATTCCTGCAGTTTTCTGCGTAAACCTACCAGTTTCTATTTTACGTTCATTATCTTACATAATCAAATTACACACGTGGAATAATTGCATTGTTTTTTAATATCTCTGATAAACATGATACTGTAGTGTTAGAAATATTTACAGCAGCGAGAAAGTCAAGTCTGCAGTTGACTCTGCATATCCTGGATGACGTTTTTAGTTTCTGTACACTCAGCAAGAATACAAGATTATCATAGAGAAGTTTAAACGATAGTTAGTATTCTTAGCATGGTAAAAAATCTTGCTACAATTGCTCAATTATTATTATCTACACTTTCTATCTGATACTTTTAGGTATTTTTATATTTGGTGAAAATATGAGAAAAATATTTATAATACTTCATTGTTAAGTAGAACAATTTTAAATAGGTCCGCCTTAAAATATTTAAAAATAAAAACAGGTAAATACAGTAGATTTTGGAAGTGAGTTGATATTTTACAAATTTATACATGATGGGAAATATTCACTAATCAAATAACAAATAACACTATTCTTTTCAAAACATTACATATTTTTCATCACATCTCGTTTATCTGTTTTATAACGGTACCAAAATTCTTTCTTACGTGTTTTAATAATTTTAGGAACTCATTAAGGCTCGGTATTTTCATCTCTGATTAAACTGTCAGTCTTAATAAAAATTACGCATCGAAAAATTGTCATATGTGTAATTTTCACTAATTATGCTATAATATCTATGCTCTATTTTATATTCTCTGACAATTATAGTTTAACCAGATAGGATAATTTGAAACTAGTAGCACTACTTTTGTATTCAAATTTTATTGTTATAATTGTAAGATTCACTGGGCGCCACTGGTATTTGATATGCATGGTATATGTGAAATGTACATTTGTATTATTAGTTTGTGGCCGCAAACATATGTAGTAGTTTCCTGATTATCCGAAGAATTGTCTGGGACAACTCTAGGTCCATGGAGCTATATGCTTCGAGGTGTGATAAACACCACCTGAGAGGCTGAGATACACGATAACGTCTGGGACGTTAAGGATAAACCTGGGGTTTATCATGATAGGTCTGGGACCTACACACGTGTGATCGTAAGCTAAACTCTCATAATGGGTCTGGGACCCATTGACTTCTGGGAGGTCGAGTTCTGGGAACTCACATGTCTGGGACATGCATACTGAGAGGCTGAGATACACGAGAACGTCTAGAACGTAAAGGGTAAACCTGGGGTTTATCATGATAGGTCTGGGATCTACACACGTGTGATCGTAAGCTAAACTCTCATAATGGGTCTGGGACCCATTGACCTCTGGGAGGTCAAATTCTGGGAACTCACATGTCTGGGACATGCGTATGTGGCTACGGTACCGCTAGTGGCTCAGAAATGACTATTCATGAGAGTCGTATTCCAGCAATTCGTCAATGCACTCGGTGTATACTTTTGCGGATAGGGGTACCGGAATCCACGAGGTGTTAGGCCGCATTTAATATGCGGGGCACCTGCCCAAGTCTGGCACTTGGGAGCAACCTTATTCCTGCCCCCCCCCCCTGTCTATCTTATTAGATGATAATGCACGCATGTGATAATTATTGTAAATTGGAATGAAAATGTGTATTTTATCCCACTTAGGGGAACGCGTCGTAGAGGGCCAGTCCATCGCTGACAAAGTTGCGTGTGTGGGAAAAGACGTCGATAACAGGTCAAAAAGGAAAGTGAATTGTATATATTAGATTAATGCATGTATTATCGCCCATATATTCTAGTTAAATAATAAATGAAAAAAATTAACAAAATTAATGAAAAACCATAGCTTTTATAATGGGGGTAATTTTATGTCTAGTGATGGGTCAATTCCCGAAATTGAATGATGAGGAAAAATTCCCGGGAAATCCCAGGGAAATTCCCAAGAATTTTTTTTTGAAAATTTCTCAATTTCAAATATTTCGTAGGACCACAATATTTGTTGACGGAATAAGAATACCTAGGTAACAGGCAGGTATAAGTCACAAACATGCAAAGCAAAATAACAGGCGTCAAGGTATAATATTTTTATTTTATTTCTTTTTTAAAAACCTCTCAACAGGATTAAATCCGAATTACAGAGAGGTTTACATATACAAACATCCATGCCTTAGTGGGATTCGAACCTAGGATCCCTAGCATACTCATGACTGAGAGCCGTTGCTCTAACCATTGAGCCACCGGAGCCGACAAAAATATTGCCTAAAATAAAATTTAAAAAATAATCCGGGAAAAAAGTCAAGATATTTTTTTCCTTCAAATCGTAGTTGCAGGAATTTCCAGGAATTTTCCCGGGAAAAAACAAAATTCCTTGTGGGAATTTTTTAGTAGCACATCACTAATGTCACATAAGTTTCTAGTTTTACAGAAATAATTTTATAAAATTTACATAAAATTTTGATTTTTTTGAACTATACGAAGTGACTGTCGAATAAAAATGGAACTATTTGATATTTGTGTATTGTTGAGAGTAAAATCTAATTTAACATATAAATTGTGTTTATTATTATCATTATATTAATTTATAATATTTCATTATTTGTATACAATTTTTATACAAAAACCTACTATGACGTGACAGTGAAAATCATAAATCACTTTTTCTTAATTACTTTAATAAATTGGTTGTGGTTTGTTTTGTGGTTTGCGTTTCTTCCCTTGCTCAATATTTTATTATCAAGTTTTGCAAGATAGATTTTACTGTACACACTGAATTGTTACGAAGTTGCTTTTCATTGTACCAAAAGTACAGGGTTTTGGTAGAAGCTAAATCTGGACTAGAAGATGACCCTTAAAATACAGGTCAAACTATTATCATCAGTCATTCGGCTCACAGTTTTTAAAAAGTATTAAGTCTACATTTAAAGTAGCCGAAAGAATTTTGTAGAGTTTTCTAACCATTTATATAGATTTTATAATTCGTTGAAAATGTAAACCGGTCCAACTAATATAAGTTTGGGCTTTTAGTCTTACGGGATAGATGATATTTGAAAGTAAACTGTTTTCCCACGTTAAACGCCTATGTCACTTTTTTCAGTGTTCACACTGTATAATGGAATTGAAACCGGGACACTAAGGAATTCATAGCAAAATATTAATATTATTTTTTTGCTAAAAGTTTATTGGTGTTCGTAGTATCATTGATAACGGCCCATATATCTAAAGAACTTATTTCATATACTTATGTATGTGTTTAGATTTGGCTAAGTAGGTAAGGTATATTTAGACAAAAATTAGCAAATGATGACAATGATACATTTAGGCCCGGTTTATAAACGCCAGCTTAAATTTACTTATGAACAAATGCAATGAACAATGATTTAAATGTCATAAGTATCTGAAAATTGATTCGAGATTGTTCGTTCCATTAAATTTAATATGGAAATTTATAAAACCAACCCTTAGCTTTATAAAATAGCACAAATTTTGTTAAAGTTTAACATAATAACATATTTATTATTCAAATTTTATGATTACTCTTTTTCAGTTTCAACTTAATACTTAAGCATAATTACAATAATTGCAGTATTTGAATATTCAAGGGTATTCGATTTATATATGGAAATGAAATACACCACCCGGAAATTTTGGAAGTAATTAGTGGAAATACATGCAGCTAAATTGTAATTATTTTCGAATAGATATTTAAATAATAACATGATCATTGATTACACGACATATAACTCACTATTTGTAAGAAAAAAAATGTTCATAGATAGATTTTAAATTATCTTATTACATTATATTGCATTCTTTATATAATTACGGACAAAAATATAGCATTTTTAGGTCATATTTCTAATTTTTCTGTCACATTTATAAAGAATAGATTTAAGTATTTTTAGATATCTAAGGTAGGTACGTGATAAATAATACCAAAATATTCATAAGACACATAAATGTTAAAGAAAAATAATAAAAGAAAGAAAAAATAGCCGGCTTGGTGGCTGAGCGGGCTAGCGCACATCTCGTAACTCGCAGTGACGTCACCCGAACCATGGTCCGTGCGTTCGATTCCCGTCGACCGACAATGTGTGATTTGTCGTAAAAAATAAATACAGCTACTTGTATTTATCACACTCGGATGCTATAAGCTGGCCACTTATACATCTTAAATAAATGTAGCAATGGCTGAAATCCAACCGGCAGTACGGCAGTGGTAAAACACTGCGGCACTGCGGCTTGGTGAGCCCGGTTGGAAGGGTAAACGGCGACAGCTGTATTCAAGCCCTAAATAGATAGATAGAAAGAAAGAAAAAAATATATATTTTTGTCAGTAATAGTTTTTTTTTTTTTTACTATGGTAAATGAATTTTAATAATATGATATGCCTTTTGCAAAACTCTACTAAAAATACTTATTTGTTTAGATCAAACTCTTCAATAAATGGAAAATACCCAAGACAAATATTTTGCTTCAACCTGTTTGTTTAACTTTTTTGATATTCGTGGCATTCTGTAAATAAAATTTCATAATATAAAAGATGTGAAACATAGGTGAGTGAACTTGACACATAAAGTGTGGGTGCAAATTCTGAAATTTTGCAAATATTTTGCACCCAATTTGCACCTATTTGCACCCTACAATTTTTTTAACTACCTTCATTAGTTCAAAAGTTATACACAATTAAAAAAAATTGTGCCAACTTCACGCCAGCACAAAAAAATATTCGGAATCAAAATTTTTATTTACCAATAATTTGCACCCAATTTGCACCCATTTGCACCATAAATTTTTTTTTGTTATCTTTTTAAACAATAAAGTTATTAACACTTATTTTTTTAATTGCCAGCACAAAAAGTGTTCAAATTTGATAATTTTTTAAATGGAATAATTAGCACCCAGTACAACAAAATTTGCACCCTAAAAATTATTTGCCTATCTTTATTATTTCTAAAGTTATAGACAATTACATTATTTTTCTGATAACTTCCCACGAATGTAATTACAGTGCATCAAAGTCATTTATTATGGATTGTTGTGAGGGTGCAAATTACGAAATTTATTTATTATTATTAACTAGGGTAAGATACAATTTGCACCCTAAAGATAATGTCATTTCAACCTGTATTTATTTAAATAATAACGTTCAAACGTAGAAGTATAAAATACATCGGTATATATTGCAACAATGCCATTTATTATGCATTGTTATGAGGGTGCAAATTACGAAATTTATTTATTCTTATTAACTAGGGTAGGATACAATTTGCACCCTAAACATAATGTCATTTCAACCTGTATTTATTTAAATAATAACGTTCAAACGTAGAAGTATAAAATACATCGGTATATATTGCAACAATGCCATTTATTATGCATTGTTATGAGGGTGCAAATTACGAAATTTATTTATTATTATTAACTAGGGTAGGATACAATTTGCACCCTAAAGATAATGTCATTTCAACCTGTATTTATTTAAATAATAACGTTCAAACGTAGAAGTATAAAATACATCGGTATATATTGCAACAATGCCATTTATTATGCATTGTTATGAGGGTGCAAATTACGAAATTTATTTATTATTATTAACTAGGGTAGGATACAATTTGCACCCTAAACATAATGTCATTTCAACCTGTATTTATTTAAATAATAACGTTCAACCGTAAGAGTATAATTTACATCGGTATATATTGCAACAATGCCATTTATTATGCATTGTTATGAGGGTGCAAATTTCGAAATTTATTTATTTTTATTAACTAGAGTAGGGTACAATTTGCACCCTAAAAATAATTATTTATTTAAATAATAACGTTCAAACATAGGAGTATAAATTACATCGGTATATATTGCAACAATACCATTTATTATAGATTGTTATGAGGGTGCAAATTACGAAAGTTGTTTATTATTATTAACTAGGGTAGGGTACAATTTGCACCCTAAAAATAATAACATTTCAATATGTATTTATTTAAATTATTAATAGCGTTCAAGGTCAGACACAATATTTATATTAAATTATATCGCTGAGTTTGTAAACTCCCATGACAACGGTAGAGTTCCCAATCTATATACGTAGTGTATCTATTGTCTATGGTAAATAATAACGCTCACAAAAAAAATGATTGGGTTGTAATTTAATAGAAGCGGATTTTACTCTACGAAGTTTGGATGGTGTAATGATTTAATCTGTATTTTTATTGGGATTGTATATGGAATAAATATTATGTTTATTCTTATATTGATTATTATGAATCCTACCGAATAACATTTTTTTAATGTCGCCCTATCCAGTGTGTAATAATAAATAAAAGCCAGACGAATAGTTAGCGTTATTTTAGGATAGCTGCCCGATATTGCAAACAATAGCTGTAAAATTATTTAATACAACAAATTGAGCAATATAAATTTCAACTTAAAATCCGTTGTTCTATGTTATTATTTAAATAAATACATGTATGCAATTGTACCCTACCCCAGTTAATAATAATAAAAAATAACTTTTGTAATTTTCAGCCTCATAACAATCCATAATAAATGACTTTGTTGCAATATATACCGATGTAATTCATACTCCTCCGTTTTAACGTTATTATTTAAATAAATACATGTTGAAATGACATTATCTTTAGGGTGCAAATTGTGCCTTATCCTAATTCATAATAACAAATAAATTTCGTTATTTACACACTCATAACAATCCATAACAAGTAACATGGTTGGAATATATACCGATTGAATGTTTAATTCATACTCCTACATTTGAACGCTATTATTGAAATAAATACATGTTGAAATGAAATTATTTTTAGGGTGCAAATTGTGTCCTACCCTTATTAACAATAATAAATATATTTCGTAATTTGCACCCTCATAACAATCCATAATAAACGGCATTGTTGCAATATATACCGATGTAATCTATACTCCTACGTTTAAACGTTATTATTTAAATAAATACAGGTCGAAATGACATTATCTTTAAGGTGAAAATTGTATCCTACCCTTATTAACAATAATAAATCAATTTCATAATTTGCACCCTCATAACAATCCATAATAAATGGCATTGTTGCAATATATACCGATGTAAATTATACTCTTACGGTTGAACGTTATTATTTAAATAAATACAGGTTGAAATGACATTATCTTTAGGGTGCAATTTGTACCCTACCCTGGTTAATAAAAATAAATAAATTTCGTAATTTGCACCCTCATAACAATCCATAATAAATGGCATTGTTGCAATATATACGTTATTATTTAAATAAATACCGGTTGAAATGATATTATCTTTAGGGTGCAAATTGTACCCTACCCTAGTTAATAAAAATAAGTAAATTTCGTAATTTGCACCCTCATAACAATCTATAATAAATGGCATTGTTGCAATATATACCGATGTATTTTATACTTCTACGTTTGAGCGTTATTATTTAAATAAATACAGGTTGAAATGACATTATCTTTAGGGTGCAAATTGTATCCTACCCTAGTTAATAATAATAAATAAATTTCGTAATTTGCACCCTCATAACAATGCATAATAAATGGCATTGTTGCAATATATACCGATGTATTTTATACTTCTACGTTTGAACGTTATTATTTAAATAAATACAGGTTGAAATGACATTATCTTTAGGGTGCAAATTGTATCCTACCCTAGTTAATAATAATAAAAAATAAATTTCGTAATTTGCACCCTCACAACAATCCATAATAAATGACTTTGATGCACTGTAATTACATTCGTGGGAAGTTATCAGAAAAATAATGTAATTGTCTATAACTTTAGAAATAATAAAGATAGGGAAATAATTTTTAGGGTGCAAATTTTGTTGTACTGAGTGCTAATTATTCCATTTAAAAAATTATCAAATTTGAACACTTTTTGTGCTGGCAATTAAAAAAATAAGTGTTAATAACATTATTGTTTAAAAAGATAACAAAAATTTTTTTATGGTGCAAATGGGTGCAAATTGGGTGCAAATTATTGGTAAATAAAAATTTTGATTCCGAATATTTTTTTGTGCTGGCGTGAAGTTGGCACAATTTTTTTTTAATTGTTTATAACTTTTGAACTAATTAAGGTAGTTAAAAAAATTGTAGGGTGCAAATAGGTGCAAATTGGGTGCAAAATATTTGCAAAATTTCAGAATTTGCACCCACACTTTATGTGCCAAGTTCACGCACCTGTGAAACATCTAATTAAAATAAAAAATATGATCTGACCAACACATGACCTCCCGTCAATTCCATGTTTGAAATGAACTTTAAGTAAAGTATC